>PVLD010001032.1:0-226844 GCA_004027595.1 Dinomys branickii | reverse complement strand
TGTGCAGCTGAGAAAAATGTGTATTCTGATGTTGTGGGGTGGAACACTCTGTATACATCTACTAAGTCCATTTGTTCACACTTTTGGTTCAGGTCTGTTATTTCTTTGCTGAGTTTCTGTCCAGTTGACCTGTCTCTTTGCGTCAGAGGGGTGTTTAGGTCCCCTATTACAATAGTGTTATTAGTTATTTGATTTTTTATGTCTGTTAAGATTTGACTTGTAAAGTTAGGTGCTCCCTGGTTTGGTGCATAAATGTTTAGGATTGTTACCTCTTCCTTTTGCAGCTTTCCCCTAACTAGTGTGTAATGCCCTTCTTTATGTCTTTTAATTGTTTTTGGTTTGAAGTTTACATTGTTTGCAAACATAATAGCTACCCCTGCTTTTTTCTGGGGACCTGTTGCATGGAGAATTGTTTTCCAACCTTTAACTTTCAATCTGTGGATTTCCTTTTGAGTAAAATGTGTTTCCTGTATACAGCATATCATTGGATTGTGTTCCTTAATCCACTCTTCCAATCTTTTCCTTTTGACTTTTGAATTGATGCCATTTACATTAATGGCTATCATGGTTATATGTTGGCTTATTCTAGTCATGTTATTTACTCGTTGTTTTCCTTCTTTTGTTGACTGTTTACTTGCTTGTTCTGTTTAGGGAGTTATTTCTATTGTTCTTGGGATTGTGGTCTCTTTTTTCTCTGTCTAGAATATCTTTTAGTGCTTTTTGCAATGCTGGTTTGGCACTCATGAAGTTCTTCAGTTGTTCTTTGTCATGAAAATATTTTATTTCTCCATTGAATTTGAAGGATAGGTTTGCAGGATACATCAGTCTAGGTTGGAAGTTGTTTTGTCTCAGAAGCTGTAATACCTCGCTCCAAGCTCTTCTTGATTTCATGGTTTCCGTGGAGAAGTCTGCTGTGATTCTGATGGGCTTTCCTTTATAGGTGATCTGTTTCATTTCTCTAGCAGCTTTTAATATTGTGTTCTTTTGCTGGATATCTGGAATCTTGACTATTATATGCCTGTGTGTGTTTTTCTTTGGGTTATGGATTGTTGCGGTTCTATATGCCTTGATTAGCTGAACTTCAGTATTTTTTACCTTGTTTGGGAAATTTTCTGCTATTATTTCAGCAAATATTCTTTTTATATCGTTTGTGTGGTCTCCTGCTGTTTCACTCACTCCTATAACTCGAATATTGTTACGTTTTGCCTCATCTTGGAGCTGTTGGATTAATTTTTCTTGTGTCTTTGATGATTTTATGAGATCCTTCCTTTTTCGCTCATAAGCTGCCATGCTGTCTTCAAGGTCTGAGATCCTACCTTCAGTTTCATTTAAGTGGTTTTGCAAGCTTTCAGTGTAAGTTTTCAAATGCTGGCATTCTCTTTGGACCTGTTTCATTCTTGGTAATTCACTCCTAAATTGCTCTTGTAACGTTTCCATTTGTTTCCTATTTTCTTCTAGTCTTTTATCTATTTCTTCTTTACGTGTATGGAACATTTCTTCCATTATTGTTTTCAGTTCGTTTTTTGTCTGAGAGATCATTGCAGGTATGTGGCTTATTTCTGCTTTAAGCTCTTTTATGGCCTGTTGGAGTTGTTTCATTTCAGATGCAATCGTTTCATAACTTGCAGGTATGTGGCTTCCTGGTTCCCCTGTATCCTCGCATTCAGAACTTGTTCTGGGTGGGGTTGAGTTCTGAGGCTGCGTTCTGTTCCTCTGTTTTCCCATTTTTGGGTATCAGATTCAAAATGTTGAGTTGTAAATTCCCCAGGCCGTTCAGCAGGCAAAGGTCTGCTGCAGAGGCTGCTCCAATGACTCCTTCTCTTTGGGAGAATGTCTCCTAAGCTTTCTGCTGAGAGATCCGCTTAAAAGGCTGCTCAGATGCTGCTTTGTGGACCTCGCTATTCCCTACCCCAAGACCTGGCTGGGGCACATAAACAGCTCGCCGCCCAAGGGACCCTGCAGGCAGGGGGCCGCTCAGGTGTTCCTCCTTGGGTGGAGCTTCTCCCCCACTCAAAAACCCCGTCGGGGCGCCCAGCCAGCTCTTCTGTCCTGGGGATCCTGCAGTCAGAAGAGCTCGGATGTCCCTCACTGGGCGGAGTTTCTCCCCGACTCAAAAAAACCGGTCAGGGCGCCCAATCTATACCCTGGGATCGTGCAGGCAGGAATGCCACTCAGATGTATCTCCTTGGGTCAAGCTTCTTCCCAACTCAGAAATCCTGTTGCGGTGCTCACTCAGCTCACCCGTTCTGAGATCCATGCCGGCAGGAGATCCCGGTGCTCCCCCTCCTCCTCGGCGTTCTCGCAGGAGCCGCTGACGCTTTCCGGCTGAGGATGCCGCCGGCTGCGGGGTCGGGGCTCTGAGTAGGATCCCGTTCAGTTGCGCGGATTAGCGCATTCTGCCCAAGAAGTGCGTTCTCCAAGTTTGCTCTGCTCCGCCGTCTCCAAAAAATTCCTGGTCGGGGCCACCTGTGCCCGTTCCGGTTTGGGAGATTGCTTCCTTGGTCTTGAAGTCATCATTGCCTGGATGACTCTGGCACAGAGCCTGCCACATGATAGGTGCTCAGAAAACATTTGCTGAACGAATGAATGAATGAATGAGTGCATGAAGGAATAAACATCCAGCATCCTCTTCATGAGACTTTTTCCAGAGAAATCCAAGTGGAATCCCAATATTAACAGCAGACAAATTGCAGAGCAAGTAGCTTTGCCTGAGCAATTGCCATTCATCTAATGGCCATTATAATTCCTATAACTCAAACATTTCACTTTTTGTACTAAGTGTTAGAATGTGCTGGGCTAATTTGGCGACCCAGCACAGCCCATGTGTAGGTTTTTACAATGTGCTATTTCAAGCTTGATTCCTCCTGCTACTTTCTTTCATTATTATTTGTCTAATTTTTATTATGCACTTATCATTTTATAACACTTGTAAACTCTTTTAAGCCATTTTATGGGTTCTTCTTTTTTAGTGCTTTTCTTTCCAAAAACTTTTTATGAAACACAACTCCAAGCAAGCACAGGAGTGGACAGACTGGCATGAGGGAACCTGGGTGCTCTTCTCCCAGTTTCAGCAGTCATGAACACATAAGCAATCTGGTTCCCCTCCCCACTTCTGCAAGTTCATTCTGATTACTGTGAAGCAAATTTCAGAAAGTACATATATTGTAAATATCTTAGATGATTCTCTAAAGAGTAGAAGATTTTAAAAATATGACTTCAGTATTCTTATACTAAAAAATAAGAAATAATCTCTTATTACCAAGTACTATTATTTACAAACTTGCCATTTGTTTGATAGGGTTTTATCTTTTAAATCCAAAACCCTAATAAAGTGTGCACACAACTGGTTAGTAGCTCTTTCATGTCTCTTTTGACCTCTTCACTCCCCACCTATGTGTTTGCTTTAGTCCTTGAAACTTTCTGGGGAAGAACTGGGCCACTGGTCCTGCAGAGAGCCCCACAGTCTGGATCTCGCTGATCGCGTCTGCAAAATGCTGTCTACCATGTTTCCTACGTTCTTGGTGAATTGACAGGTAATTCTAGAGCCTTGACCACATTCAAGTTCCACTTTTTGTGCAGGATTACTTCAGAGGGACATCCATAGTCGTTATATTTGTGTTTCATTTAGTCCCCTCTCTGTCTGTCCCTTTGCTACTGTCAAATTCGCTCCCATTGCCCAAGCCCATCCATGCCAGGTGCAGCAAGTCCTGTCTCTCTCTCCCTCCTCGCATCTCCCTCTCCCATTGTCTCACATCTAATAACTTCGGGCGGGCCTCAGTGCCCATGTTTTTGAATGTTATTTTTAAGGGCAATGCTTTCTCCCTATTTTCAGAGTGCAGGTGGTAGCTCTGTAGCTTCTTGAGCCTGATGGCTCCTGCACGCCTCCTTCCGTTGTGTTCAGAGCACTTGTCTCATCCTTCCCTTCCACTTTCTGCTCTTGCCCCACTTGCCCCACGGGGATTCTAACTCCTGTAGGATTTTATCCGGGAAGCCGCAATGTTTGGTGCAGCACCCTGACTTCAGCCACACTCACGTGTGTGGATTCTGAGGTGAGCTCCAAGGCTCTCCTGTGTCAGGGCTGCCCAAGCCCCTGTTGAGCTGTTGATTCCTGTCTCCCTGAGGTGACCTTGCACATCTGTGGCACTGGGTGCTGTGGTTCCTCATATTTTGGGTTCATAGGGGACACTCTGTCACATGCTTCCTGCCCACATTGCCCTTGGGAGTCAGGTCTTGCCATCATCGCTGCTCTGCCAGCTCGTTATTATGGAATTTAAGAATATTTACATAGCACACCTTTGCTGCTTCATCTTTCCAGAATCCTTGTAATCCACTTAAACCCCTTTGGGATGGAGGAAGGTAATAAAACAAGTAAATAAATACAATACACGGCTCTGCCTCATATGAGCTATGATGAAAATGTGCATGCTGACTTTTCATACAAGACACACTGTGATAATCCCCTTCGCAGCACTCCTCTTTGTTCAAATGTACCTGCTCTTGCCAAACACCAAGCAGCAGTCTAGCTAGAGTTACCTGGTCCTGGGTACAGGGATTCATGGGTTTGGGCTTTGAATTATTCTGTTTGTTGAACTTCTGTAATGTTTTACCAATCTTATATATTTTTCCCACTTCCTGTGAATAGTGAAAAATGTGATTGTGACAGTTAACTAATTTTAGCAACTTGAGTAAGAAATGCCCAATTAAGTGGGATCAGCACAGTTCTGGGTGTGGCTGAAGGGATTTACTGATGTCAGAAGACCCAGCTGGGGCGTGAGTGACAGCAACCAATGGGCTTGTCTCCTGAATGGAAAGAAAGAAGGAAGGCTGCTTGTGTGCCTTCAGAGGAGGCCAGTCTTCACCTTTGCCTTGGACACCATCTCCTGGCTTCCAGCACAGACCCTTCAGCCCCCAGGGGCTCTTGATACAGACTTACATGGGACACTGCAGTGAGCTCCAGGCCTTTGGCTGGATCCTTCGGTCTCCAGTGCACAGACACCATCTGCACTGTCTCACACCTGACACTGTGGGAGGCCACTGCGCTCCAATTGTGTCCATATTTATATATTTGTGTACCTTATATTAAGTCTGTTTCTCTAGGGAGCACTGCATGATAGAATGATATGTGCAGTTTGACCCAACAATTCCATGTTAGGTTCTCTCCTACAGAAATAAAGGTACTTACGCATAAAAAGTTCTGATAAACTCAAACTCCTAGAGCATTTCTGATAGTATCAACACATTGCAATAGACACATATCTATTGGGCAGTGTTTGAACAAAATTTGGTACACCATGCTATAGATCTATACATTAAAGGCAAAATTAAAAATAAGGACATACATACAATTCTCTTTTTTATTTAAAACATATTTTGGGCATCTTCTAGGTAAGCACATAGAGCTATTACTCTTTAGCTCATGAGAATGAGGTTAGAGGGGAGGATGCAGATTATTTTCTTCTTACACATCTCTTTGAGCTCTTAAAATGACCATGTATCACTTTTATTACTAAGAATGTCTGATGAAGAGAAACTTGAGAGAGTGTTTATTCAAAGAAGTCTGGCTACATATTTGGAAACAGAAAAAGACAAAGTTGTCTGGGACCAACTCTAAATATGATTCAAGACAATAAAATAATTCGATGACAAACTGAAGATGAGACTACAAAGTAATGAGCCTGCTTTTTGTTTTCACAAAGCTTTAGATTTTTAGGTATGGATGGTAGCATTGGAATAACCATTTGGTTCCAGAATTGAAGATGACATTTGTGCTCTTATGTCCTGGTATTTAAGAATACAAACATCAGTTTATATGTATTATTGCCATATTTGCTACACATATATATTGATGGGTGTGTGCAAAGAGTGACCCTAGTTTGTGTGAATTAGATACAGAGAAAGAGAATAAATGCAAGCATAATATGTTCACCAATGACCCCTGCCACTGCAGGGCCACAATTCGTTCTAACTTACAATATTCTCTGCCGGTCTTTATTTTTTTTTAATGTTAATACACCGTTTTAACTCTCATTGTTATTTATTACCCTGACTAAAGAGTCTTGTGACTCTTCATTATTCAGATGTCATTTAAAAATCATATTGACATACTTTCCCTTGTCACGCTGGCCTTGTGAGACAAGCATTTTAAGTGCTACAAGGAGGTGTTGTTACCATTACAAAGGTTATTATAGGAAAGATAAAAGGGCTTGGTTGGGAACAGTAGCCCCATACATGAGAAAAAAATGTTACAGAGTTCTAGAAGCATTGTAACAAGAGTGGAGCGTGCATAAATGATGTCGGGTCGCTAGATTAGTGCAGACAACAGAAGGAAACGTGCAAGCCCCAGTCCCCTCTATGGACATAAACTGGGAAATGCAGGAATCTGCAGCATGACACACGGGAACATAACAGGGTGCAAACAGATCTTGTGACTGGCTATCTACAGAGCCCTGGGACTGGGTCCAGCTACTTTGATCTCTAGAGAAGCAAGGCGGCATCGTCGTGTAAGGCTAATTTGGCAGAGTTCATGGGGAGTGCAGAGTTGGTCCTAATGTGGGCTGCCTGGGTGACCTGCCTGGGTGGGCAGCAGGTCACACAAGGCCTTGGATGCCTGCCATTCCCCTATACAAATACCTTTATATTGCTTTGAGGTTGTTTTTTCTTTTTAATTCTTTTTTTATTTTAAAGAGAAAAACAATAACAAAATAACAACAAAGACAAAAACAAAAAAAACACTAAAAATGATACAGAATTTCAAAACAAGATGATAGACAGTGACGATGGTTGTTGTGTTATATATTGTTATTTTCAACAAAGTTGCTCAGATTATCAGATGTAAGAATGCAAGATTGATCCAGCAATTAAAGAGAATAAAAAGTAATACAAAATAGAAACAATACAGTGTTTCACTAAACAACATGTTAGGAATTCAATAATGGTTGTTACATTGCATAAGGTTGTCTTCAAATTAATTGTTCAGATTACTGGATATAAGCATGCAAAAATGCTCAAAAAATTTAAGCATTAACTGTTCCTTTCAGTAAACCAATAGACAACAGCAGTACAAATATCCTAGCTGTCCTTGTATATACATATATATTTTTTCTCCTCCTTTCTTTTCTCCTTTCCCTCATCCCAGTTGTTCCTTCCCTTTGAGAAATTTCTTTCCCTTTCACATATCTATTTTACCTTTTGGATTTTACGTACTCTTTCAGGTTCTTACACTAGGGAGACAGCATGTTTATACATGCAGTTCTGAATTATTTCACTTATTAGTATGGACTCTACTTGCACCCATTTACCTATAAAAGCCTAAGGTTTATCTTTTTTATACCTAAGTAATACTCCATTGTATTATGATATATTTGTACCATAACTTTTTACCCAGTCCTCTGTTGATGGGCACTTTGGTTGTTTCCAAGATTTAGCAATGACAAATTAAGCTGCTATAAACATGGGTGCATATATATTGGTGTGGTATAATTTCAATTTTTCTGGAAAAAGACCCAGAAGGGGAATAGCTGGGTTAAGTGGGACTTCTAATCCTCATTTTGTGAGTAATCTCCACACTAATTTCCACAATGCTTGCACCAGTCCATATGCCCACCAACAATGGAGAAGAGTTCCTTTTTCCCCACAGTGCCCAGTCCCTCCAGTATTTGTTATTGGTTGATTTCTTGATGATGGCCATTCTTTCTGGGGTGAGATGGAATCTCAGTGTGGTTTTAATTTGCATTTCTCGAATGACCAATGATGTTAAACATTTTTTCATGTATTTTTTTGCCATTTGTATTCCTTCATCTAAGAAGTGTATATGCATCTCAGATGCCCATTTTTGGATTGGGTCTTTGAATTTAGAGGGCCTGATTTTTAAAAATTCTTTATATATTCTAGATAGGAGTCCTTTGTGTGATGGACAGTTGGTTAAAATTCTTTCCCAATTCATGGGTTTTCTTTTTATACTGTTGGAGATTTCTTTTGATGTGCAAAAACTTTTAAATAAGATGAGATCACAGTTGTTGATTCTTTGGAGTATTTCCTTACACTTTGGTTTTTGTTCATAAACTTTCTGCCTACCTCTAAGTCTTGAAGATTTCTACCTACTTTCTCCTCCAGTAGATTTAGTGTTTCTGTTTTAATATTGAGATCTTTGATCCATTTTGACTTTAGTTTAGTGCATGGAGATAGACATGGGTCTAGTTTTAGTCTTCAGCATGTGGAAAACCAGTATTTCCAGCACCATTTATTAAAGGGGCTGTCTTTTTTCCAGTTAACATGTTTGGCCCCTTTGTCAAAGATAAGGTTGCTGAGTGTGTTTGTAGTTGTGTCTGCATCTTCTAATCTGTTCCATTGACCCTCAGGTCTTTCTTTGCCAGTACCATGCTGATTTTATCACAGTAGCTTTGTAGTATAATTTCAAGTTAGGGATTGCGATGCCCCTTGCCTTTCCTTTGTTGCTCAGGACTTCTTTTGCTATTCTAGGTCTCTTCTGGTTCCAGATGAGTTTTTATAATGTTTTCTCTAGATCTGTGAGATATACTAATGGTATTTTAATTGGGATTGCATTGAATCTGTACAACAGTTTTGGGAGTATGGCCATTTTTATAATATTGATTCTTCCTATCCATGAGCAAGGAATATCTTTCAATTTTCTGATATCCTCTTCAATCTCTTTTTTCAGAGTACTGTAATTTTCACTGTATAGATCTTTCACTTCCTCTGTTGAACTGATTCCTAAGTATTTCATTTTTGTATGCTATTGTTAAAAGTGTGGTTTCCCTAATTTGTCTCTCAGTGAGTTTGTTGTTTGTGTATAAGTATGTTACTGATTTTTGACTGTTGGCTTCGTATCCAGCTATGCTACTGAATTTGGTTATTAATTCCATAAGCCTTTTGGTGGAGTTTTTGGGGCCTTCTATGTAGGGTATCATGTCATCTACAAATAAAGATAATTTCACTTCTTCCTTTTCTCTACTTATTCATTTTATTTCTCTCTCTGTTGTCTAATTTCTCTGATTAATATTTCCAAAACTATATTGAACACAAATGGTGATCATGGACATCCTTGTCTTGTTCCTGATGTTAAAGTGAAAGTTTTCAGTTCTTGTTCATTTAATATGGTTTGTCATTTGTTTGTCATAAATGGCTTTTTTCAGAGTGAAGTAAAGACCATCTATTCCTATTTTCTGTAGGGTTTTAATCATGAATGAGTGTTGGACTTTATCAAAACCTTTTTCTGTATCAGTTGAGATGATCATGCGATTTTTTTCTAAATACAACACATTAAACATTTTTCCCTTTGTATAAATTTTTTTAAAATTTTAAAGACAAAAGAATGGAGACATATGAACCAGAATAAGCCATAAACAATATCAAAAATACAAAATTGTACAGAACATAGTAGGGAATTAGCACTGGATGCTGTATTACATAATGATATCTTCATATTAGTTAACACATAAACATTAAAGGAAATACCAAATTATAGAGAAGATAGTAGGGAATCAGCACTGGATGCTCCATAACATAAAGTTATCTTCACTTTTGTTAATACAAAAACAATTGAGGAAATACAAATTATAGAGAACATAGAAGGGAATTAGCTCTGGATGCTGTCCTACATAATGTTACCTTCACATGTTACTCAGTTACACAGATGATGGCCCATTTGATCATTCAATTTTCTCCTCCCTCATCTCCGTTGCCCTACCACTCAATCAGTCCTCTTCCCTGTGATAATAACCGTATTCCTGGGTTTATCTAGACCCCTGGACTCTCGTCTTGGGAAGAGATATAGCTGCCTCAGACTATACTATAGCATACATGGGTGTATACAAACTTCCATGGTCGGAGGTGGAAGAGCACCTATGCTTACAGAGGACTTCCCGGCTCTGCCCCATCGCAATGCTATGGGTGGGGGCGGGTCCAGTCCGTGGGGCACCCTCAGCAGGGCCCACAGTGGAGCAGCCGCGGGGCCCACAGCAGAGCAGCCATGGGGCATGTGCCCCAGTCGGGGTGCCCTCAGTGACCCGTTCGGCTCTGTCCCGTTGCCTCGATGCCAGAGGCCCTTTCTTCTCCTCCTCCCTCCTCCTGATCTCCAGTATTACCGTTCCCCACCCCTTGCAGCTGGGCATTGGACAAACTTACGATGCTTGGTATAAGGGCTTGAAATGTCCCCAGCCCGTTCTCACTGTGTTACTTCAGGGTATGAACTGAATTTAAAGATTAGTTCTAGAATAGAGTTGGAGGATTTTCTCCGGTCTGCTGTATAGAGTATGTTGTTGTTTTTCAGACTCCCGGTCTCCTGCTTTTCATCTAATTTGTGGCTATGGGTTCATGCAAGGTTCACATGTACAAGCTGTAAGGAGACCCTCTTGGTGCTCACATTAATAGTTTGGGGTGAGTCCTGAAGACCATGGATTCGTCCCATTGTTGCCAGGAACAGGCAGAGCTTGCTCAAGCCACCAAGACTCAAGGTGCTACCAGAGAGAGTTCAGGGTGGGAGCTGAGTCCCGGCAACCCAGCTCGTGCTTCCTGCCTGATGTTGGAGTGAGAAGGGCGTGGAGCCACGCGATCCACCTCCATCTGCATCTCTCTCCCGTTGTGGTGCTGGAGCCCCCGTCCGCTCCTCAGCTGGATCCCTGGGAGCCGCCGTGGCTCATCGCTGAGGTTCCCCACTGCTCTCCGCCAGTAGCGGCTCACCCAGCAGAGAGGCAGGGGGTCACCGCCTTGAGGCAGGTGCAGAGCCGGACATGGTGGGCTGTGTACTTAGTTGCATTGATTCTCTCCAGGCGCTGATTAGGAAGGTTGCCGCAGGGTGGGGACTCTGCCCCAGTGGCTGTTGCAACCTCTCATTCTCACACTGGATTCAACTGCTCCCGACCGCCACTGCCTCCTTTCCTGGCTGCGCCCTCCTGTCTCCAGCCCTGGACCAGCTCTCGGAACTCCGCTCTCCCCAGCCGAGTCGGCAGGCTTCCATGAGCGTTGGCCTCCGAAGCTGAAGCTGCGAATGCCGGAACGAGGGCACGGGCCATGGGTGTGCTTGGAGCTGTGACTTCCTTCTTCTCCTCTTCCTCCCACTGTGCCATGGCCGATCTCCGATCCTTTCCTCCAGCAGAGGTTTTGCTTAGTCTTTCCGAGGGCTTCCATTCCCTTTTCAGATCCTTCCTGAGTTCAGGA
This sequence comes from Dinomys branickii, assembly GCA_004027595.1. Taxonomy (NCBI): domain Eukaryota; kingdom Metazoa; phylum Chordata; class Mammalia; order Rodentia; family Dinomyidae; genus Dinomys; species Dinomys branickii. The sequence continues at coordinate 215,669 of PVLD010001032.1, read as the reverse complement.
TACCCACCTCTTTCCCTTCAGTCCTTCACATGTTGCTATATTCCTATATTCCTTTGTCTCAGTGGCATTCCTCCGGGAGATTCTCTCTCCGCTGTCTACCCGGTCGCCATCTTGAAGTCCTCTCGTAAAATTTATTTAGTTATTTGTTACTTTCTAATGAATTGACCATTACATTTCTAAAGTTCTGAAATGGCCAACAGACCATAGAAAGATACCACTTTAGGCTCCTGCTTGAAACCAACAGCTACAGAAAACTGCTGGCCTTGATTCAGGGCCACGATCATGTGATTTTTGTCTTTGGCTCTATAGACATGGTGTATTACATTAATTGATTTGCATAAATTGAATCATCCCTGAATTCTTGGAGTGAATCCCACTTTGTCATGTTGTACAATATTCTTGATGATTTGCTACATTCTGTTTGCTAGTATTTGCTATTATTGAGCATTTTTGCATCTGTGTTCATTAGGGAGATTCGCTTACAGTTCTCTTTTTTGGTTGGGTCTTTCTCTGGTTTTGGTATCAAGGTAATACGTGCAGGGAAGAGGGAGAATTACTTCACTTTCAATTTCATTAAAGAGCTTGAGATGAGTTGCTGTTAAATCTTCTCTAAATTTCTAGTAGAATTTAGCTGTGAATCCATCAGGATCTGGGCTTTTCTTTATTGGTAATTTTTTATTACATTTTCAATTTCATTGGCTGATATTGAGTTACTCAGGAGTTTTATATATTCTTGATTCAGCTTTGATAATTCACATGTCTATGAATCTGCCCATTTCCTCTATATTTTCCATCCTATGACACTAAAGATTTTCAAAGTAGGTATTGATGATCTTCTGAATTTCTACAGGATCTGTAGTGATTTCATTCTTTCCATTCCTTATTGCAGTGAGTTTTTCTGTCTTTTTTTGGTGAGGTTGGCTAGGGGTTTATCAATTTTATTTATTCTTTCAAAGGACCAACTCTTCCATGGATTAATTCTTTGTATTTTTTTCTTAGTCTCCATTTTTTCTGCTCTCATCTTTATAATTTCCTCCCTTCTTTAGGCTTTGGACTTGACTTGTTCTTCTTTTTCTAGAAGTTTAAGGTGCAGCATTAGGTTGTTTATTTGTGCTCATTCTGTTTTGCTAATGTGAGAGTTCACCATTATAAATTTCATTCTGAGGAATGCTTTCATTGCATCCAACAGGTTCTGGTAAGTAGTATCTGCATTTTCCTTTGATTATAATTATTGTTTCATTTCTTCTTTAATTACATCTGTAGCCCACTGATTGTTCAAGAGGGTGTTATTTAATTTCCATGTGTTTATTGAGTTTTTGCAATTTCTTTTGTCAATGAAATTTCCAATTTCATTGCACTATGGTCTGATAGTATGCATGCGATAACTTCAATTCCTTTGCATTTACTTAAGCATGTTTTATGGGCTACTACATGGTCTATTTTAGAGACTGTCCCATGTGCAGCTGAAAAAAAATGTGTATTCTGATGTTGTTAGGTGGAACACCCTGTAAAGGTCTACTAAATTTGTTCTTGCTTTTGATTTAGTTCTGGTATTTCTTTGTGGATTTTTTTGTCTAGTTGATCTATCTCTTTTTGACAATGGGGTGTAAAGTTCCCTGTCATTATTGTGTTACTGCTTATTTGATTTTTCATATCTGTTAGAATTTGTCTTACATAGTTGGGTGCTCCAGTATTTGGTGCATAGGTATTTATGATTGTTATCATTTCCTCTTGTAATTTTATCCTAACAAGTATGTAGTGATCTTCTTTAACTCTTTTGATCCTTCTTGGTTTGAAGTTCACATTGTCTGCAAACAGAATAGCTACCCCTGCTTTTTTGCTGGGTTCCTGTCACATTGCTTTCAATCCTTTGACTGAGTCTATAAATTTCCTTTTGAGTTAAATGTGTTTTTTATATACAGCATATTGTTGGATTTTATTTCTTGATCCCCTCTGCCAGTTGCTTCTTTTGATTGGTGAATTAAGACCATTTACAGTGATGGTAATGACTGACATGTATTGGCTTATCTTTGTCATGTTATTTTCCTGCTGTTCTTTCTTCATTTTTCCCTCTGTTTAATTGCTTGCTTTGCTTGGTAGTTCCTTTCTATTGTTGTTTTTGAAGCTGTGGTCATTTTGATCTCTTTCTAGAATATCTTTTAGTACTCTTTGTAGGGTTGATTTGGTATGCATGAGTTTTTTCAGTTGTTTTTATCATGAAAATATTTTATTTCCCCATTAATTTTAAAGGATAGTTTTACAGGGTACATCAATCTGGGTTGGAAATTGTTTTATTTCAGGACCTGAAATACTCCAAACTCTTCTTGACTTGAGGGTCTGTGTTGAGAAGTCTGCCATGATTCTGATGTGCTTTCCTTTATAGATGATCTGTTTGTTTTCTCTAACAGCTTTTAATATTGTTCTTTTGCTGAATTTCTGTCATCTTGATTATTATATGTCTGGGTGTAGATTTATTTTGGTTATGGCTAATTGGAATTCTATATACCTCAAATACTGTAGTCAGTTTCTTCTTCCATGCTTGGGAAATTTTCTGCCATTATTTCTGCAAATAATCTTTATATGTCATTTGTGTTGACTCTTGCTGTTTCTTTGACCCCATATTGATCTTACATTGTTTCTCTTTGCATCATCTTGCAGCTGTTGAATTGTTATTTTCTGGTTCCTTGCTATTTTTAACAGATTTTTGCTTTCATATTCATTTACTGCAGTGCTGTCTTCAAGGTCTGAAAGTCTATCTTCAGTTTCATTCAGGCAGTTTTGCCAGCTTTCAATGGAATTTTTAATTTCTCTGGATACCTCTTAGAATCTGTTCTGTGCATTCTTTTTTTTTTTTTTTTTTTTTGCCGGTACTGGGGATCAAACTCAGGACCCTGCGCTTGCTAGGCAAGCACTTATTCCACTGAGCTATATCCCCAGCCCTGTTCTGTGCATTCTAATTCTTCCTATATTGTTCATTGAAGGTTTCCATCATTTTTCTATGCTCCTTTTTTATCTATATCCCCCAGATGTGCTGAGCAACTCTTTCGTTATTGTCATTTCTTTTTCTACCTGAGAGATTATTTCTGATCTGATTTCGCCTAATGAAGCTGTTTCTTTACTTCTGTTGCTACCCTTTCAGAAATTTCAGGTGTGTGACTTCCAGGTTCTTCTATGCTGATGTCTCCTGGACTTGTCCTGGGTTGGACGGTAGTCTGAGATTGCATTTTTCTCCTTTGTTTTGTCACTTTTGAAGATTCCATGTTTCTACAGGGCTCAGTGTCACTCCTGCGATTGGGGGGTGGTGCAGGGCAAAGCTCCCAAATCTCCCCAGGGCTCAGCATGGCTCCCACAACAGTGTAAGGGGGGTACAGCTTACCAAGGCTTCCAAAGCTGTTTTGGGGCTCAGTGGGGCTCCTATGATGGTGGGGGTGGCAGGATGTGGTCACCAATGCTCCCAAAGCTGTCCAGGTTCAGCATAGTTCCTGCAGTGGTGTGGGGGGCGGGGCTGTGTTTTTCTTTCCGAGGTGCAATTTTGTCATTCCCAGAGCAATGTGATACCAATCGGTGTATCCACTTCTGGTGGTGTAGGGGTTTCAGTGTTATTTCTGACTCAGCATATAAGCTTGGGTCCTTTTAAAAGGGTAGTCCTATGTACCTCCTGGTAGATGAGAGCATGTTTGGAAATCTTTATGGCATGCCCATGGAGCCACTGTAAATTGGATGTGTCATTAAGCTGAGGGCCAGAAACTATGGAACATATTACCTTGCCAAGAAAGATCAGCCTTGCACAGGTTTGGCACTTGCAGAAATGGTCTTGGTGCTGGGATTCCCAGAGTTTGCCACACTGTGATATATTACATTACTGACAGCCATTATGACCTCAGTGAGGGAGCCAACAGCAGCTACATGTTACTGTCAGTTAATTAGTGTTGGCATTCATTAAAAGTGGGAGTGAGTGCCCGGAAAGGATCCATTACTCATTGTGAATGGAGTCGTGGGTGGCACAAAAGCCTCATGAGCAACTGGCAGCAGCACAGATCAGGAAGCAGGGTGGAGACCCAGAGATCAGTACCTGGGCATAGCTCCTTACTGTGCGTGCTTCACACGCACACATTCACACTTATTCATGGAGGGCACACTTGCAAATTCATGCACAACACATATGCATTAGCGGTCAGGACTCCTGCTGTAGGCCCCCATCCCAAGAAAGATGTGTTAACATTTTAGTCCACATACCATACCTGTGGATGTGAACATGTGCGGAAGAGGGTCTCTGTAGATATAAATTAGATGAGCTCATACTTGGCTAGGGTGGGCCCAAAGTCAATGTGACTGCTTCCTTTTAAAAAGAGAAAGGACACATATAGAAAAAATTCCACATGAAGACCGAGGAAAGCCGGAGCTGTGCTGGCATATGCAGAGATTGGAGCGAGACTGCCACAGGGCCCAGGTCTGGGGGTGGAAAGTCGTGGAAGGAACTTACCTACAGGACTTGAAGGGAATGTGGTTTTGCAACACCTTGACTTCAGATTTCTAGTCTCTATGACTGTGGGACAGTCTCTTCCAGTGTGCTAAGCCTCCCAACTTTCTATGGAAGCCCAAGAAGCTAACAAAGCACACTGCCATGAACTAGATACCTCCACACTGAAGGTGTGTGAGGTTTTTGTCACACTCAAGCCCCTGTCTCACTTAAAACAACCCTTGCTGGAGTGTCAGAAGTGCACGCACTCCTACTACAGTCCATTCATGCTGGGCTCTTGGGTTCTGAGTAACACAAAATGAATCAGAATTGCAGTACTTCATAGACTGCTTTGAAAGTGCAGGAAACGTGCTCCTTTTGCAATGATTTTCTTCAAGGTGGAAGGCAATTATAATGGAATTATAACTAAGGTCTTTATTTAGAACATATTTATCTTGGGTAAAGAAAATGTGATATCAGCACACAAATACTGGTAAGCTACAAGAAAGAATGAGTAAGAGTGTGATTGATCTGAAGATTCTGTTAGGTGAAATTAATGTAGAAGACCAGCAAGACCAGCCCCACAGGCTGGCACTTCCATGTGGAGTCTAAAGAAGCTGATGCCATAGAAGTCGGGAGTAGAGTGGTGCTTGCCAGAGGCTGCGGGACTACAGAGGGGCACGGGATGGGGAAAAGTTTCTTAACACGGATTGAGCTGTGGGGAAATGGGAGAAGGTGGTGCACCACCACACAGTGAGATGACTACAGGTAATGATAATGTATATTTTTTAAAAAGCTAGAAGAAAGGATTTGGATTTCCACCATAAAGAAGTGATACTTGAGGAGCAATAGTGATGTTTATTCTGATTTAAACATTATCTCATGTATAACATATTGCAAGGTCACATGTCACCCTATAGATAAGTGTAATTTTTATGTATCAGTTAAAAATTAAAACAAACACACCATATGTATATATAAAATGACAACCTAGTTTTGGTATTCTAATAAGTTTATCTATAAAAGAAAGTATTCTTGTGTAGAGTTTTTTAATTTGTCCATTTCTAACCAATTTGAAATTTTGGCAGAAGAAAAGTTGTGAATGTTCATAGCAAAAGTAAAATCCAAAATTTTTTGACACTCACTGTGTTTTTAAACAGACTATGTCATAAGTAAAAATTTTTCTAAATGAACATTTATGTTGCTTGTTTGAAATAAGCAGTACAATTTAACTTTGTTCACATTTATTATTTACAATATTCATAGCAGCTTATATTTGTGAGTTAGACCTTATGGCATGTGTATGTAAGACAAAGTGGGCCTTGTAATCTAAGTTGTCATAGGCTATAATCATTGTTCCTGAACTTATACCTCCTGCCCACCATGCTTTATCTTTGAGCCCCTGCTAAGAAACCCAACCATCTATATCCAAATCTCCACTTGGGTGTCTTAAAGGCATTCAGACTTAACATACAAAAAACCCCCAACTTTTTTATGTATTTTAAAAATTCTGGTTCTCTTCCTCCATCCAAGTGTGCAAGCAAACAAAAATCATGCTTTAGGCTTAGCACCCCCCCATCTCTACCCACACTCTACCTTTTTCATCTTCATCTAGTCAAATACCACGGTTTATTTTATCCCCTAAAGATCTTTAGAGTCTGTTTCAATATCACTATCTCCTCCACCACTGGTGTAGCCCAAGCGACCATGATCTTTCTTCTGGATTATTTCAGCAGCCACCTAATGGTAAGAACTATAGCCACGTTAGCCCAGCCCATGCTCTTCCTTACACTGAGCTCAGAGGATAGAAAGTGAATCTTTTCCTGCTGCCTGCCAGCTACGAAGTATGCAGAGGTTTGACAAAACCCCCAGACCTGTAGCTGGAACCCTTCACTTGTTGAAGCCCTGAATGTGCCTCTAAGTCTCAGGGTCTCCACATAGGTGCTTCCTGTAGCATAGCGCAGGCACTCTGCCCCTTCCAACCCCAGCTCTTTGTACCTACTGTTTTTCCATCTAGAATGCCTTTCTCCCCTCTTCACCTTCTGAGCTCTGCGTTACCACATATCATTCAGAGTTTGACTCAGGCAACACTTCAGGGCCAGGACAGATCAGGGTGCATGGTCATATTTCTGTCCTCCATCCTACAATTGTTAAGCACCACTGAATGCTAGGGCCTCCTGTCAGTGTTCAGGCCATATTGTTGCACCTGACAGCCTCTGTTCACATAAGCTCATGATGTAGTTGGAGGGAAGGGATCACGATGAATAACAACCAGTGGGCAGCAGCAAGTTCAAAGATAGACCGGTGAGGCCCTTGTCTCTCTGATGGGGTGACGTCCAAGCTTAGTCTGAGTACCAAGAAGGAGGCAAGGCTGTGAAATGCCACGGAAGAACCCTCTGGGGGAAGCTCCAAAGAAGAGAAAGATGGTGAGAGCACAGGAACAGAGGCTGCTAGAACGTGAACAAAGGTCACTAAAGGCAAAGCTGCACAGGTCAAGACATGCAGATCTGGTTCTGAACGTGACCGATTCTGCAGTCATGAAGGATTCTAGCAAGGAAATAAGTTGCTTCCATATCAGAGCATGAAGAAGGGGAAGGTGAAATAAACAGGATTAAGATGAGATATGTACACATACCAACTAGCCACAATGAAGGCACTACTTTTTAGAAGAGCATAGAGAAGGACTTCGAGTGTGTCAGAGCTACCATGGGGGCTATCACAGCAATGTGGTGAAAGCAGCTTGGACTAGAATGGCAGCGATGATGTTGGAGACATACAGGTAAGATGTAGATTGGAACTAGAGCTAAGAAAAATTGCTGGAAGATTAGATATGGGATGAAGGGAAAAGAAAAGATCAGGAATAATTCCTGATTGGCAGCCAGGTAACTAGCAGTAGCAATTGCTGAGGTGGGGAAGTGGAGTTGAGAAAGGTTCAGGCGGCAGGAAGAGCCCTGCTGTGAGCATGCACAGTTTGAGAAGTAAATCAGCTCAAGAAGCATTTCCCATAGGCTGTGGATTCTATGGATCTAGAACTACAGAGGCAGGTGCTGTGTGGAGTCCCTGATTGGGAAAACATGTTGAAATTATTCAAGGCCTAGATGGAGGGATCAAGACTGAGCTTTGGGACATAAGGTCATTTGGAAGTGGAGCAAAGGACAGGGACCAGCCAAGGCATCAAAGAGGAACAGCCCAGGGAAAAGGGCAACAAACAAAACAGTGTAGTGTGAAGATCATGGAGAATGAGGCTGATCCCATCAACTTGCTTCTATTTATGGTCTTCTACTATTGTTGCAAGAGATCTAAATGAGAATGATCTAAATTATTTAGATCATGAAAGAGATCTAAATAATCCCTTCTTACATATTTGACAGAATATGTACCCTGCTTCAACTGTCAAAATAAAATACATTTTTCTTACCAGCAGAAGACAACCACTTCCTCCAAGCCACAAGTCTCGCTGTCATTAGTAGGTGATGGATTAGTGGAGGATTTTCCCTGGCCTCCAACCCAGTAGTCCTAGTTAGGTCTTTGCCTCCTTTCTTTTTAGATTTTAAGTTCTAAGTAAAGGATGAATGTAATACATCTAAAGCTAACACATACATGTCTGAGATTCATAGGCAAATGTCCTTCCAACAACATGTGGACACACTGAATCTGAAAAATAGGAAGTAGGATCCCTGTGGGGTGGCTAATTTCACAGGTTTTCACTGAATAGGCATGTATTTATATATAGTTTTAAAAGAAAGGAATCTCATAAGAATGAATGTGGGGAGCAGGGAACCAAGGGGGCAGCTGAGAGATAAATGCAATAATTCACCTAATCAAGGCATTTTTGACCCTGGGGTGTGAGTGTTTGTGGGCTTAAGGGTCAAGCCCCAGCATGCTTATCTGAGGGTGGCCAGGCTGTATCAAAACATTCATCAAAACACAGGCTGCATTCCATTTCCATAGCGCAGTAGCAGGATTGCACAGAATTACATCTTGATGCCATTAGACACTGTATGCAAAGCCGACAGGCTTTCAGCTTTCCTCAGGGACCCTCAGGAAGAATTTCTGCCCAGAGCAGCATTTCAGCTGATGCCTGTCAGGCCTGAACTGTGGTACCAGTCTCAAGGAGGCCTTCCGTTGTCAAAACAATAATAGCTGTAATTTTCTATCCCTCTATTTACAGGAAACAAACTCTTCCTTCCTGTCCTCTTGCCTTAGCAGAAAATAGACAAGCCAAGCAGATGTCCAGGGGTGGCGGAGGAGGACTGGGAGGAGCACTGGGCTGCTGCTTCCTGGGAGAGGACGAGCTCAGGGAGCCTTGGGGGCGGGACTGGGAGGGACGGGAAGGACCTGGCCTGCGCCGGGATTGGGGCTCCTTTCTCTCCCCATCTCCCCGCTTTCCTAGTATAGCAAGACAAGTGCCCTCAGCACGGCCAGGAGCTCTCAAGCAGCCAGTTTGTTAAGCTCTTGTGGCCTCTTATTTGCAGGCTCTGTGATGCAGACGAAGCGAGTGCAGTTTCTCATGGGAATGCAGGATGTCCTGTGTATCCAAGGCCCTTGGGGCTCCATTTCATGTCTTCAAGACTTGGGAAGTGGCAGATTATGTGCACTCATCCCGGAGAGACTGTCAGAGGCCGCCATGGACCTAGGAAAGCTCTCAGCCTGGCCTGGCTGGGTGTTTGCAGCTATAGACCAGCCAGGGTGCAGGAGCACTGGAGAAGGAGCTCAGAGCGTTCTGAGGGTTGTTTGCACCACTTCCTCATTGTCGGCTTTTGCTTTTTTCTGTTCTTGCATATTATCCTATTTCAGCCAGGCTCTTCTGTAAATGTGACAGATACTTCCATAAATATGTGCCCCTGCCTTTCTGCAGCATTGGTGTTGCCGAGGACGGTTTCTCTCTCAGCTCCTCTGGGTGAGGACCTTTCTCTCCACTGAAAAGATGTTTCCAAATGTCCTGGAGTAGCGAATGTTGTATTTTATTTAAGGAATGAGATTTCTTTTTAAGCATTTTCTTCACAGGAGTGAAATTCTATTTGAAGGTAAAATGAAGATAAGAAAACAACTTATGCTTAAGCACTATGAAAAAAATGACCTTTTAAATGATGGGAAATGCAGTCATCCCCGTGGCTTTATCTGTTGGAGGAAAAGTGTAGTCCTTTGTCTAGGTTGTGCATCATGTGACTCGATGTTCCCATGCACCCTGGGAACCTCATTTGTGTTGTGGAGGGCAAGTGCTTTTGTCTGACTTTGCAGAGGATGGGATAGGCCAGCAGTAACCACTCTCTCTGAGGATAAGGAATGAATTGCACTTTTTTCCCACTGCATTATGACCCCGTTAGCATCATTACTATTTATGGACGCTAACTTTACACCAGACTCTCGTATAGGCAGCATTGTCCTGATAATGCACCTTAAAAATGCCCAGAGTGGGAGTGATCCCCAATTTCCACAATTGTCATGATGTAAATGTCTCCACTGCAGCTGAGATCAAGCTCTCAAAGTTCTTGAAAGTGAATGGGGTGTCGAAACTAGAAGATCACATTGGATTTCTTGAACCAGTCCTGGAGCAGGTAAGACACTTAGCTGACTGTGACTGGCAACCTGCTAGGAAGAGGGGCGATCCTTGGGTGGGATACACAGGAAAATGTTAGGAGAATGAGGGAGAGGTCAGAGGGAGGCGTCTACCAACCATGGAGTGAGCAAGAGTCCTGGAAAGCACAAGAAGGCAGGGAGAGGCAAGGAGTTCTTCTCTGCAAACTATGCGGAGATTGGCCTGTGCAATCCTTGGATTTTAGTCTTCTAGCTCCCAGAGCCGTAAGGTAATATGTGTTCATTTTCCCAAGCTATCTAATTTATAGTACTTTCTTATATCAGCCACAGCAGACTAATACTGTAGGGATCTTAAAAATAAGATTAAGTGATAATAAATTGAAATAATGCCTGCTTCACCAAAAGCTAAAATTTCATTTCTATTTTTAAAAAAACCCTTATAACTCCACCATTCCAGAGGCCGAGGCAGGAAAATGGCAAGGTGGGGCAAATTAGCAAGACCTTATCTGAGAGTTTAAAGAAAACAAGAAGAGCAGAAGGGATATGCATCAGAGTGAAGGCCATGGTTTCAGTTCCCAGTAGTGTAACAAGCAATGTGCTTTCTGTAGTCCATCAGGGACCTCTCAGCAGGGGCATCTTCATGGACCCCCTCTAATCTGAGGTGCTTCTGAAAGCCACTTGCATAGCTTTTTAACATATGCTGGAATTTATGCATTTTTCCATCAAAACAGTCACTTGAGAAAATAATTATACCCATGGAGCCAGCACTGCAGAAGCACATTTGATGGTGCATTGGAATTAATTACTGTGAGTGCAGGAACAAACAAGGAACACATCCACTCATTGCCCACAGAGCCAGCTGGTGACCCTTCAGACTTCTGTTAGTGTTAACAGCTCCTTTTAAGGATAATGAGGACGATTTGGGGCAATAGTCACATATCAATGTCACATGTAATAGGAAACTGAAGTGGATTAATTTTTGCTTGTAACCTAGAATGGACTGGATTAATAAAGTTACAGATAGCCTTTCCCAAACTGACCAACCAAACCAAGAACCTTTTCAGCAACACCGTTGAACCAGTACTGGAGTTTTGAAGGCCAACATTTTATTTAAGAGCACATCTTGGCATAGTTTTTTTAGGTTGTTATTTTGCAATCACATCAGTAACGTCTTTACAGCAGGCCAAATAAATTATTGGACTATTGGACAAGACACAGCTAAGGATGCTTAACCTGCTTGGTTCTGTGTGGTTGTGCAAGACTGAATTAGACTAACTCCAGAGCTCTAAGGTTCATTCACAGATGCCAACTATAACACTGTGGAATTTCCTCCATGCATATAGCAGATTGAATTTCTAACCTGCATCTTTGATGTTTTCTGCTATATATAATCACACTCATTGAGTACTTGCTATCCATCAGTAGGTGCTATTATTTCCAACTCTATTTATTGCATATAAGGAAACCAGTGCAGCAAAGGTAAAGTACCATTTCTTGATCGAAGAACTACTGAACTAAGTGACTGTTATGGTTTGTGTCTGGCTTTCCCCCCAAAGCCTCATACAGTCCTGGGGCGGGCTTCTAGATTTATGATTGATCCATGGTCTAATGCTAGGATTATGGGTGTGATTGCTACACCCACCCTGGGGCAGGTAGTTTGCATATGTAAGGGAAGGAAAGAAGCTTCATGCCACCACTCCTCCTTTTTGCTTTTGGTGCTTTTGCTGTTTTCTGCCACCATGAACTGTTGCCCTCTGCCATGTACCACTCTGCCTTGGAGTCAGCCAAGTATGGACTGAAACCTCCACAAACTGTGAGCTAAATAAACCTTTCCTTCCTTAACATTGGGCATCAGGTATTTTGTCTCAGCAATGAGAGAAAAGTAACCAAGATAACGGCATATCATGATTTGGTTTTAGGCAGTCTGACTACAGACCTTGTGCCTTTTATCCTCTTGATCTACGGAAAACACAGAAATCCCATTTAGCGACATTTACCACACTTAATGTGTTCATTTAAAAATAATGTTCTGACTTTAGCATTAAATTAAAGATGACTGTGCAGACCTTAACTGGTGAGTACATGGGTTGATTGTCCAAAGGCAAAGTGAAAAATACACACAAAACATTTCATTCTACATAATCTTGTAATAAGATTTTCATGAAAAACTTTCATTGAAGCTAAGAAGTTCACACACTCTTCAATGTCCCAACTTAGCTGAGCATTTATTATGTGCTGTCTCCAGTACCTCAGTGGATCAAAGCCAAGAGCAGTGATAAGCTGCCTCCTGCTGAACCTCCTGGGTGGGAGTCCCCATGTACGGTGACCCAGGTCCCCTTTTTCCAGCTAAGTCCCCTTTTGGACTCATGACTCCATCACTGTGTCAGGCAGGAAGCTAAGTCTGAGATCTCCTGAAAAAACTGCTGCTTGGTATGTTCGGGTACACTCAGGCCAGGAGCACAGTCTGATAATCATTTTATGTTGTTGATTTGATTCAGGAGACCGACAGATTAGATATTTTATTTCAGAAAAAGGGGCAAAAGAAAAGCCACAGCAAGCTGTGTCCATGGGTGTTTTTAGGACAGGAGACATTCCTCTGCGTTTCTCCATCCTGCATTTCCTACTGTCTCACACACTACAGTCCAGAGATGATACAGGGAACTCTTGGACATACTTCAAATTAAATTATCCCCATTCATTTTTATTTGAGTACACTATGAGAAAGCTGAGCCCCAGCATGCTCCTCCTGGGTATCCTTGACAAAGAGCATTCTTGTTCCCTGCAGCCAAGACAACTGTGAGAAAGGGCGGGGTGCCTGCGCTATTTTCAGGAGGAGCCCTCTCAGTGAGAGTGGGTTTTCTCATGGCTGTCAGTTTACAAGGGAATTCCACGGGTCAGGGCTGTGCTTAAATCAATCGCATGCCTATATGGGAACAACTTTGGCTTATCAAACTCTGCACTGTAAATACATGAGTCTGGATTCTTTCACATACATTCAGGTATTCAAATTATTTCAAAACATTGTTCAAGATTAAGGCTGCAGCACAGTGTGAATACCACTATGGAGAAGTCAGTTATAGGCTTTTCTAGACATTAAAACATTTGCAGGACCCAGGCTGCCCACAGCACTGCCTGTTACGGTCTTTCCCTTTAGGCCACTGGTATTTCCTTCATACAACGCTTGTAGCTCTCACAGTCAAACCTACGCACTCCTTAGCCCTGGGACAAGCCCTTAGGATGTTGAAATGTCCTGTTTTGTGACTGAACTTCATTTGTAGTTATCAACTTGCAAAAAAATCCAATTTTAGACTTATTTAAAAGAAGACAGCCATGTTGGACTGAACAACCTGGCCTACTTAACCCAGTCACTTGGAGTAAGCTAGTGTGGATTCAATCATGTCCTTTCTACCCCAAGACTGGGTCCTGGATCAAGGCCACATCACTGTGTCTTCTGAAGTCTCCTCTCTTCCACCACAAAAGCCCACGTCTCTGGACAAACCCGTTCAGTTTCAGATCCTTTACTGATCATCTCCCCTCTGGGTCTGACCCAGTTCTACTCTGTTAACGTTAGCTGCTAGAAATAGAGAGACACGCAGAGTCAGTTAAACAGGTAATGGGCTGTCATCTACAGGGCTATTGCCTTCCTTTTACAAGTCCAGGGAGATTATTACACTGTCTTTATCTGTCCTGTGTTGTTATAAGAAAAATGCCACTCCCTGGGGGATTTATAATGAGAAGAAATTCATTGTCTTATCTTTCTGGAGGTGATGACCTGAAATTGAGGTGCTGGTATCTGGTGAGGGTCTTCTTGCTGTGTCAGCCCAAGACAGGAGGGCAAGGACGGGGTGAAAGAGTGTGAATGGGTGTCAGAAATTTACTAGGAGCCCCTTCCTGTGTAGTGAGCCCATGCCCTCCGTAACAGCTTTGTCCACTCATTCAGGCTAAATCTTCATGCTTCGTGGTATTATCCTCTCAAAGGTCCCATCTCTTAACTGGGCTCCACGATAATTGAATTTTAACATGAATTTGGGAGGGGCAGACATTCATACCGCAGCACCCTGTAAAGATAAGACCCTTTCTTGCTTGCTGCTCCACCCCCCCCCCGTTCTCACGGTCACCAGACGGCTGCTGAGGCTGCCGCCATTCACTTCAGCTGAGGAAACAGCAGGAGGGAAGGGTGGCCCCCTTTCCTCCAGAGCCATCTGAGGTGCCATATGATCTGCCCTGACCACTTGGCCACAACAGAGGGGCTGGGACAACTTCAAGGAGCTGTACCCGTGGAAAGGAGGAGTGTGGTGCCTGACAAAGCAAGGAGCTCCTCCTAAGTTAGTGTCAAAGCCAGAGTTACGAGGCTGGGGTGCCGCTCAGCAGGAGACTACTTTCCTACATGTGTGAAGTCCTGGGTTCAACTTCCAGTAATTAAACAAAAGGATAAAATCCAAGCTAAAGCTGTAGAAGAAACTTTATTACTAATTCAACATTCAGTTAACCAATACTTACTGATTATGGCACCATCCTAGACACTAAAGATTTCAAGACCACTTGATACACTCCCCACTCTCAGGATATGAAGGCCAATTGGAGAAGACACTCTCATTCATGCTCATCGGGGGCTTCCCAGTAGAGGCATGCCCAGGTTTCCATGACAACAACTTGGGGAAAGATGAGAGTTTAGAGAAGTCATGGAAGAAAAGAGGGGAAGCAGGTTTCACTCACAGGGTGTTGGGCAGAGCAAATAAGACTAAGGTGGAAGAGTGTTCTTTGGCCTTCATCACAAAGCATGTCTTTGGTGAGTGTGGGGGACATGGGGGCAGGGGTGGGCAGGAAACGCGGTCCAGTGGGCAGGGTGTTAACGGGTAATGGTCAATGATGAAGTAGAGAAAGAGAAACAAGGACAAAGGCGAAAAGACAGGAAATGGTGATCAAATGGGTCAAGGACAGAGACAAGTTTCTAGCATAGGAAGAATATGAGTTATTTCCACACTGCCAGGAAAGTAGAGGGAGAGAGGACAGACAGACAGACAGACAGACAGACAGAGACAGAGAGAGAGGGAAGGTGAGAGACTTTATTCTCTGAAATGGCAGAAAGTACAATCTAAAGCCAAATCAGGTGATGGAAATTGGTGTGAAACTGGTAAATGTGTCTTGAGATGATCTCTATGTTTTTGAAGCAGAACTCAGTTCTGAGCCCAGGATAGAGCCATGGAGAGTGGTGGTATATTATTACATGGATTATAGTAAAGAGAAAGGCAGAGAGGGAGGAGGGACCAGGGAGGAGGGAGGAAGTGTTGGCATGTGGGAGGTGCTTTCTCTCACCCCATCCCTGTCATCTAGAGCCTCACCACGCAGGCCATTACCACCACTGATTTCTCACATATTTTCCAACAGCTGTTCCACAAACAAACACCTCTGTTTCTCATATCCCCTTTTACATAATGGTACAGGCCATATACAAGACTTACCTTGTTTTTGGAAAAGTGAAATACACACTGGAAAACCACTGCTCCTCAAATCACTGTAGCACCATCAATAACTCCTCCCCGTTGACCTACAAACAAGGTGACTACATTTCAGAGATGTTAACTGTCCTGCTCGAGATCCACTGCTAAGATATTAATAATGAGTCTGATATTAAATTTATAACAGCTCTCCTAGCCAAACATTAAATCCAAGAGAAAACTGCATAATCCAAGAGAAAATTGAACATCAAAATAAATGACTTGAATTTTCCAGCTGTTCATCACTCATCTTGCGCTGTGCCCTATTCCTGTGCTGAAATTCTAGCGAAGACCAACTGAGAACAGTCAGAAGATGCTCATTATATCATCTGTGAAGAGCCACTTAACTCAAGGAAGGCCACGTTCTTACTCCTCTTTCAGACATTCTCTGGCTGATCTGGGACATAATTGTCCTGCCTGCTCAGTTTAGACCACTCTCCCCCTCCGAGTCACATGGAAACCCTCTTACACACCTGCCTGAAGGGCAGCGCCCTCCTTAAACAGCTGTGAGCTCTATCTCCTCACTTGCCTCCTACACTTGGAACTGCCCCAGGCTATCTAACTTGGATAACACTTTTATCTTTTCAAATTAGACTCCTTCAACGAGTACAAACTGAGTGCCTGTTACGATTCACAAAGTATTGCCTGGGCAGTCCTGATGAGACATAGCCAAGAGAGGGCTCTACCTCAGGAATTTTCAGTCCATGTGGAAAGCAGATAATAAATGAATAAACATTAACTAGTGACTGCTTTGGGTTCTGTGAGATAAAGACACAAAGTGAGGGAATGAAGCATTACAGGAGTGACCCACGTTAGACTGTTAGACAGAGAAGGGCATTGAAACTGTGGTCTCAAGGAGAAGACGCCCCAGCCCTGTGCAGAGTAGCATGAGAATGTCCCAGATGGAAGAAAGCGAGTTCTGTGGTCCTGAAGTAGCGAGGAGGCTTGGGAGTTCTGGGAACTGACAGAAGGTGTGTGGTGAGGACGGGGAGCAAAGGAGGAGAGGACTTAACCGAGGGTTTGGCTACTGTGTGAAGAACGGATCAGAGAAGAAAAGGGTGAAATGCACAGTTGGTAGAGGTGTATATGACACTGCGTGGTGGTCATGGAGACCAGAAAGAATCAATACGCTTGGCAGTGAATGAAACAGGCGCCAAAGAAGACCCCAAGCATCCATCCTGGGTGACTAGAAGGATATAGTGCCACAGCTCACCTATGCCAATCCTTGCCAAGGTAAAGGTGGTGACTTTATGGGCAATCCCAACCCCCACGCACTCAGCTTGTTGGACAGGCGTCACCTTTGACAAAGTAAAACGTCCTTCATCTAGGCAAATGCCGGCAGCTCTACATCAGGACATGCAGTGACTGGTGGGCATGTAGACTGGAGTTTGGACCCCTTCCCTCTGCAGGGAACCGTCTGTGGCTCTACTTGGTGGTCTTAGTATCATGCTGCTAGGACAGCTATTGCCCTGGCAGGAACAGGAGGTGTGTCACATGTGCTGGTGTGGTGAGGGTGGGGAAGAAGGGTCAAAGGTTCACTTTGGCCACATAAAGTTTGAGTTGCACAGAGATGGTGTCAAATAGGAATCTGAGTGTACCAGCTGAGTTTAGGGAGGGGCAGAGGACCACAGTGAATAAATGCAGGCATTGCTCCAACTTTCATATTGGAAGTCACAAAAACTGCAGGATCAGTTAAAGAGGGAAATAAAAAGCCCCAGGTTAGAGATCCAAGGATTTTATTTTTGTCTTTTTTTTTTTTTTTTTTTTGACAGGGCCTCACTTTGTAGCTCAGACTGGCCTTGAGCTCACTTTGTAGCCCAAGCTGGCCTTGAACTCCCAACAATCCTCCTGCCTCAGCCTCCTGAGTGCTAGGATTACAGGTGTGCACCACCACGCCCAGCTTCCAAGGAATTTTTAAATGGAGATTTCATGTGCAAGGGAACATCAAATAAAGGATAAACTTGAACTTTTCAGATAAATGGAAGCACTCTGAGAACATAATGGTACTTGAAATGATCAGACACACATGTTTAAATATCACATTCTTTCTCTTATATGAAATCAAAGGGTAAGTAAGGACCAAATGGAGGTTAGATACTGAGACTTGGAAGAACATGTTCAGATGGGAAGGAGAACCAAGAAAGGGGAAAGTGAGGGAAGGGTGTGACCAGAGGTTACAAAAAAGAAGGACAGGAAAACAACAGAAACGAAGTTTTATAAAGGGAGAGGGGAGGGATTGAAAGGAAGGGAGGGGAATGGGAAAAGAAGAATTCAAATATATTATGCACAGGTACAAACTTTCTATGACAAATGTGATCATTGTGTATGTCAAAAGTGTACCAATAAAATTAATTTTTAAAAAGCACAAACTGAGAAGGAAGACCCAATGAGACAGAAGAAACAAAGTAGAATAGACTTAAATCTTAGGAAGAAGGGTTCCAACAAGAGGGTCATGGTCAACTACGTCAAACTCTGTTGAATAGTTGAGTTAGATGAGGCCAAAATGGCATCCATTGGGTTTGATGCCAAAGGGGTCTGTGGTGACCTTTGCCAGAGTAGATTCAGTATATGCTAGGACCAAGGCAGATGGATCTGGAAGATGCGGGAGGAAAAGAGGTACTATGGGTAGACCAGGAGAAATTTAGCTCAGAGAAATGTGTGTAGCTGCAGAAAGAGTGAGTAGGAGAAAAGTGTGCTTCCTTTAAAGACTGGGTCAAGCAGGCTTCCTCCATGCACCACAGACTTAGCCTGGGGCCTCCCTCAAACAGGCCTGGTGCAATCTCCCGGTGTCTGGAGGGGGCGCGTATCCTGTGTGCCCCCCATGCAACTCAGGTGTGTGTCTGTTTCACATGTCTCAGTACCTGTGACCACTTTGAATGTGCCACGTCTCTTAGGCCTCTTACAGACACTTTTGCTCTGGGGATGGGCAACAGTCCTTGGTTTCCTACTGATTGCTGAGCTCACCCACATTCCTGAAGCCTCCATAACACCCATCCCAAGGAAATCTCTCTGTGGCTCCAAAGATGAGAAAGCAAAGAGCAATTTACCTGTAATAAACTCACATTTCTTTCCTCCTGCCCCAACACACACACACACACACACACACGCATGCATGCACACACACACACAAACACACACACACACACACATATTCTGATATATTATTTGCTTTTAAAAGGAAAAAATAATCTCCTTGAAAATTGTTCTTCAAAATAGAGAACACTGTTCTGGCTTAAAGATGACATGGCTGGCACCTGCTCTGTGTGTGGTATTATACTGGAGACTTTCAGGATATACTTAAAATAGTGAGCTTGTCCCTGGACAGAACTGGACCAGTGTGTGTTTAACTCCAAGGACACCATAGTTGTCCATTGTCCTCTCTTTGCTGGTATTGTTAGCTACAGAATGAGCTCTGTCCTAACCTTTCCTGGGTGTAGCAGGTTCCAGACAGAGCTCTGGAGGCTTTGCTTCGCCAGGAAGTGCAGCGCCCACACAGGCCCTGGCCCGTTCGTAGGACAGCACACAGTGAGGACGTGGGAGGGGTTTGGCCTGCTCCCAGCTGTGTGCCCTCAGCGTCAGCGTCCCCTGGTAGCCTGCGAGTGACTCAGAAGGAAGGACTGCTTCTTAGTCTGAGGAAGCAGTATCAGGCAAATAAACTGCAATGGGGCCCGGGTCAGCTCGTTGTGTGGGGTCCCTGCCCCAACAGCCAATTCCTCTGTCTGCTCCTGTCAGTGATGGGCAAGATGAACAGCAGGAGCAGGTGGGAGAAGACAGCCGAAGAGGCCAGTGCTGAGGACCGTTAAGAGCTCCAAGCACCCCTCCAGCCTTGAGGTTCCAATTAAATGACTTCCTTCTCTGGGGCTAACGACAGGTCAGGAGGGATAAAATTATCAATCCAGGAAAGAGAAGATGTTTATAGCTTCTGCTACTTTTACAAAAATAGATGAAAGGAAAGACTGTTTTTTTCCACCCTTTGCAGCCTGCGAACTTCCTTAGCACTGAGCATAACTTGCTCGTTTTTTCCAGAAATAGGAAATTCTACTGGGGTGTTTGTGTTGCTTGTCGAGTGCATTATACAGAGCTTCCACGGCCCCACTGTCCACTCGGAGATGGGTTCTGTGCTATGGCTTCTTCTCTTCCCTCTTTTCTTCTCTTTCCTCTGTCTGTTCTATCCTTCTTTCCAGCTTCATAGGCTAAAATTTTTGCAACAGAAATTCTCTTGTCTTACATAGACAGTTCAAGAATCTCAGTAAATTCAGAGTTGTGCAGCTATCAGCAAATCCCAGTTTTAGAACACTTTTTAAAAATCAGCATCAAAGCAGTCCTCATGTAACAGCTGAGGACCCTAATTTATGCACATGCTCATCCACCTTTGCTAGTGCCTGGTTTCGGGATTATAGCCCTCCCTGTGGGTGTCAAGGGAAACTGAGGGCTTTCTTTTAGAAGTTGCATTAAAGGAACTGAGTTCCCCGGGTTGTCAAGGTATTATCTAGATCTGTTCCTTGACAAAGGGACATTCTGAGATAAAGAGATCTATAAAACAAAAAGCAGAAAGGAATGACTCAAATGACACTGATACAGTGTGAAACAGAAGTGATGTAAAATAACTATTCCTTTTAAGGAGCAATGGTAATGAATAATTCATTACGTACCCTTATCTTCTTTATTTAATTTTAAAGATAAAAAAATGAGGGCCAGGGATATAGCTCAGCGGCACAGTGCCTGCCTGGCAAGTGTCAGGTCATGAGTTCGATTCCTGGTACCAAAAATAAAAGAGAAAGAAATAAAGATAAAAGGATGAAAACATACTAACAAACACGCATACATTTACAAAATAACACAAAAACAATACAAGCGCTACTGAATTTCAGACAAGGGAGTAGGACAATAGCAACAGTTGTTGTATTACATATTGACACCGTCAAATTGGTTACTCAGGTAAACAAATATAGACATGTAAGATGGATCAAACAAGTGTTAACTGTTCCTTTCAATATAGCAATAGAAGCCAGTAGTACAACTATGTTAGCTATCCTATGGGTACAAACATACTCTTATTTTTGTAACATGGAAGAGAAGGTTCCATTCATCAGGGCTACCTCCTCGCCGCCCTCCCCTCAGTAAGCGCCCTTTGGCTCAGTGGACACACAGCTGAGTGGCAAGCCTGGCCCACCCTCCACGTGTTGCTCTGGCACAGTAGTAAGTGGACATGTGTCAGGCTTTCTCTGTACCAGTTGCAGCCAGTGCACTGGTGACCACGCCAGTCTGGTCCGATGTCAGAGCACAACTCAGAGACCAAGAAGATGGAGGCCCCCAAAACGGATCGCAAGCAAACTGGCTGTAAAAATGTAATAAATGATAAGCTAGTCACATTGAATAATTCTAGTTTCTATTTTCCTGTAGAGTTATAATCTGCACCAATAAACATTGTGGGTACCTTTGGTGATTAATAAATAGGCTGCTTCGATGATTTTGTGACTTCTGAATCTTCCAAGCTCTTTTTAGAATTTTGGATGAAGTAAATCACACTTTTTCAGCTGGCTGCATTGGCTTGGCTTCTGCGCTTGGCTTACACAAAACTCCAAAATTTTGTCTGTGACTGTGAGTAAACTGTGTGGAAACTCCTTGATGAAAAGTGAACATTACTCGCTGTACCTTCACACACTTTTGCATGTTTGTGTGTCCCAGAGTGTTTTTACCACGTTTAAACCAACCTTTAAAAAGTTAATTAGCTTTAACTATGGCTGCTGATACTCACTTCACCTGGTTAGCAAAACTCTAAGCCATTTTTCATACCTATGTATTCACAAATTTTTACTGTTCATTCATAAAAGGAAAAACATAAAACCTCTAAGAGGGACAAAGCTTGACCCTTTTTATTGTAGTTTTTGTAGATGTAATTGAAAAGAGCATATAAATTATAATTGTTTTTCAATGCTGAAAAGCAAAATCCAGAGGAGGACCACTTTAATGTGCAATTAAATGAATTATCAGGTGTTCATTCAGTAGAATTTCATTCCATCTCTTTTAAAAAACTCATACCACATAAGCACATAAAGTTGTCCTCCACATTTTAAAAGTCTAAAAGCAACTTGCAGAATAGTGTGTATGGTATGCAAATAGTTCTACATACTAATATACATACATATTTTTGCTTATGCAGAAGCTGTGCTTACAGGTCTAGTTGATAAAATAGTGCAATCCTGGGGCATAAAATGCAATACTTTATACTACTCTGCTGCTTGATTTTACTGAAATGGAATTTTCAATAATCTAAGTTTCAAAGAAAACCTCAAGTTTCCAAAGAATAGGGATATGTGTTTAAATTTTGGCACATCTATGCAACTGATCTATCTCTTCATGTATTTTTGTTAGTGATTATCAGTACATGGGCCTGTGCTGTGGTTGGATGTGATTGTATCTTTTCACAGCAGCTTTTCTTATTTCTTATTGCTCCAGTGAAATTAACATCAAGCATCCATTCTAATGCTCTCCTTTGACTTAACTCTTTGTAACTTCTCTTACCTTTTTCATGTTCTCCTTTCTAGCATGGCAAACCCAGCTGCTCACTAAACAGATTTCTCTCTTTCTTTTGGTCAAAACCAGTCTGCTTTCTTCTTCCAGGGCTCACAGTGCCCCTTTCGAGGGCTGTTCACACAGCAGCTGACTCTGAGGCCGGAGTCATCACTGTGACGCACCCCGCTGCTAGGTTCTTACTCCTTCCTATCACTCACCTCTGGTTCTGTAGCTTACATGGCTCAAAGGAACAAAGACAGCCTAAACTCACAAGGAATACTATGGAGGAGTCCTCTGGTAACAATTCCTACTGAAGAAAGATGTTCAGATTTTATCTTATCTCACACTTCCCAGCAAGTAAATTAAACCAGAAAAAGCATTTCTAGGAGAAGGTCAAGCTTTGGAAATATGGTTCTACTGGTTCACACTGGAGCCTGTGTGGTTTTTCTTTGCTTGCCTTAAGCTAATTCTAATAGTAAAAGAGATTTTCAATACCCCTAAATTATTTCAATCTAGAATTTAATAGGGTATATTTGTTTATGGACCATACTATAATTCCTAGCTGCTTGGGCTTGACTAGTTTGGTCTCTGCAGAGCACAACTAAGTCCATGTTCCATTCTTAGCTGACCTCAGTCCTTCCATGGCTACCGACTACACAAATGTGTGCCTCTGGTCAGCAGTAGGTGTGGTAGGGTAACTGCCAGGGTGTGCACTGGAAGAGACCGGAGAACAGATGTCTCCTTGTTCACTTTAAGAAATCATTCATAATCCAATAGCTTCAAACACTTACTGGGTCTTTTTGAGGTTACATCAAGTAAGCAAGGAATTAATCATTACATCCTTTCCCAAGATATGTCACAGGAGGTATGGAGAGATAAGATATGTGGAGAAATTGCTAATGATGTGTAATAATTTCTTACTAATAATACACTGATGTCACCAAGACTGATAGAAACAACTACTAGCTGTTTTGACAAGAGACACATAGTTTATTCCTTGAGGAGATGGGAAAGTATTCATAGTACAAGGGGTACCGGGTCTGAACTTTGAAGGATGGATGGTTTCAACACCAAGGTGAAAGGTGTCTTTGATGGGGTGTATGATACAGAAGTAGAAAAGCAATCAGGAAATGTGAAGAAATTATGACAGGTAATTCTGACCAAAGCAGAGTTTGAATAGAGAGAAGAACACCATTGATAAATGTCTAGATGTTCCTCCAAAGCCCCAAAGCTTCATTCAGTCACAGGTGGGGATTTCCAGAGGGGGCTGTATCTAGGGTGTGTGATGCTGGGATTAAGGGGTCCCCACCCACCCAAAAGGTGAGTAGCCTGGATGGAATGTAAGAGACAGAAAGGGTCCTGCTGCCATCACTTGCTGCTGCTGCTTTTGTTGCTACTTTACTGCCTCTGCCTGCCCAGCTTTGCCATGGACTATTTCTCCTCTGTAATGTGCCTCTGCCATATCACCCTGCCTTGGAGCCAGCTGACGATGGACTGAAATATCTACAAGCTGTGAGCCCAAATAAACCTTTCCTTCTTTAACTTTCAGGGTTGGGTATTTTGTCTCAGCAATTCAACACGTAATTAAGACACATGGTATCATTGATGGGATGGACATAAGACAACCAGGAAGCAATGCATCTCCAGGAATAGAGGCTGGGGGCCCAGGGTAGTGACAGACAGAAGACCTGGCATTGGTCTGGAAAGGGAAGAGGGGTCATTTCCAGGGCAGGGGCACTGCTGATTACAACACAGAGGAAGAGACCACAGTGTACCATGGCACAAGGAGGAAAGGAAGGGGCTCCCTAGCAGGTAGGGTACGCAAGGTAGGGTAGAGGACAAAGTCTCACACACCTCGGCTCTACAAGTACTGTGATCTCAATAATGCAGAGAAACCAATGAGAAAAGAGAAAAACCAGAACCAAGTCCAGCTTTTATTTGAGAAGAAGAAGTAATTTCAGGAGCCATTTAGAATAGTGTTCACCTAACACAACTGAAACTTCCATATTTTGCAAAAGTTGGTTACATTTCCTTTTCTCAGGGTACTTCCTGCCCAGGAAAGAGAGCAGTCACCCTGGGAGGAAATGCTGAAGCTTCCCTCTCCAGGAGGCCAGGAGTGTCCTTGCTAGAAGACAAACAAGGGAATTTGAAATCTTCAAAGACAAATGTGCTTTTCTTGTCTCCTCTCCCTCCTGCAGGGGCTCCTGCTATGACCCTGTCCCAGGATGTGCCCAGATCTACTCCGCCCTTATTGCATTGAAAACACAAGCCCCCTCCTCGCCTCCTGCATTCACACTGAAACCTCCCGCCAGGGCCGTGGAAAGCTCAGGGAACAGGCAGGCCGGGCCGGCCCAGCCTCTGGCTTCAGGGACAACATTGTGCCTTTCACAGGTGATGAATGAGAGCTTAGAGAGCTGAAAGGGAGGCTCACGCCTGTGCCACCTTCCCCCTGCCTCCCACTGCTGCTGCACAGAGCCAGCCACGGGGGCTTCGGAAAGTCCTGACAAGGTGCAGCGCTGTCCTCGTGCCCTGCACGTAGGGCTCCTGTTCTCCCCCGCCTGCCCACATCGCTCTTCCAGAGCAGGGCGATGGCACAGGTATGGGTGAACTCCCAGCCACAGTCACTGCAGGGGGCTCTGCTCAAAGGCCAGCTGCCTGATTATCTATCCTGCGGGAATCCTGCAGCACACTGTCCCCGGCTCAGCCCCAACCCGCACTCCGCACTCCAGCTGCAGGCGGTCTCCTGTTTGCAGCGTCTCTTTATTTCCCCTTTCATCAATACGGATGCCCTCTGTGAGGCCAGTGTTTGGAAAAATTTATTTTAAAGAACAAAATTCTGTTAAATTACTTTAACTTGGATCTGAACCTACATGCAGTACATATATTCACACCTGTTCTCATACGATGTTTACACACACACATACACACACACACACACACACACACACACACACACTACAGGTGTGTGCCACCATACTAAGTATATGCATATATATTGACTGCTGAGAGAGACTGATGTTTCTTCAGGAACTGATAAAATGAATAAACAGGACACATAATAGAACCAACGATTGGCAGTTCATTTAGTGATAATTTGAAGATGATTTATCTTTTAAATATGGTCCCCATAATCTTGTTTACTCTATTTTGTTTGAGAACAGCCAGATGTGCTTCAGTTTTCTTGAACCCAGGTCAACCTCCAAACTCCTTTGTCCCTGGGGTGGTGATTAGGTCACACTGAAGCAGTTTAATCAAGTCTCAAAATGAAGTTAGGGACTGGGGTGGTTCCCAGGGGTCTGGATTTCAATTCAGTTCTATACTTAGTACATCATCTGGCTGATTTATGATCTGATTCCATGACTAGATTATGATTTTCTAAAAAGCAAGACTATGCCTTTTATCTACATTTATTATAGACAGTGAGAACTATGCCTTGAATACAATAAGAACTATATTTTGCAGATACATGCTGAACAATCCATGAAGGCATCCAAAGGCAGGAAGAAACTCCATTATCCTATAAAGCCAAAAAAAAAAAAAAAAGGAGGTACACAACACCTATCCATGAATAACGGTGCAGGGGCTGGTTTTACTGAAGTACCTGAAGTAATACTGAAAGACAGGTTCATGACAGAAAATGGTCAGGAGTAAGCACATCTGAGGTAAACTCTAAGAGAAGGGTAACAGAAGGTAGTTTGGGGGCTAAAATTCTGGGAAAGAAAGAGAACTTGGCTTGATTTGGCAGCACTATTATAAATACGTCACAGACAGAAATGTTTTGTATTCAGGCTCAAGTTCAGAATCAAATAGTTGCCAGAAAAGGCTAAAGAAACATTACAACACTGTAAATTAGATGGGTGAGACTTTTGGCAGTTTTAGCCAGGAAAACATAGCTATGAAGGAGACGGAATGGAAGGGCGGCCTGGATGAGCCTGGAGGATATCACATTGAATGAAATAAGCCAGCACAGGACACACTGCAGGCCCTCACTTGTGCGGGGGTCTTGCACTGGCTACTCACAGCAGCAGAGTAAAATGGTTATTGCCAGGGGCTGAAGGAGTAGGCGGCAGGGAAAAAATGGGACGATATTGGTCAAAATGTACAAGTTTTCATACAACTATTAAAAAGGAGCAGAAAGCAAAGTAGATGCTTTGCCAAAATAGCTGTGCAGTGGCGAGAGTGGTGCTATCGATTTTGCTGGACAGGAAGGAAGCAAATATCTGCTATGAGGTGAACTGGAATCAAAAGCCACATCTTACCTAGAAAGGAAAGACGGACTCAGTCCTGCTTCTGGAGGAAAGATTCCTGGGATGATTGCCCTAGCTCCTGTGTGCCTGGACGTGGACTTCCCTCCTCCAGGAGAGCTACAAGCTTCCAGATTATTGGTGAGGCAAGAATTAGGGCATGCCCAGTGGCTGGGCAAGTGGGTGACACCAGTCAATCTGGGAGATCTAGTACACATGCATAAAAATAGCAGTTTCCAAGCTCATTACCTGGGACCAATAGGAAAGTGCAATCTTCAACCCTTGAGCACATGAGATCAAGCAGCCTTCTGATAGGATGGCCTAGATCTGACGTCAGAGTGAAGGAGACGTGCAAAGGATGGCTGCCGTTATGGTGACCACTTTCTTTCCTGCTCCCTCTCCCGCCCACTCGCCCCCCACCCCAACAGGGAGGACTTCAGAAAATGAGAATGCACAAGAGGACGCGGGATGGAAGAACAGGGGATGAAAAGCGGTAGGGCCAACTCCTTGAGAGTGAGGTTGTGATTAAGAATTAATGTGAGGAAGTCCACTGAGCTTCAGGAAGAGGAGGACGGGAGGAAGGGCAGGCTCCCTCAACCCCGGACCCGGAGAACAGTGGAAGGGGAGAGAGCTGAGGTGATGCAGTTCTTGATATTGTCTCCAGCCTCAAGGGGAAGCTCTCCCTAGGATCAAAGCCTTGGTACCTAACACGTCCTCAAATACAGCTCGAAAAATATTTGTGGAAATAAAACTTAACACATTTGCTGGGCAAAAACTGAAGTCAGGAAAAGAAATGGGAAAAATGCAGCCTATATATGGGTTAGTACTCAGTAAACAGTGACAGAAGTGTCACTGAGGCCAGGTGGTAAAAGTTACTGGATTCAAGATTTGGAAACCAAGCGGAACAGAGAAATCATCTAGAAGTATCTGCTAGCTCCATGAGGACAGAAAGCGAACTAGAGAGAGGCCCCTACGTTCCCCCAAAGGTTAAATCTCTGGTTAGTAGTAAAAAAAAGGGCTTCCATCTGGAAATCCTGATTTAAAACTTGAACATGATCAGGAAGCCAGCACCCTAGCTCAGTCTCAGGGGAAAAGAGCCTTGCTTTTATTTATTCAAATTCCAGCTTTATCAACTCCTTTGTGACCCTGGATAGCTTTTTGTATCATTTACAACACTTGGAAGATAATTATAACTGCTAGTAGTCTGTTAGAAAGTCATGAAAAGCTGTGAGATGCTATGTCAGAGGATGAAACAAAATGTAAATATTAGCAAAGGTAAATTCCTTCAGTATCTTTTAGTCTTTAGACACCCCAAAAAGTCTCACTTCTGTGCTGAAATTTTCCTTTATTATCATATAAAATCAGTATCAGAACACTGAGACCCTTCTGAAGATGTCTGTTATTAAATCTCAAGTGACAAAAAGGACATGTGGTCCACACTCATTCATGTTTTTTTTCAGCCCTCACAGAAGAAACAGTCTGCCTGCCAAACACATGAATGGAATTTCATTTCTTCTTTCTTTTTCTACTTAAGTGATTTCATACTTATCTATATGCATGTTGTTATACATACAAATTCATTTTTAGTTATAAGCAAATAGTTGTGTGACACTTTGAAAAGTTCACTCACTCTCTGAGTAAAGCCAGAATGAGCAAATTTTAAAGCTTCCTCATCATGCTTTTGTGCTCTGAGGAGAACAAAAGACTGAAGACAATTAGTTCAGAGTTTCTTGTGACAGGGACATTTAGTTCATAGTGTTGTCCGTTGAGTTAGGGGAAGGGACAGGTGCTTCCATTTTTACACTAGAAATGATGATAGGGTTGATTGTCCTTTCAAAGATAATGAAGTGTGAAATAACATCAGCACAGGAATAGGTGACACTTGAAACCCAAGAATGTAAAGTCACATAGGCAGCAACCTTGAAGAAAACTTACACAAGCTTGACTCTGAGTGAGAGTAATGCTAAATGCACACTGAGAAATTCTACGAAAATATAAATCCTGAGAAACCAGAAATACTAGTGATTATCAATAAAGACTAAACATGAGAATAAATGCTTCCCCCTCCGCAGACTCATAGAGCTACGGTAAGAATTCTGTACAATTATAATGAAAAGCTGCTGTGCTGTTCTAGGCTGCCAAGGAATAGCGAGTCGTTAGCCACAAAAGGCAGTGGTGCAGGAAGAAGACTGACACTGTGGACATGCTTAGAAACATAAAGAATGGAATCAGAATAATACTAACGAAAAGAAGGTAGCTCTATGTAGGGAAGTCGTACATATTAGAAAAAGGAAATTTGGTGGAAGAAATTATATGGGGGAAACTACCCATTATGGATTGTTTTGGTGTGATGTTTGCAAATTTGACTTTCCACATATTTAAAAAATATAGGTAGCTAATTGCATGGAGATAAGGGAGAAAGTCCATAAAAACACCGAATATAGAGATATAAGGGAAAATTTTTAAATGGATTCAAATAACATCTGAGAAGTTTCTTCAAGACCTAAGAGGAATCTTTGTAACTGTGTACCTTTTGTGAAAGAGGAGGAAGTCTGCTTTAGATGAAGGGCAGACATCTTCCTACTTTAAATCTATAAGGAGATTCAGATGACTGCAAACTCTTAAGTTTTGAAAACAGCCATTATATAAAAGGAGGAAGCCTCAAGCAAGTTGTGACTGATGGTTCTAGTGTCTTAACTCTTAACACATGTTAAGTACTTCTCTGCTTCAAGGAGTTTTAAAAATATTAAAATACAGAAACACATCTACAAGTGTTTCTCTGGGGCTTGGTGTGTAGCTTGGTGGTACAATGCCTGCCTTCCATGTGCAAGGTCCTGAGTATGATTCCCAGCACTACACAAATAAATAAGTAAAAGATTTTGTTAGTGTATTTCTATTTAAGTAATCCCATTTCTGTTAATGTTGATATTTAAACTCTTAAATATTAGCTTTTATATCATGGGAGAAAATATTACAAGAAACTCAGACAGTAGTTTAGTTGAAGATTTTAGTTCTGGAACTTTGTTAAAACAATTAAGGAAAATAATAGTAAATTAAGAATTTTTTTGTACCTGGTTTTCATTTGCACCTCAAAACCCAGGCCAAACTGCCAGTTGATGCATGCCTGTGAGAATGTCCTCTTCACAGGGCAGTGGCTAAGTTTTAGTCTCGTGTTTATGGTCAGTGTGCATTTTTTAATCCAATCCAGATAAGCATACAGGTATACCTGTTCCCCGCTGCCTGGGAAATGTGACCAATCTCTGTGTGTGACAGGATCGCACTGCAGCTCATGGGTACTTTGGGCTACAATCTGCCGATGATAAGGGCTCTCCAGGACAGACCGCCATGAGCTCTTGCTGTCAAATGCAGCAGGTGCAGGGGACATCTCAGAGGGACAGGGCACGACTGACACATGTTGTCTCACAGTGCGGGAAGCCCTGGATAGAGGGGCACAAGTCACCCCCAAGACTGAGTGGCTTAAGAAGAGAAATGCAACTCATGGGCTTCAACTCCCACAGTCACTGCGGTCCCTGGGCAAAACACAGGCTATTTAAAACATACCCATGGCAAGAACTTTGAGACCACTGGGAAATGTTTCAACTCAGAATAAAATGAATGGATTTGGCAAGTAAGCCTGAGACGTGGGGTATCACCTCACTGAACCAGGTTTCTCCAGCACCTTACACCCCTTACACTCTCAAGAACACTGACTGCACTGGCAAGAATTCTCTTAGCTGGAATCAATCACTTTCATCCTGAGAAAAGAAACTTTAAAGCCTGAAAATCTCTTTGGACAAAAATGTTAAATAAATCGATTAAGAAAAAAGTTAACCGAATGAGAATATGAACTTGACCCTGGCTGTTTAGCTAAATAAATGATTAGAAAAAGTTCTAATGGATTTTAAAGTTTGTTAGAAATAGCTTAAGAAATAATCTCAGAAAGATTAAATAACATAACCAAGGGACAGAAGTTGAATGCCAGTGCTCTGATGTCAGGAAGCTGGGGATTTTATAGATTTATTCTCTTAGTATTTTTATATAAAAGAGAGAGGTAATATAGGTATTCAGCATTTTACATTTGATTAAAATGGAATAAATGTAATAACTTCCTCTTTATCCATATGTAGTCAACACTTTGACTTTCTTTTTTAAAGAATTATAAAAGTTAGCTTTATTAATTCAGGAATTTGATTTATTGTGATGATGCACAAAACTAGGGGAGAGATTATGGGATTTTTAATCATTTTCTGCGATGATTATTTGGTTATTTTTATAATGCTTTTACCTAGATTAACTTCAATTTCTTATGCATTTGGTTGTTTCTGAATAACTTGGAGTCTATAAAATGATCACAATCGCATGTAAAATGTGATTATCTCTCACCCTTGAAGACATGTAACAGGCTTTGGGGAAACAAGACAAAAAACAACAACAAAAACAAACAAACAAAAAAACCAAGCAGATGTATAACAATAGCACGAGCACTGGTAGAATTTTAGTGTAATTATTGCTTTATGGTTCAACCTTGTGACTATTCCCATAGCCGTGTAATGAATGGGTAAATACACCGCCGCAGGTGAGCTTACAACCGAGAGAGACGACGTGCGTCTCCGTGTGTGCGGCTTACACTTCAGCTTCCTATCCTTCTGCCTTGTCCGTCTGTCATTGCTTTCAGCTCAACCGGACTCCTTTCCAAAGCCAAGTCATTACTCAGGTTGAGGACAATACTAATAACAAAATAGCCAGTGTTTAATAAATACATACATTCAAACGCTGTTAACAGTTTACAGGTACTCATTCAATTGTCACAGTTTTCCGAGGTCCACGTCTTTAATGACTCTCCAGGAATCTAATACGTACTCTCCCTTCTTTCATTACATTTCTGAAATTAGTGTGCACCTTCCAAGTAATGACATGGCACCACATTTGGGGTTTTAATCCCGTGTAAGTTAATGGTATATTTTACTGTGGTGTGTTAAAATTGAGTTCACATAGCAGTTTCTTCATTTTATGGAGTTTCCAATTATGGGTGGAGAAGTTAAGAAATGTGTACATGGTCATGGGACCCAGGTTGCAGAACGAACACTAGAAGTTGTTCTTGCCTTCCAAATCTTTGGTCTCTGCAGGTTTCCTGGCTTCTTTTTGGAGTATTTCTAATGGAACCATCCACCCTTTCACAGGAATGAAGTTCAGAAATCTGCATTTATACTCACATTTGGGTGGCATGATAATCTGCAACTCCAAAAATCCAGGATTGTAAATGACTAATAAAAACCCAGGACTAATAAAAGACCAATTAGAACTATTTTGTTTAAAGAAAAAAAATGATCAGAGAAGCCTATAGCTGAACAATCCCTCCTGGCTTTAAGTTTTTTCATTACACTTCAGTTTAAACTTTCAACTTGAAGAACTCAGCTTTCAGACTGGCCAAAGTTTGCTTATTAGGAAACAGACATTCATTTATTTAATTAAGCCCTGAATGCTAATTAGTACTAGAGAATTTACCCAGTATCCAGAGCAGCACAGTATAGTTCATTTGTTTTCATTTTTCTTTAACTATAAATTGAAGCAGATCAGAAAGAATTTTCTGTGGTTTTTGAGTTAAATTTACAATTAAAACATTGAGAACATGGTCAGTATATTGTGGAAAGAGAAGCCATGAACAGCCTTCATTACTATCTTTTTTAAATCATTTCAGTAAGTGTGTCAAGTAAAGTGGATGCGATATCACTAATGAATAAATGGCAACATGTTCATGTTTAATGTTCCTGAAGTTTAAAGCAAAGAATCCATCCAAGTTGAGCCTTTTTTCCCCTTGTTTGTGTTAAAAACTTGTACAGGGAAAATGTTTGTATTTCACATTATGCTTGCAATAATATACATAAATAAACTTGCCATAGGTTTAGACAACATTTTTACTTTTAAGAAATGTGTGGGAAAATAAACAGACATTGGCAACTTTGTGTTTAAACATTAAATGTTTTATTGATAATAAATTTATTGTCTGAGCCCTGACAATTGTGCAGACAGTAATCATTTATTCATCTGCCATTATGCCACAGGCCCAGAGCTGGATATTGATACCTTCAAGCGAACAGGAGTGGCTCCCCACCCTCCTGGGACTCACAGTGCTGGGAAATGTGTAGACAGATGTGATAGTCAATTGCGATGTCAAGTTGAGGGGCTTAAGAACCACCTAGCAGATGAGTGGAGCACAGTTCTGGGTGTGTCTATGGATGACTGAGACAGGCTGCAAAGTGAAGAGGGAAGATTCAACCCCATGTGGGTGATGCCAACCAATAGGCTTGTAACCTCGATGGAATAAAAAGGGAAAGAAGGAAGTCTTCCATTTTGTTTCTTTAGAGGAGCTCTGGTCTTTTCTGCCACCTTTGGATGTTGCTGTCCAGTTCCTTCATGTTTCCAACACAAATGCTTCGGCTTTCTGACAGACTCGCACCATACTATGCAGTAAACCCCAGACCTTCCACCTTCAGCTAGACCCTCTGGCTTTGCAGATGACCATTGTGCTTTCTTTATCTCTGATTCCACAGGCGGCTCTTGCAGGCCTACTTAGTACATCTTCTCCTCTACTGAACTCTACCTGAAATGACGACAACTTGGTGAACTGCTTGCTGCATGCCACCGCAGGCAGAGGTCAAAAGCACCGCAGGGGAAGCTGATTCCTTTTACAGTCAGTTGCACATAGATGTGGATATTGTGCCTTACATCCACACTGCCTATCTCTTCTAAGAGTTTTACACCACTGATTTGCTCTCTGCTTCTTTGTTTATTACTGTGCTTGCTGGTTGATTGTCTTCACCATCTACCACCCGGCCTGAGCCAGGAAGAGTAAGTTTTTATTATACAGAACATCTGTGAATCTTAATTAAATCATCAAGGTACAATCATCAAGAGAAAAGAGGAAGAGGACAATTTCCCCATCATGCTTTCTTCTGCCTAAACACTGCCACCCCTTCCCCGCTCCTTGGTGGGGAAAGAGGAGCATGACAGCTTTCACACATTTAGATTAGAACAGGTGATTTGGTCGCTTGATCTTTAGAAATTCAAAAGCTATAATATATTTCAAAGGATTAAACAGGCACAAAACTACATGTCCAGATGCCAATTGCTATGACAGGATCAACACTTCCTGGGGTATTTTATGCATATAGAAG
Source organism: Dinomys branickii (assembly GCA_004027595.1). NCBI lineage: Eukaryota > Metazoa > Chordata > Mammalia > Rodentia > Dinomyidae > Dinomys > Dinomys branickii. The sequence continues at coordinate 182,239 of PVLD010001032.1, read as the reverse complement.
AAGTTGCTTTTTTTCCTCCCTTCTTTCCCTCTTCCATCTTTTTTCTTTCTCCATCTCCTTCATGTCTTCTTCCTTTCATTTTCTTTTTCATTCATTCCTTACTTTCTCTCATTATAAATACATTTTGCAAAATAATATCATATTCATTTCTTTTTTTATTTTAAAGATAAGAGAATATAAACTCAAATAACAAAAGCAATAAGGAAATACACAAATTATGGGGAAGATAGTAGGGATTGACAAGGAATGCTGTTTTACATCATATCATCTCCATATTTGTTACTCAGTTATCTCAAAAACAATGAAGGAAACACACAGTTATAGAGAAGATAGTGAGGGGTTAACAATGGCCATTATACTACATAATATTATCTTTGCATTTCTTACTCAGTTATAAATCAGTATAATGCATAAACAATAAAAGAAACACAGAATTATAGAGCAGATATTGGGGAGCTAAAAATGGGCTCTGTATTACAAAATGACGTCTTCACTATTGTCACTCAGTTATATAAATGATGGCACGTTCAATTAATCAGTTTTCTCCACCCTTATCTTCATTGTTCTCCCACCCAAACAATTATCTTCCCTCTGACAATAACTGTGCTTTTTGGTTTATTTACTCTCTTGGGCTCTCACTTTGGGAAGGCACATGGCTGCTTCAAAATATGCTGTAACGAACATGGGTGCACTCAAATTACTATTGCACTAGGTGGAAAAGCACCCATCCTCAAAGACGGTACATAGTCAGGGAGCCAAATACACTAAGGTCATACCTGATTGATAAGCCCTCGAGGCCCTCGGGGGTCTAGTCCAGTCTGCAGGTTCGCCTCTGTGGACCAACAGGCCCCACTTCAAAGAGGCGCTGCCGGGAGTTTGGTCAAGTCCATGGGGTCAACCTCCTTTTACTTTTGACTTGTATTATTTATCGGTATATCTTGAAAATCACCATACAATACTGAATGATGAATTTTGCTATTTTTATAGCTGCATGCTATTCCTTTGAATAAATATATGAGCATATATTTAGTACCCAAACCTATGAGTAAGTTTGAGCATATATCATTTCACTAATGAACAAGCATACTTAGGGCAAATTTGTAAAAGTGGAAATATTGAGTGGAAAAATATTTCCACTTGGAATTGCAGTAGGTATTATGAGATAACCCAGAGATTGTGCTAGGTTTGATCATTAAAGAGTACATGGAGATTCTAGTTAAAATTTCAAATGATATTAGAATCCCTTCTACAATAACAGGAGTGCATCATTTTTAGTTTACCACTTTTTGTACTATGTTTTGATCTCTTTCTTTTGCAGAAATGATCAAATATTATCTGCAGAGTACAGATGCAGAATGAAACCCAGGGAGTAAGGAAACATCTCATAATAAAGATTTAATCTTAGAGACGTAAAATCTATAGATAGAAATTTCAATTCTACCCTATCTCCCATCCTCTCTTTTCTCCCTCATTGTGGCAACTGATGTTCAAAGTAAATCTGTCTTTAATATAATTACTAAACTGTAGGATTTGGGTAATCTTTTTGCATGCTTTTATAAGCTGGAATTAGAGACAGCAACACAATTCGGCCTCTTACTGTGGAAACCACAAACTTCTAAGGGGCATTCTGCCTGGACATCACTTCATAGAGAACAAGCTCTGTCCCTTGGGCGCCTTGAAGACTGCCTGAATGGGCTGCTGCATCATGTGACCTTTGGCAGTAAACTTAAATTCAAAACAGAGTATTTCACCTTCGAATAACAGAAACCTCTCCAGTTCCTATGACAACTCTTTTGCCATCATGCTGGTTTATTGTCTAAGCAGTCCTGGTTTCAAACCCAGGGCAGTGAGGTGCACTGATCCCAGAAGGCCACGCCGTGCAGGTTACGTGGCCCAAAAGAGAGGAAGTAGGAGCAGGGCACAGGTCAGGAATGGGGCACTTGGCCGGAGGGCACAGGTTGTGGATTCGATTCCTGTCACCTGGGAGGGGACGGGGCAGGGAGGTGGATGGAAAGAATACCGATTGGCTCTTGGCCTGCAAAGCTTTAGCTAACACGGGCGAGTGACTGGAATCTCCTTATTTACCTTGTGTGATGGGGGAGGACTCATGTAGGCAAGAGAATCTCCAAGTGAAGGTCATTTTCTATTGTGTGGTGCCTGAGATATTGTGTTGTGCATTGTTTGGTGAAAGTGTTATCCTGTTTTTCATGAGCTGCCTTGAGGGAGTGGGAGAATGAGTGAGTTTATGAAGTGAATGGATTGTTTTCTCTTTTTGGTTAACTTTATGTGAGAGGATTTAGTCATCAGAGAACCCAGTCTCCTAAGTTTATTCCACATCATCCTTGTACCAGCCATGCCCTGAATGGCTCATCAAGAAGCAAAACTAAAATCGTGATTTTTACCTCCTTCTATCCCTCTGGCTCATTTCCTGAACAGCTGAGAAAGACCTCCTTCAGGGAGACAGCCACTCTGCCAGCAGTAAGACAGAAAAATGCTCCAAAGACCACATTATCTTCACTAAGAGATGATGTTGCATGACAACACGTTGCTCAGACAATGTTTTATTAGCCAGATCTTGCAGCAACGTTGACTTTGGGAAGATCACAGTAGGGTCAGCCTAGGCCTGAAGTCCTAATCCAATGGAAGTACCAAGACAAAAGGATGGGCAGAGACTGATAGGCTAAGACAAACGCTGACGACTGTCATCTCAAATTAGTGCCGAACCACACAGGAAAGGAGGGAAGGCAGGCAGTGAAGGCGGCCATGAGCACCATTGCAAATGATCAAAAAGAAACAATTCTGAAGAGCAGTGGCGACGGACACAGAGGGAAAGTGTGAGCAAGGAGCGATGAGTCTGAGACATTCTGTCAAAGAGAAAGGAGAGAAGGCGTTGGTGACCAGTTCTTCTAATGGGGTCGAGTCTTAGGAGTCAACAAAGGGGAAAGGGACTGCTCAGGTGAGTCTAACAGATCAGTTTGAAACTTATTGTCTAAACCAGGCAGTGAGCTAACTGCTTTGCAATGAACTGTTTAGAGAATAAAAACTAATGAAACATTTATATATTTCCTATGGATTCCATATATATATATGGACAGAACCTGTGTGTGTATGTGGAGCCTAGACCTCACAACCTCATGGGCAGGGGTCTTTTCACTACACTGAAAAATGCCCAGTTCCGCGGAGCCACTGCTGTCAGCAGAGCCTTGCTACTTGATTAAACACCCCTAGTTATTATCACTGTGGCCACATCGAAGGGGGAAGCAAGGCCATTACTCTGGAGGAGAAATGCTCTGCCTCTTCTCACAATGTGGATCTATTCTTCTCCCTTAGGCAAGGAAAGCGGTGACCGGATTTCTCCACCTTCTGATTCTTCTGCGGGATACGTGGGCCTGTATCACTCGGGCTAGCTTCTCCAGGTAACAAAGCCCGGCTCAGTCGCTGGTCAGCCACACATGGTTTCACTCCCAATGGTGTCTGGACAGCATCTTCCAATGGGGCATTTGGAGAGATGTCCTGTCCAGATAGCACAGGAACGAGTGGACTGTTATTCTGTTTGGGAGATCAGTAGAGAGGGAAGCAGTCAGAGCTTGCTGTGCAGGGAACTTTATGAAGAATCAGAGTGATCCTCCTTTTGTTTTACTTCCCTTCTCACATCACCTCATGAGCGGATGGAGGAACAGAGAAAAATAGGAGAGAAGGACAGAAGAAACTACTGAAGCCACCATGAGAATTTCAGTGAAATCATACCCCTTCCCAACAAACTGACAGTGCTTCAGCCTCTTGCACTGCTCACCTCCTGTCTCAGCATGGAGTGAGTCCTAATTAATATTTTATATTTGGAGGACTTAGAAACAACTCCTACATATTCCCTGCAGTTTGTTTCTCAAGGCATAATGATTTTCGTTTACTTCTACATGATCTAATACCATAAACCTCATCACATTTACATAAATAAAAACAAAAGTGGTGATAAAGAAAGTATATTCTTGTTGTACACAAACAATTTATAACCAATCCTACTCTCCTCAGATTTGGCACAAAGAAATGGGAAAGACCAAGCAGCGAGCCCGCCTCCCCCGCCCGAGCACACAAGTTCCCTCCAGTCTAATCCCCCCAGCAAGGAGCCCGCGTTTTTCATTAATACAATACAAAAACATATGGTTAAGAAAAGAAAAAGAACATAAAGAAATGAGTAGAAGAGCTACATAATTCAAAGAAAACGCATTCCCTAGATCATACCCACATCTAACTGCCTAAGAAATTTCAATGAAAATCAGATGTGATTTTCAACATGTATTTTACTCAAATAAAATATGAGGGAAATACAAGGACTCTTCTGCAGGGTGGCCACAATATTTCTCACTTGTATTGGGTTATAGTTGTGTAAGATTATTGTGAAGATGAAATGAGATATGTGTCAACTATTGAAGAATGATATAAATTTTTACTACCAAATTATGTAAAGCGATTCTTATTGTTAGAGGTACAAATATAGGGAACAAGAAAGGACACATATTTTCTTTTTTGTCCCGAATGTGAACGAACTTTGAGACATAGATTGGAAACTCTTTTTAGATAAAAAGAGATCCTGATCTGATCTCAGTGTTTTCTGTTGTTCTCTCCTAAAAGTCAATTCCAGAGAAAAGGAGCTCAATCCCTGTGTGTGTGTGTGTGTGTGTGTGTGTGTGTGTGTGTCTTGCAGTGCAGCACAACCCATGGGAAGAAAGACACCCTATAAAACCCAGTTCTTGGAAAAAGCCCTGAGATCAGGATGAAAGAATGAAAGAGAGAGCAAAAAAATGGGGAATGAAAGAAAACAGGAGGAAAAACATGAATGAATAAAGAAGAAAGCCAGTACTAAGACCCAGTGAGCAGCAGGTCCAGCCCATCAGAGCAGATCGTGCTCTCCAGCATGTGCATGCTGAGGGCCGGCGTGTTCTCTGGTAGACAGCTCATTGTTTAATCTGAGGCTTCGACTGTCTTTCATCTTTCTGAATTTGATCTAGTTCATCTTTAGAAGGTGCTTAAGGGAATGACGATCGCAAAGACTCACTTAAAAGAAGATTAAGAAAAATAACAGGTTAAGCAAGGGTTTTTTCCTCCTTCCTTTTTGACTTCAGGCCTTTGAAAATATGTTTGCATTTATTTCTATATAGGGCATAATATCATTCTTCTACCAGAGTCAGAAGCCAGAATCATAACAGAGGCACGAAAGAACATCTATTATGCATTCATGGCTGTGGGATGTCAGGACATATGAATCAGAAGACCAGAAGAATCCCAATTCTGTGCTACCAAAGTACAACAAAGCAACACGCATTTACTGAGCACCTACTGTGTGTCCAGCAATCACTTGTTCCAGCCCTAGGGATATAGCAGTGGTGAACAGAAAGATAAAAGTCTCCCCTCTCAAGGAGCTGATATTCTTGAGGGATGGAGGGAGGACACCTGATAAATTGGAGGTGTCTCAAAACATCTTTAATTTGTCAGAGATTATTTGCTTTAAATATCCTAAGAATAAGATATAATTTTTTTTAAATATTTAGAATCACGAAATAAATGTTTTAAAAACCCTTGAAATATGTGCAGAACCTAGAATATATACAAAATATGCTTTAGTAGTTTAGAAAGAAAGCTGGAATAACTTTGTTAGTTTGAAGATGAGAAAAAATAAATTATATGCAATTTTGGGTTTTTTCAAACATTTTAAATTTTTTGACATTCAGATATTGAAGGCTTGAGTAAAAAGAATAATAAGGAAGAAAAATATTTTTCCAGCCTATTCATAGGAGAGGAAAGTTCAGCTATAGAGGAAAGTTCAAATTAGAAAAGAAAATGTTACCATGAAATAGGCATTGCTACACTTCCACTCAGAATACTGTCCCTCACTTTGAATCCATTTATCTCATTGTTCTTGATACTTCTGGGGTTCCATTCATGCATGTCTTTAGGAAGGGTGATAAAAATATAGTGACCACTGGTGCTGAGTGTTATCTAACAGAAAAGCAGCCTCACAAAGCAGTACGGTATGTCTTCCTCGACCTAAGTCACCGACTCTGGCATGCAGCGAATATAAAAGTAAATGTTCTAAATCAGGACATCAAGACAGCCACTACAGCAAAAATAGACCCTTGCAAAAGAGGACTCCAGAACTGCTTCAGAAAGGGGCGAGAATGATGGGATGGGTATGTTCAAACTATGGGGGAAGACTTGGGGGGAATTAGTGGTAACATACCTTTTACTAGATTAAATGGGTTTTTTAAAATGTAAACATTTACTGTAGTATTTGATCACATCTTGTAGTCCCTGTTCCCAAAATTTCCAGTTTTGTTTTTGTGTTCCCTCAAAGCGCAGCCGAGTATCCTGCTTTTTATAGCTTTTTGGTAAATACACACTGCACAATTATCCTGAGAGGAAGTTAAGGCAATTTCTTAATTTAGAGTGTTCCTCAAATTCATTCTAGAACAAAATAGTTTATTAGTTTGAAGCTGAAAAATCGATGGTATTATTACATGGTTTACAGTTTATTCAGACCTCAAGAGCCCAAACTTTCCTTTTGGAAATAAGCAATGCTGATAGCCTATTGTTCAAAATTTATTGAATCTAATGACATTGTTTTATTTTATAACCCATTAAAATAGTTTTTTTGTAAAATTACTCATTAGTTTATAACTCCAGAAATTCTACATTATTAAATTTCTTAAATTATGACCTGGTCTTCCTGTGAACAGTTTGGAAAACAAATGACTTCCTCCATCAGCAGGTACAGGGGAGAGAGAGGATGTGAGGGCAGTGCAGTGAGTGTGGGGGTGGAGCCCACACCCAGAAGTAAACAGAGTCCAAGGAAGCTCACCGCAGCCCTGGGGTTATTTTGTGGTCCGGGAGGTGGACTGTTCGGGGTCAGCCAAGGTTGATGTCTGGGAGCCAAGTGGGGATGTGCCAGAGACAGGGCTGGGAGAAGGAGTGGAAAATCTGTAATCTATAAAACCAACCCAGGAACTGAAGGCAGGAACGTGGGAAGCGCAGTAAATCCCATCTTTAGCTTGTTGATGTGCCTTCAAGAGCCTTGCTGCTTACTTCCATGCATCGTCCTAAAGGCTCTGCCCAACACCTGCCTGCGGGGATTAACGGGTCTCAGCCTGTAGGGGAAGCAGGCATCTTCCCAAGGAATCACCACTAGGTTCAGTGAGATCAGCGACTGCACTGGTGTTAGTATCCGCTGGTGGGTAACAACTTAGCCCAAAATTTAGCAGCTTAAAACAGCGAAGTTTTACCGTCTCACAATTTCTATGGGCCAGGAATCTGAGTGTAGTCCTGCTAGTGTCTTTGACCCATGATCCCTCACAAGACTACCATGGAAGTGGAAGAGATCACAGTTAGATGTCAGCAAGCCAGTGTGCTTGTAGACCTGCCTCTACAGTACTCCACAAGGAAAGCACTCTCCTCAGACATTTCAGAACACAACAGACAACAGCTGTCACATGAGGAACACATGTCCACCTGTCTGAAGGTAAAAACTGACATCATCCCTAGGTTTTGTTCACCCCTGTGGTCATCCTCTCTGTGATGAAAAGGGTTCTTTCAATTTTCTTGGTGGGTTCTGCCTGAGACACTACAGGAGTTCAACCAGTAGCTCCTTTATGGTCACAGAGAGACCATAGTCTGGGTACACATTCTTGAAGCCCTGTAACAGTGGCAAGCAGGGACTAGCAGCCTCTGAATCTCAATTTTTTACTTACTGGCTGCTTGATGGTGCCTCCATTTTCTCATCTGGAAGTGGAGGGTAATAGTTTTATCTAGCTCATACAGCTGTTATGCAGATTAAATGACTCAAATGCCTCATTTACTAGCAGGTCCATACTGTATGTGCAGCTGACTAGAGTGCTTTGGCCCCTTCTGTAATCACTGGCAACACTTTGGAATAATATATATGGTACCATCAACTACATAGCACCTTTCTTTTTCCTGATTCACTAAGACGATCTTCACAAGATTAGCAGTACAGTACCTCTAGCCAGCAAAGGCGGTACACATTGCAGGGCTCTGATTCACATCATGAGGCTATATCAAGCTCTTCATCATTTATGTTTCACAAATCATTGCTCAGATATTCATCTTTTTACTCCCCCTAAAAGAGCTACCCTCTTAGATGTCCCACATCTAAACACAGTGGCACTGGGAAGCCAGTTTCCATTGCATGGCTTTGAGGAGCACATTAAACTGTAGTAGTGCAAAACAAAAAACAAAAACCAAGAAACAAACCAACCATAGTAGCAGGTAGAGAATGGGAACAAGAGAAAGAAATACACGAGTAAACTCTTACCTGACTTTGAGAAATTTGGATTTTTTTTGGGGGGGGTTTAAAAAAACTCATGCTCATCCTAGAAATAATAGAAAATACAGATAAATTTTTTTTTTAAAAAAGAAAAAGAATATTTGCTAATAATTTCCATGTCCATAGAGAGCCATGACTAACAATGAGTCTATCCAGGTATTTTTCCCCCATGTATATAAAATGTAATAAAAACATGCTCACGATTTTAGAATTTTTTAAAAATTCAGAAGTAGATCGTTAGTTTACAGATGAATGTTTAAGGTTTTAAATTGTGCTGTAAACATTGCTATACACGCATCTTCTACAGTTTGATATACTGTATTTGCATTACCATTTAGTTCCAAATATTTACTAGTTTCTTTTGATATGTCTTTTGTGATCTAGGTTTAGAAATTCATTGCTTAATTTCCAAATATTTGAAGATTTCCAAATATGGTTTTTATTCACTTCTAAAGTAGTATTGTGTTCAGAGCATATTTTGAACTATTCCAATTCTTTAATATTTATTGAGACTTACCTTATGGTTCAGCACTTAACCTGTCTCTGTGACTGTTGCATGTGTTTGAAATGAATATTCTACTTTTGTTTCAGGTAGTAGTCTACAAATGTCACTTAGCTTGAATTTCTGGGTAGCATTGTTCAAATCTTTTGTATACTTTCTGATTTTTGCCAAATTTTCTCTCATTTACTGAGACCAAAATACTGAAATCTTCAACAATTTGGATTTCCCTGTATCTCTTATAAGTTTAGTCAGTCTTTACTTGATGTATTTGAGATCTGTTTTTAGATGAATATCCAGTCATGACTGCTGCCTTTTCTTGAATTGATCCTGTAGTAATCATGAAATATTCTTCTTATTTTTGTCAATATTTTTGTTCTGAAGTCAACTTTGATCATAATATTTGTGCATTTTCCTGGTTTTACTATCTTATTTTTAATTGTACATTTTCCTGTTCTTATTTTCTTCTTATTTTTAATTTTATACATTTGTACATATAAAAATTGTACATATTTACAGAGAACAGCATGATATTTGGGCATGTTTATGTACTGCAACATTCCTAAATTAATATATTTAACATATGCATTACCTCATATGCTTATTATTTTTTCATAGTGAGAATTCTTAAAATCTATTCTTTTGATAATTTTCAAATATACAACATATCTGTATTACCCAGAGTCGTCATGATGGATGGAGACCTCTTCAATTTTTTCCAAGTGGAAGTTTGTGCCTTTTAATTATCTCAACCCCTCTACCCCAGCCTCTAGTAGCTGTCATTTAACTGTTTTTTTTCTGCGAGTTCAACATTTTTATACTTCACACATAAACAAGACCATGTGTATTTACCTGTTGTGCACAACGTATCTCACTTGACATAATGTCTCCCAGGTTGCAAATGACAAGATTTCCACCTGTTCCTCTTCCTCCCCTTTTATTTTTATTTATTTGATTGTGACTTTGTCTAGTTTGCCCCAGCTGCCCTCAGATTTATAGTCTTCCTGCCCAAAGTAGGTGGGACTACAGGTACATACCTTTTCCTGCTGAGTTCCATCTTTTTAAAGGGTAAATAGTATTCCGTTTTGTTTATATACCACATTTTCATTATCCACTAGTCACTGATGGACACTTAGCTTGATGCCATATCTTAGCTATTACGAACAATGCTTCAGTGACCATGGGGTAGCCATACATTTGCATAATTAGTATTTATATCATATATTTTATTATCCTTTAATTTTATCCTATTTCTGTCTTTACATTTAGTACATGTTTCTTCTCAGTAGTGTAGAGCTGGATCTTGGTTTTTAAATCTTGTCTGGTGAACTTTTCCTTGCATTAAACATTTCATAGACATACAGGTAATGTGCTATTTGATATGGTTGGTCATAAGTCTGTCTGGGAATATGCCTTTGGCTTACCAGAAGGCCTAGTGTTTGTGTACTTTTATCAATGGACTTTAATGCTGAGAGGTGCTCTCTTTTGTCTCTTTTAAGCCTTTCCTTTACGGGGGGAGGCAAATAGCAGATAGCACCATATCTTGTCTTGGCTCACTGATAGAAAATTATTGGTACAAGGTCATTTAGCAGTGAGTAGCTGGGCCACGATTAAAAATCATGTATTAGGGGACCTAAGTCCATAGTCCATGATCTTATCCAGTACACCAAATTTTTTTTACCCTATTTGTATCTCTTCGTATCTATTGTTCTATCAGTAACAGTGGAAACCTGAACTGACCATCCTATCACAACTTGACTGATAGGTTTGTGCAAAGACGAATGGGTAAAACTGTTAAAACAGTCTATGTGGTTGGACCTCAGATTCTGACTCCAGGAAATGCAAACTGGTGAAGAAAATGTAGGTTTTCCTCCTTAGTGGCCGTGTAATCCTACACTTCCTCTTTCTCGGCTACACTGCCTTGAAGAATTACACATTTGGGCTACTCACAGGCCAAAGGCACCCGATCTAAATCTTTTCCCACTCATAAATGGTTTCCCATAAGACTAGTCTTTTTATAACTGAGGATCATGAGCCATTAGTGAACCATGAAATCAATTCATGGATGATGAGTAATGTATCTTTTAATTAAGTAAAATGAAGTATACTTTTTTCTTTACCATTTGACCCCCAATTCTTTAGGCTTGGAGGGGGTTTTCTTTGAGTTATATTCCGTGGCTGTGGGTAGAGGTAGTTTCTTATAATTTATATTTTTTTTTTCCCAAGTTGACATTCGTTCCATATTTAGTTTACTGGAATCATCATAAATCCTAACCAAGAGAAGTCCTTTGCAGAGGCTCCTCAGGAGGAGAGACCCATTTCCTCCTCTAGTAATTAATTCAGGGTGCTGCAGTCTTGTTTCAGCTTTCTCCTTGCCTGGAGTCTGTCATCTAGGAATGTCTCAGGTTAATTGCACCACCTCCTTGGCCTCCTCTGGGCCTGCGGGTGCCTCAGTGTCTCCTCTTGCAGCCTGGTGGCTTTGAAGCTTCTGCCTCCTCCTAACAGGGCTGAGAGGCTGAGAATCAGCTGGAGTTCACATTTGTCCCACTCCCCCCCATGTGGAAACCCACATTGAAATATTTGTCCTCCGTGCTTTGTTCCTAAAGCAAACAATATTTAGCTAAGTATGGTGTAAAGGGTTACCATTTGCCACAAGTGATAAATAAACTGGTAACCGCAATGAGGAGGGAGAAGTGGGGTATTTTGTGGTCTTGGGGGGAAGTGAAAGCTTTCTTTTGTGGAGCCAGGCAACAGAGACAAAAATCATCAAAACAAGAAACGAGATCTTTTCCTTAGAAGTTTGCAGGCTACAGTCGGGGAGCATATTTTCATGACTCGGCAACTGCTCCTTAGCAGATAGAAAACTTTGTCTAATTATCTCTCTGCCACAGAGACCAAGGGTGGAAGTACAGCTCAAATTTTATTTTCTCATTTTTTAAGTTAAAAGACATTTCATTTAAACAAATCACACTTTGGGGCTCTAGTAGAACCTGAAAAATGAGATGACTGTATTTTGCTGATTAAAGCACACTTAATGGGAGCAAAATTTAAAACTAAGGTATTAAGTGATGTCCCATGCATTCATAAAAATTTAAAAGCTTAGCTATGTATAAGAGTTCAGTGTCATGCACCAGAATTCATCTTTTCTGTCACTTTAGTGAAAGTTTTTTCTATGGGCTTTTAGTTTTAACAAGACGATGAAGTTGGCTCTATTTATATTAGTGGCTTGCAAAGAAATTATACCAAATAATTTTTACAGTGTCTACTGCTTAAGGGCATATCTAATTTATATGTGTTGTCCTAAAAGATGAGAATATGATTTTGAAAATATAACCTATTTTTGTATCTTATTTGTATATATATTACCAGATATGTTCAAAGAGGTAAAGGCACTAGAATGAAAAAAACCTCCTGAAGTTCCACTTATGTGAAATACTTGTTAAATTACTGGAACTGAAGTGTAAGCATGAACTGTGTGTGACTCGGTACTGGGAAGGAGTGTGATCACCCAGAACAATGCTTTTCAAGGGTGGAACCACGCTCAGTGGCTTCTGCAATGCCCGTAACTTACAACCGTCTGGGACGTTCTTCTAAGTGTGATTCACTCGCATTTCAAAGATCTTCCTAATTCTAGAATTTAGTAGAAAATTCAGTGTTTACTTTGTCCATATGTTCCCTTGTTATGGATTTTTGAAATCCCTTAAGTCTTTCTTAATGGATAGATTAAATATCTAGTATTTCTGCAATTTGGATAAATTTATGACATTTTGGTCATATGATTGACTTATAACATTTTGGTGGACATCTCTGGATGCATTTGTAATGCAATATTCACATTTACATATGGTTTATGTATATCTACTATCATGCAGACACATAATTTCTTCAAATTTTAGCATGTGTTTACTCCATCAATAAAAATTATCAAAAATATAATTTTAATGACTGAATAATATTTTACCTTATAAGCCTACTATAGTTTATTTAACCATTTTGCTGTCTTATGAAAGTTGTTTTTGATTTGAGTTATTTTAATAAATGCTGGGATGAATGGTTGGGAATCTAAAGCATTAGTAAGGAAGACATTCCAAATTTCAGATAATGAAAATACTGCTTTAAAGATAACAGAGGGATATCTGCACAATGATAGCTAATGGAGATACATTTTTCAATATTTTATCAAAAAATAAAACTTTGTGCCTATAATTCAATTTCAAATTAAAAAAAAAGTTTTCCCAAATTTCAGTGCCAGACATAAATCAAGGTCAAAGTTTGGAAGGCTACATTTGGGCTGCCAGAGTTTTCATCAGTGATGTCCGTAAATGACGGTTACTAACCAGGGGCCGAGCCCTTTGGGAGTACCGGGCAGGGGAACGACTGTGCCAACATTTAACACACAATGCTGTCACTGAGGTGGGAGCTGTGGGGGAGCATGGGGATGAGGGTTGGGAATAGGATTTGGTGATGAATTTGAATTGGGAAAGAATGGGAAGGTGAGAAAGATCCAGCTAGGCAGAAACAGATAAAGGGACACTGATCTCTAAGGGGAAGTTCATGAAAAATACAAAAATTAAGTTCATCAGAGACATTAGGATGTTCCTCAAGAATTGTCTAAGCTTAATCCTCAGAGCCAGAGCTCTTGGGGATGTTTACCTGACATAAAATTCTGGGCTCATGAGACGGTGGCAATAAACCAGCTCTGTGCTGCGGAAGGGCCCCGCATATAGGTACGGATGCGTTCGTGCTTCTGACAGGTAACCCAAGCAGTGCCATTTCCAATGACTATAAAGTTTTTCTTCCATGAAGAACCTTTTTTGTCTTTACTGTGGTCTTTTCTCCAATCACAAACCGTCTCGCCTAACAGATGCTACCCATTTCTACTTTTCCCTAATCTCTAAAGGATAGAGGGGAAGGGGCTGCGGTAAAGTTGGGAAATAGTTCAGTGCCTGGCATGTGTGAGGCCCTGGATTTCATCCCTAAAACTGAAAAACAGAGATACGGGAGTGTGTGTGCACAGCATGGGCTGTGGCAAGTAAAGCTTTCCTCCATACCCCACCTCAGAATGTTTTATTCTTAGAAAAAAATAAAAGCACATTTCCCACTCTCACTACACTACTTCCCTAAGTAAATGTTTTTCTTTTCATTTTTCGCAGCCTTTTCAGTGCAGGAGGTGGCATGTCATATACCAGAGGGTCTCTGATACCAACACCACGTTTAGTACAGATGATTTTCAGTTGTCACCTTGTCCCCAAGGAGGTTCAGGCACTGCTTGCTCCCATTCCAGCCTGAGTGTCACACGAGCTGCCTGCCATCCCTGGAGAGCAAGCTTGGAGAAGCACCAGTTCTAAACATCAATTCTAAACCCACTCCTATAAGATGCAGACAGCACAAATAGGTTTGCACTCCTTGAAGCTTCTCTTGCTCATCCATGACATTTTGCAGCACGCAGATAGTAAATCCCTTTTCATCATAGGCATATGATACATAGAAGGCAGCAGACACATGGCTTCTCTACTACATGTGATGTTTCACATTCTTTAACTTGTGCAAACAATTGTAAGACCTTGTAAAAAGTTGCAAAAAATAATTAGACATCAGTCTTGCCAAAGCAACTGGAATTTCAGAAGAATAAATCATTCTTTTATCACTATTCTGAAAAAGAATTGGTGTGTTTTGTAAAAAAAATATTTACACTACCATTTCACAGTTTCAGTCACATCAATGAGGTTTTATGGAAATAAATGCAGTCCAGTGTTGATAGTAACATTAAGAGGTATTTGCAAATAAGGTATTATACATTTCTGCTACAACATAATATAAAATAGAAGGAATTTATGATACTCTAATAATTTCATGTGTTCAAACACAGTACAGGTTATCTTATATTTCCAAGACACAGTATCTTTATTTAGAAGTAGTTTGCTCTCACAAAATTTGCTTGTGAAATGGCTATAGTTTTGCTCTCCATCAGTGGCATGGTAAAGATCTTCCACTGACTGAAATGGAGGCTGAACAAATGGCTGTCCATGAATTTTATCCAAGTAGTCTTTTTAAAGTGCTACCTATTTTCAGTCACCTCTGTACCACATCACCAGACACCAGAACTCTCACCATTAGAATACCATGTGTCCACTGTGGCAGTGTCCTGGTTACTTGTTTTTTCATTGCTGAGACAAAAAAAATCAACAGCCAAAATTAAGGAAGGAAAGGCTTATTTAGCTCACAGTTTGTGAAGGTTTCAGTCCATACTCAGTTTGCTCCAAGGCAGAGTGGCACATGGCACAGAGCAACAGTTTATGGTGCTGGAAAACAGCAAGAGCAGCAAGAGCAAAAGGGAGGAGTGGCAGAAAGAACAAGCCTCCTTCTCTTATGTTGTATACAAGCTACCCACCCCAGCACAGTGTAGCTCCTACACCCATAATCCCAGCATTGGACCATAGATCAATCAAAACCTCTGGAAGCCTGCTCCACGAGTGTATGAGGCTTTGGGAGGGCGCGGGACATCCAGACAAAAACCATAACATATCTCCTTTGGCCCCCCCAAAGACAAATGTGCATTCCCTTATGCAGAAGACATTTTAGTCCATCTCTAAGAGTTGCAAAATCCTATAGTTTTGGCACTGCTGAAAAGTCTAAGTAGCAAGTCTCCTCCAAGATGTAAGACAAATTCTTAGTTGTAAGCCCCTGTACAGATGAAAAGTTAAACACTTCCAACATTCAATGGCATAAGATAAACATTACCATTCCAAAAGGTACAAACAGGTGGATACAAAGCATTGGAACCAAAGCAAGTCCAGCATCCAACAGGGCAAACATTAAGTCCTGTAGTTCCATGTCTGGCCTCTGAAGCAGTCTGTGGCACATTATGAGCTCCAAAGGGCTCGCATGACTCCACCCCTATGGCGCTTCTGGTGGTTAGATCTCCCATGGCTTTTCTCTTGGGCCTGCTTTGTTCCTCCTTGCCAATTTCCTCAGACAATCCACATTCCTGGCTTTTCCAAACTTCTGTGGTCTCCACTGCACTTTTCGATCCACACTCTCAGCTTCACACACTACCTTCTCAGGGCACACTGCCTGGCTAGGGGGAAGCTTTCTGAACCTCAGCACTCTTGCATTCTGCATGTGCCTAAAACCAGCGCCACGTGGATGATGCTAAGGTTTGCTGACAGATAGAGCAATAACCAGGCTTTCTTCTCTCTTGACTGTAGTGGTCGAGTGCCTGGATTGCTGAGCACTCTGAACCTGATTCAGAGGAACAAATTCTCTATGCTGCTGCCATTTTGGAACCTGGTACAGTCACCGCCTCCATTCTAGAACATAGTTTTGCTACTGCCATTCTGGAACATGGCATTCTGCAGCTTTCTTCTCAAAGCAAAATCTTTCCCTTTTGCAGTTTTGAGACTACAAAGGGTAGAGATCTGCTGCTGCTTGTGATGCCCTCTGGCCATCTTTTCTATTCTCCTGTTCCTTCTCAGCAATGGAGATCTCCTCAGCCATATCTTTGTAGTCCACAGCTTTACCAGAGCTTCTTTTATGGCCAAACTCGTAACATTTTAAATCATCCTGCTGCACTCTTTGCTCCTGATTCTCAACATAAATCTGGCTAAAAGCCCCCATCAATAGCCATGCCTCAACATTCAACTGCCTTGAAATTTCTACTGCCGACTAATTACTTCACTGCCATTAATCTCATTCTCAGGAAAAGTTTCTGGACACAAGCAAAATGTAGACAAAACTCCTTCCAAGCCATAACACCCATCCTCTGGAGTCCAACAACCAACTCAGTCCTTCTTCCTAGCAGAAACCTCCCCAAACCCAGTCTTTTATCGGCAAGATTTCTATCAGCCTTCTGGTCTTCTGTGCTCTGACCAGCATCTCCTACAGAAAGCCAAAGGCATGCTAGCACTTCTTTTTCAGGTGAAATCTCTGAACCTTTCCAAATTCTTCCCACAAGCCATTTCCAAAGGCTCTTGAACCACATGGTCAGGTATAGTCACAGCAACAACTCCACTTCTCTGGTACTAAATTTTGTTCTGGATATTTTACTCTTGTTTCTGAGACAAAACAACCAACACCCAAAATTGAGGAAGGAAAGGTTTATTCAATTCACAGTTTGTGGAGGTTTCAGTCCATACTTGGCTGGCTCCAAGGCAAAGTGGCACATGGCACAGGGCAACAGCTCATGGTGGTGGAAAACAGCAAAAGCAGCAAGAGCAAAAGGGAGGAGTGACAGAAAGAACAACCCTCTTTCCTTCTCATATTGTATGCAAACCACCTGCCCCAGGGCAGGTGTAGCTCTCACATCCATAATCCCAGCATCAGACCATGGAGCAATCAAAAACTCTAGAAGCCCACCCCATGGGTGCATGAGGTTTTGAGGGGACATCCAGACACAAACCATAACAGGCAGTGTCTTGGTTACTTTTCTCTCATTGCTGGGTCAAAATACCTGATGTCCAAAATTAAGGAAGGAAAGGTTTATTTAGCTCACAGTTTGTGAAGGTTCTAGTCCATACTTGGCTGGTTCCCAGGCAGAGTGGCACATGGCAGAAGGCAACAGTTCATGGTTTGGGAAAACAGCAAAGGCAACCGGAGAAAAAGGGGAAGTGGCTGCAAGCAGCCTCTTTCTCTCCCTTACTTATGCAAACTGCCCACCCCAGGACAGTTGTAGCACTCACACTCATAATCCCAGCATTGGATCATGGATGAATCATCAACTCTAAAAGCCCACCCCATGACTGCATGAGGCTTTTGGGGAACATTGAGACACAAACCATAACAGGCAGTATCTCTAGACTCACAAAGATCAGATTCCTGGTCTTAAAAGAACTAGTAAGCGTCTCAGATTTTTCTCATGCTAGCAAGTTAACTAGACTCCATTTCTTGGATCCTGACAGGGAGATACCAACTAAGGAAAATGTACCACTTACAGAAATAGCAGTAGGATAAAGTATAAGTGTTAGCTCTTATTCCCCAAGCCCCAAATCTCACAAAGCGATGCAACAGCCAAGTCACTACACTTTCAGTGGATGTGTTAGGGAAGAGGATCCCAAATTCAGGGAATTCCAATGCTTTTAATAATGGGCAGTATCTTTGTTTCCCTTTAGCTAGGGAAGAAGTCACTACTTTTATTGTATTGGACAGAAACAAACCTACATCTTGCTTTGAATAAAGACATTGTATCAAATCTCCAAAGCTGCGTTTTATACAAACTTAAAAGATAGTTTGGCTAAAAAGCCATCTGTATTAAGTGTGATTTGTACTTTCTGTAACTTGACAGCTTAACATCTTTGAGGGGGAAGTTAACTACTGCAGGTAAACAATTAGAAACTTGTGATAACCGCCTGAGCTCCCACATCTGTACCTAGCATGAGTCTAAGAGCGCCTTACTTTCAAATAGAGCAAAGCAATCGTAGAGAACCCTTCCTTGCCTCTCCTCTTCTGCAGAAACCACAATAAAGGTGTTTGCCTACACTTCTGCTTTCTCTCCCTGCCTAACTCATGACTGATTTCCCCATGTGATTTCCCGTGGAGAACTGTGAGTTTAAGAAGCATCCATGATTTTAAGGAAGCTTTCCCTTGAATCTATACATGGCCTCACCGCAGCTTAATCAAGACTGAATTAAGATTAGGACACCTTCCATGAGGGGGTCTATGGAGAATTGTCAACAGATACTACCTGAAAGGCTACTGGATTCAATCCCCACTAATGCCCAAATCCTTTGCAAGAAAATATCTCTCTATTCCCACATGCAATCAATCTTTTAAAAACATTTTTCTTCAATTACTTTTATCCTTTGTTCATACTTGGGATCCAAGAAGAACATAAATATTTGAAAGGAAGCATTATGTGTGTGCTCCTGTCCTCTCCTAACTGCTAGAATCTTTCTTTTAATAATCTCTTTATCTGCAATCTCTTCAGTTTTCACGTTAAACTCTGATTTGTCTACTTTTTAAGTATACTATTCATAGAAAATATTTGAAGTTCAGCCTGAATAAGCCCAGAATAGAATAGAGGAAAATCAAGTGGACTAGGATTTCTAATTCTTGTTGATGTGCTGTGCTGGTATGCTAACTTATGTATAAGCCACATTGCACTTACAAACCTTGCTGTATCAGATATATGACCTCATGGTTATGATCAACTATCAACTAAAATCTCTAAGTCATTGACCATGACACTCTGTAATTTATTAATCCCATGTCTTATTTTTACTCCAAAGGACAGAAGTTCATGTTTATCTCTATAAAATTCAACCTTCAATTTATTTCTTCAAGTGTTTGAACAGTCTCCCAGGTTCCAAAAATAAAATGAGTTATTTTCCCCAGCCTCAAGGCATCTGAAAATTTAAAAAGCTAATTTTATATAACTCAACCCAGTTCCTTTATTGGAATGTGGAGCAAGACAGAACTGAGGATAGGGTCCTACATAACACCTCTCATCAGGTTTAATCAGAGGAATTTTCTTTGCATATAGTCATCCAGCACAAGAACTCATCTAACTAAAGTTTCTTGCAGACATTACTTATTGAAATTTCTGTGTGGAGACTTTTGACTACTATATTCCTACATTCTATCTTGTCAAGTTTGGTAACTAAGGAAAAGATGTTAGTGTGCTATGACTTATGACTGAATTCATGATGGCACCCAGTGATCACCACCGTACGTTCTCTATCATCTACAAGTTCATTGTTCTGTCAGCCTTCATACTGCTAGTTAGGTAGTTAGGTCCTACCACTATGCTGGTGG
The DNA here is from genome assembly GCA_004027595.1 of Dinomys branickii. Taxonomy (NCBI): domain Eukaryota; kingdom Metazoa; phylum Chordata; class Mammalia; order Rodentia; family Dinomyidae; genus Dinomys; species Dinomys branickii. Next base: position 162,656 of record PVLD010001032.1, on the reverse strand, counting down.
CGTCAGCTGCCATTTTGGCAGTTATGTCAACCTCCATATTGATGGGCTTTGTATCTATGGGTTTAACTAACAATGTTTCAAAAATATTTTGAGAAAAAATTGGATCTGTCTTGACCATCTACAGACTTTTTTCTTTATCATTATTCTCTAAACCATACTATATAATAACCATTTACACAGTATTTACAGTGTATTGGGTATTATAAATACTCTAAAGATGATATAAAGTATATAAGAAGATATGTATGGATTATATGCAAATACTATACCATTTATATGAGGGATTTGAGCATCAGTAGATTTTGATATCTGAGGGAATCTTGGAACCCATACTCCATGGACCCTGAGTGATTACCACACACACACACACACACACACACACACACGCACACATGTACACATATACATATGCATATATGTCTCTGTTTTTAGTAGCTCAAAACAGGTTATAATTTAGTAAATACAAGTTGTTTCCTATTCTATAATTCAAAGTAATGTCACAAAGAAAAAACTTTCACTGCAAAAAGGTATTCCAAGAATCATTCAAATAATAGAGAGGAATAGGCAAATTAGTATCAGGAATAGAAGGAATGACATGCAGTCTATGCCACAGTGGAAAAATTCAGTGACTTGACCTCTTTTAAATGAAATCTAACCTATTCTTGTGAGAATTACAGGTTCAGGTTATTTTTCTGGCTATATTACTTTCTCTGCAGCTACTTTTTCTACAACCATTGGGATCCTGCATCTACCCTGTGTGGTGACTTACCCTGCAACACAGGAACTGTACCTATTTCTTCAGTATTTTAACTCCCAGAATTCCTGAAAGTAACTGGCTCACTTATGCACTCAATCATAGTTATAGAACTGAAATTTGATGTTCGGGGGGATTTAAAATCAGAGACCATTAAAGCTGAAACGTGTCTTAGGTGCTGAGACCAAGGCAGATTGGATGGCTTGCCTAGCACCTCTCAGTTCTCTGAGTATTCATTTGCAAACGTGCTTCTCCCTGGCTCCATTGTTTTTCTGGGACATCCAAGGTCACGCCAGCTTCCTAAACCTCGCGTGGACTATGTACAAGGTAGCTAAGTTTATTGTGTCTGTTTGGTCTGGGAGGAGGGAGAGAAACAGAGACAGAGAGCAAGAGACAGACAGAGAGAGACAGAGAGACAGAGAGACAGAGATAGAGAGAGGCAGAGAGAGGCAGAGAGAGGCAGAGAGAGGGAGAGAGAGGGACAGAGAGGCATACCTTGACCAGAGTCTGGAAAATTATTTTAAGACCATTATTTGTTGGCTATTACCTAGCCTTGGATATGAACAAATTTATCTGAGAGGGTCAATGAAATTTTTTCATTTGCTTATATATACTGAGGAGTTAATGGTATATATTTAGACTGATGTTTTTTGCTAATCCTTTTTATTAGTATTTGGGTTCTTGCCAAGAATCATGAGCTCAAAGTAAGCATTTCATTAAAATGTCCCAAAGGGCACATCAAAGTTTTCTGTAGTCCCTGGAAGGAGGAATGGGATATTTATATAATAACCAACAGAAGTGCAGCTTCTTTGATGACTCCTGCTCTACACTCTTATGTGACCTGTGGAGGCCATAGGCACTAGGGGCCTTGACTTCAACAGCTGGGCTTATGACATCTCAAGAATCTCACATACCAGCTAGCCTATGATCGCTCCCTGTCCTCCCACTCAGTGATTGTCAACTCATTGTCTTCTATGTGTCCATCTTATTTTAAAAGTCATTCTCCGTAAACCATTGTGTTGTCTTTATTTTAACAACTTTGTATATTTAAGAAAAATGTTAGGGAATGGGAAAACCAAATACCTATCGATTTCTGTGCGCCATTGGAGATTCTGGGAGTGTCCCATCAGGGAGCCTGGAGTTCTGCCTTCCTTTCATGATCCTGAATTTCAATTTGTAAAAAATATCCTGGGCAATTTCAGCATAGAGTGTACACTTTTGTAGAAATTCTGTGAACAAGATATAATAGAGGCAAAAACATTCAAACATCTCAGGCTAGTTCTACACATTTTCTATCACAGAATTTTTCTAGTTAGTCTTTTTCTGCAAATTTTCCTATTTTTAAACTTAATATTTCTTTTTTTTTTTTTTTGGCAGTACTGGGGTTTGAACTCAGGACCTTGAGCTTGTCAGGCAGGTGCTTATTCCACTGAGCTATACCTCCAGCCCCTGTAAACTTAATATTTCTTATCTCTCTTCCAGGAATTATATAAACAAGAAATCTAAAAATACATAGTTTGAGCTCTTTGGAGAAAATGATATTGGCAAAGTAAAAGTTGTTTTGGAATTGACTTTTTGTGTTCCCAGGAAGAAGGGAGGAGTCAAGCACTTCTCAGTCATAGTGCAAGTGATGGGGCCAAGGCAAAGCACAAAGAACAGAAACGGAAGTAAGGCGCCATCCTTAGTTTCCAGGCAGGAGTGCCTCTCTGTGACCACATAGGTTCTAGAACGTCTAGGCCACAGGCAGCTTGAAGGCAGGGAAGGTATCTCACTGGGCAGTGCAGCCCTTAGGCTGGGGAAGTCCAAGGTTCCTCTAAGAGCTTTGTATGCCCTGAGATAGCATCTCTGAAGATGTCCTCAAGGCTTCTCTGGCTGCCACAGCACCTAAGTCCAGCTGCTCTAGTGAGCAGAACATTCTCTGTGTAGCTTAGACAGAGGGGAAAAATTGAATACACTTTTATTTTTATTGCCACAGAATTTCTGTTTTCTCCTCAAATTTTGCTGCAAATCCAGCTAGGTCTTAGATAAACCACATACACAAAAAGTGTCCTGCCCCAAGCTTCCATATCCCTAGACAAAGCATGGTGCCCAAATTCCTAGTCATCTTATAAAACCCGTGACAGTGGGAGGTGGACACCTCCAAAATAAAAAAAAGCAAATGTCCATGTATTTTTCTTCATTGAATGAAATAGAAAAATATCAAGGAAACTTTTTAAGCTATAAAGGATGGTTAAAATTTTCAAAATCTTGGAAAATTCCTTTCAATTTGGTCCAATGACCTCTATATGAGTGCCAGTGCTTGCTTACAAGTTTGACTCCTTAGCCTTGCCTTTGTTACTCCAGCATGGCTTCAAAGGATTGCAAAGATCTGGCTGCAAAACTACAAAGTCATGAAACAATTATATTTTTCACAATAACTTCAGAATGAAGAAAAATTTTCTAAAGATGATATAAAACCAAAAATGCAAACTGAAAAACACATAAATCTGGCTTGATAAAAACGCCAAAACTCTGTGAGGTGTAACATGAATAATATTAATTTGAAAAGCACAGGAGAAGCTACAAAAATATGTAAAAGACATACAATAGATAGATGGCTAATTTTCTTGAAATAGAGATTCTTGGGTCAACAGCAAAACAAAAACAAACAAAAGCAAAATCCACAATCAAAAACAATCAAAAGATATGAACAAACTACACAAGGTAAAACAAGCACAGGAGGGCAAGAAACATGAAAAAGAGTTTAATATCTCTTGTTATTAGAGAGATGCAAATTAAAATGACAATAACATACAATTTTCTACCTGTGAGAATGGCAGAGATAAAAACAGCAAGGAAGTAGGAAAATGATCCTTTTGTTATACTACTGGTGAAAATAAAAATTAGTGTAATATTACTGAAAGGCACTTTGGTAATAGTGAAGTTAAATATTCACAGAACTCTTAACTCAGCCGTCTGCACCTGAGAATTAAAACACCATTCTCAATCACACATACTGCAAAAAGGGCCATTTACACAATAAAAATTCATCTCCTCATATTTTGGAAGGCTGGAAGCCCTGGGTCAAGGTGTTACCATGTCTGGTTTCTCCTGAGGCTTCTCTCTTTGATTTACAGACGAGCACTTTCTCTCTGTGTCTTCACCAGGTTCTGTCTGTAGCCGCACATCCCTGGTGTCTCTCCCTGTGGCCTGATCCCCTCTTTCCTTCAGGACACTGGTAGGATGAAAGAGCATGCATCATCCTAATTCCATCTTTAAAAGCTTTGTCTCCACACACAATCCCATTCTGAGGCACTGGGTGTTAGGACTTCAGCATATGAATTGTAGAGTGCAACAGTTCAGACCTTAATGGTTTGTAATAAGAGAAAAGAAAGAAAGGGAAAGAAGAAAGGGAGGGAGGGAGGCCGGGATGGGGGGCAGGCATGAGTTAAATCCAGGAGTAACAGTTGGAAAAGACACTCGAAATCAAATGTTGGATAAAAACCAGATTCCAGAGCAGTGTGTATATCTCATTTGTAAGAAGTGAAACATTCTGTATGAACACAAAGTTTTTGAAGTGATACATAAAATAGTATCATGTCAATCTGGGATATCAAAGGGTGTCCTTCTGGACTCTGAAAAACATTTGCCACGGACATATGATTTAAAATTGTCAAAGGACTTGCTGCCTGACTTAGGCTCTGTGTGCGATCACTTTTGCATATGACTTCACAGCTCACCTGACGAGAGGTACCCACTTCCACACGCCTCAGAGTTGGGCTGCTGGTGGTTTGCTGTGACCAACTCCACACAGTGAGGTAAGGGGCTGCCCCGGCCTCGGTGCGTCCACCCTGCAGCCAGCACACAGCTCACTCTGGATGAGGAATGAGCTCAGCCTAGAAGAGCCAGCAAGCTCAGTCCCAAACTGCAACTGGGATAGTTTGTTGTGCAGCATAGGCAACTGATCCCTAAGAAACACAGTAATTGCATTTACAACAGAATGTGAAGAAGTCAATGGCTGTTTGTATCTGAGTTTTATTTCCTTTTCAAATTTTTGCAGTACTCAGGCACTAGATAAATACTGGTTTTAAAACAAATGAACAAATGGGGTGGAAACTGTTGGCTCTGCCCTATGTATACATATCTTATACAGAACTGAGGTATCCCAGGTATGTTAGTCAGACTCCACCATCACACTGTCACAGGTGCCCATCCAACTTGTTTTCTCCTCATTCCAAGTTCTCTGAGGTGGCAAAAGGTCCATAGTATAGTCAGCAGCATTAATTCGAAGCCACAAATCATGGAATAATTCAGGGCAGAAGGAGAGAACACATTTTCACTATAAAGACCAAGCTCTTTATAAAAGTCAACAGGGTGTCTATTCTTACTCTGAAAGACACATGGGTAGAAGTAGGTATAAGAGCACAGACTTGTGTCCTAACCAAGTCAGGGCCTGTGAGGCAATGTGCGAGTGCTGTGGGGATTGGGGAGGTCAGAGTGGTTTGAGTGACCACATGGTGGTATGTGCTAAACAAAGCGAGGTCCTGACAGGATTTCATGATACCCTCACACTGCCTTTGCCACCTTAATGATCAACACTTTCATAGTCAGAGAAAGTCCCTTGACTGAAACAATATGAGCATTTTCATGTAGCAATGGCTCAGAGTATTCTCCCACAGGCAAGAGAGTAGTGAGGTGTAATTAATGTCTTTTCAAGCTATTGTCTGAATTTTATTGAAATCTCAGCTCCTCTGCCCCATTCTGGTTCCATGCAAGGAGATTAACCTGCACTTGTGTTGGGGCTATGAAATAAATCATTTTCCCTTGAGTCTGTCTTGTGAACCATCACACGTTTCCTCGATGGTGGGCATTCTGCACAAAGATGACATTCTGCAGAGGAGACGCATGATGATTGCACTGAATTTGGGCTTCATCCTACAGACTAGGAATGGACAGAGGTGTAGAATAATTAGGTGTAGGCTGTAACCTAGGGCTATATACTTGAAGGACTGGTGTGTGTCCAGCGACTGTTTTCAGAAAAGTTGTGTGGGCTTTGCCAGGTGATCTCAGCTTCCCAGGTCAAGAGTCTTACGCTCCCATCACTGGGCTCTTAGAGCCTAAAGAGAAGTAGATTCGGGAGCAGTGTGGCAGGCAGGAAAGGCCCTTATGACAGAATGGGAGGCCTGGGTAAGGAATGCTCACACATATGTATCAACTGGGGTGCTTCCACCCCAGATCTAGGGTTTATGATTTTGCCCTGGAAAGAAAGATTTCTCTCCATCTTCTATCTCCCTTTCCTACATTCCACATTTTCCACATATTTATAATGCAAAAAATAAAATACAGACACCTCAAGGAGCTCACATTAGTAACTACAATATTAAACATTTTCAAATCATTCAGAATTTTCTTTTAAACAAACATGAAAATAATAATGTTGAATTCTATGATAAACTTTGGAGAATGCTCATCAAAGTAGAATTTGCCGCATGTTATAGTTTCTCTGTTTTTCTCTCAAAACACTCTTTCTATGGAATTATCATTTTTTTTCAATTTTTTCGTAAGTGTGTCCTTACCACTGTGGTCTTCTCACAATGTTTTGATTATTTTCCTCTTAGTGTACTTCTAATTTACTAATGAAACAAAAGATTCCTCCAAATATCTTATGGTCAAAACTGCTTCATTAGTACTTACTACAGCTCCAAGTTTTGGACTAAGATGGTAGGTCTATGATTGACTGACTACAGTGAGTCAACACCAGTGAGGTATCTAGTTTATTTTATTGTATGATTCCAAAATGAAATATAAACCAAAAAAACCCCCTTTTCGTATTTACCTGCAAAACACTCTTAGAATTACAAGTCAGCCTATGATTCTTTTGGCAAATAGGCAAAGGATTTTTTTCTTTTCCTTTTTAACATTATTTACCTGGAAAGAACCCTAAAAAGTCCTATAATTTATCTCTTTTATTTCAGTCATGACCTGCTTTTGGTGTCCTTTAATGAGCAGAAGTTTGATCCACTAACATTATTCACCCTTCTTAAAATAATAATTTTATTCAGCCAAAAAAATTGGAGAACCTACTAATGGTAACCATGGTACTGGGATGGGTGCTGATGGGCTGAAAGGAAAGGTTCACCAGGAGGAGTGGGTAAGCGAAGAAGGGCTGACTTGGATGCTCGAATTCCCCATCTGAGATGGAGAAATCCACAAAATGCACAGGTTTCAGAGAGAAGCGAACAAGTGGTTTTAGCAATGCTGAGGTTCTGATGCCTGTGAAGGAAGCAGGGCAACCCTGGAGAAGTTCCAGTCTATAAATAACGACCCTGGAGTTCATCACAGAGCTACATGTGGGAACCTGGGGGCAGGCACACCACAAAAGTCACCTTTGTAGCATGAATGCCAGGCTTAGAGAAGATGCTACGTGGTTGGGTTATGATCTGAGTTTCTCATGCAAAGGTTCCAGGGTGACAGCGTTGAAGTGATGTGTCTTACTTTCTTGTCCCTGAGACACAGTAACTGACACCCACAATGCTAAGGAGAACAGGTTTATTTTATTTAGCTCTGAGTCTGTAGAGGTTTTAGCCCACAGTGCCCTGGCTCCAAGCAGGGAGGCATTGCAGAGGGGCCTGGTAGAGGAGAAACAGCTCATGGTATGGTGGTGGGAAGCTGAGAGACAGAGAGACAGGGAGAGAGGGGGAGAGAGGTCAAGGGAGAAGGGAGGGAAGGTAGATCCTTCCAGGCAACACCACCAGTAATCCATCGCCTTCAACCAGGCTTCACCTCCCAACATCACACCCAGCTCCAAACCCTCCTTGGACTAATGCATGATGAGTATCACACACCCGTGAGCCCATCACTTCCCCAGAGCCCTACCTATGAACGCATGAGGCTCTGGGGGGATCTGCAGACAGAAACCCTAGCCTGGAAGAACCTGAATAGACAGGGACAGTGGGAGGCATTTAGGTCATGGAACACTGCTTCAGAAGCGGTTCATGCCAGTCTTGCAGATTGAGGGAGTTCTTGTGGGAGCAGGTTGGTACAAAGCGAGACCAAACCTCACTCAGCTGTTTCTGCATGGAGCTGTTTCTCTTTCCACTTCCACCATCACTGTGCTGGGCCAGGGGAGGCTACGTGAGAGCCCAGAGGGAGTGCCCAGGTTTGGGCTTTGTGCCTCCAATACTGAAAGTAAAATAAATCTCTTTTCTCTGTAAAGTAGCCAGCACCAGTACTCTGTCATCAACACAAAATAGAACCATAAAGATAGCAATTAGAAACCCAGCTCAGAGTCATTATAACCCCGATAGTCTTGTTATCTGTCATCACCTTCCACTTTAAGAATCCTCCTCCTTTTCAGGTTTGTTGAAGCACAAATGTGAACATGTAGATGCATCCTTTGAACCACCCAGAGTAGGCTACCATGATGCTTGGCTGAGAATCCAAATGCTGCAACACAGCAGTGAGGACTGAGTTGGTCTCCTCGGTCCTGCCATCCTCCACACTAGCTGCATTTCCAAACAAGTCTTCTCCATATAGTTGTTCCTGGTATCAAACCCCCCCAAAATAGAGAGCTTCTCAGTTCTTTAACTTTCAGCTCAAGTCTGAGGACTGACTCTCACTAGACCCAGTATGGGTTACATATTGGCCTCTGAAAGCAGCACTATGGGAAGGTGGCTAGATCATCTGCTCGGTCAGTTTAGTGACGTCAACCCAGCCGCACCGCACGACCAAGAGCCAGGAGGAGGAAACTGAAGAAGGAAAAAGGGTGTTAGGCAGAAACCAAAGATACCATTAATGTTTGTAATCACAGGAACCAGAGGAATAAAACACAGCTCCCGGGAGGAGAGGGAGATGGGTTATGAGACCAAGCGGAGAAGAAGGTGTAAACTGTGAGGAGTACAATCATGGGGAGACATGGTTTATGATGCCTGTTCCTTTTACATTTTGCAACCTGCAGGGATGTAGACAGCCATTGTCACCCATCTAATTCACTATTCTTGATATCCTTGAAGATCACTGTTTTTCAGCATCCTGGAGTTTTCTCTATTGGCCAAAATAATCCCTATTATGTTGATCTGACTTCTAAATTCATTTTTCACCACTGTTTAAATGTTTTTGGGTTCCTGTTGTGATTTGACTTTAATTCTTCTGCTCCTTAAATTTTACTTTCTGGAGCTAGAATTTTTGTTTTAGTAGAATGGTAATAATAAATGCCTTATTCTAGTTTCACATTTGAATCTTATAAGTGTATATGCTTTTTACACTAGGCAGTAGTTGAATTATATACTGCCTTTAACCTGTTCTTTAAAGTTTAATTTAGCTTATTTTCATGTCTTTGGTGTGGAGATAGAAAGAGGAAAAAACAGGAGGCAGTAATGACTTCTTCTATTTAGTAAAAATAAACTATTCTAGTCAAACTATTTCTGATAAGCTTATTTTGGTTTTTGGTTGTTGGTTCTAAGTTTCAAAACATTCACATTATTTAGTACATAAAGACAGTGATTATTGTTGCTATGAAAATGGGCATAGACCATATAGTCCAATGCTTCAGGAAAATATTTAATGACATAACCAATCATTTCAACTAAATTTGAAAAGGCAGTGAAACTTTGAAGCACAGTTATCCAGTCTTGCTTTGCTTGTCGCTCTACATATGTGAGATAGATTTGTCAATGGACCCGCAACTGATGTAGAAATTATACCGTGCAGAGTGGGAGGTGTAGTGATATCTATATAGGACCACAGCAGAAGCCACAACCATATGGCCCTGGAGAATTTACTCAACCTCTCTGAAAGTCAATCTCTCCCTGTGGAAAATGGAGCTTGTAACTGTTACCTGAGAGCTGAAGCAGAAATGCAATAACATAAAAGAAAATAACAGTATTGCAGCATTTGCTCATCTGATATTAGTTATCTTTTATACTTTTCAAGGTACCATGTGGAAAATGGAAAGATCAAAAGATGTAACTTCTTCCTCTAATAAAACACTATGTGTGAACTCTCATAAAAATTTAGAAGAAAAATCGTCAGAAATAAGAACAATCAGGAAAATGTTAAATTAAGTTGCATAAGGGATGTAGCCCTTAAAGATGAAAATGTATACGTTTTGGGGAGCAGAAGATTAGCTAAGCAGAATAAGTGGAAGAAGGCAGAGGCAGGAAGAGTTTAACGTCATGTTCTTCCAGCAGAAAAGTATGAATCTTTCCCCCGATCTTAAACAAATAAACAAACAATAAAAACCATCTTCCTGTTTACTTTGTATGCATCATGACTCACCAAGTCACAAATTAGAAGAGACCAACTAATTTTCTTAATAGCTAGTCTTTCCTTCCATTATTGAGTGGAAGTGCACTGTCAGAGAAAACATGCTGGAGGTTTCCTTTTCAAACACAATGGGGTGAAACTTAGGGAGACATTCAGAGCCCCTTGGCTGTACAGACAGTTTTTGCAGAGGATAATTAAAGCATAAGGATCTAGCAGTATTTTAAACATCAGGATTATTTAGTCCAAACTTTCTGATTTACAGCTTGATAAAAATGGTGCCCAGACACACACAAGTGACTTTTCCAGAGTGACACATCTGATATTTATAAGATGTAAAGTGAAAATCCAGATTCTCGGGGGCTGGGGATATAGCTCAGTGGAATAAGCGCTTGCCTAGCAAGCGCAGGGTCCTGAGTTCGATCCCCAGTACCGCAAAAAAAAAAAGAAAAAAAGAAAATCCAGATTCTCTTGGCTCGATCCCCTGTTGAGAAAGAACTCTAATCCAGAAGCAGATCCATGCGTGTTTACTCATCATTTGACTCATCTTTCCTGAGTGCCTGCAAGCTACTAGCTACCGTCTGAGTACAAGAGATAATACAGTGTGGAAACAAACAAAGACAACCCAGTGAGAGGCTGCTTACTACATCTGGTGTGGCATGGAATCCACCAAGATCACTGGGATTTGGTAGATACTCAAGGTAGGCCAGGAAGTAAAAAAGAGAGAGAGAGAAAGGAAGGTTTCAGCTCTGCTATTAGTATGGGGAGGGGTGTGGCGATCATATGGTGCTTTCACTTGTTGGTCCTGTGTTGGAAATGGGGGGGAATTGGCCGTCAATGATCAAGTCTTGACCGTTCTTCTGACCATTCTCAGCCAAAAGGTTTTATTTTAATTTCTAGGAATAGTTGCTACAGAATTTGAGGACTAGATGCACAATGTTCATTCGGCCTAGAAGAAAAAGGTAAAAAATAAATAATGGTTTAACCACACCATGGCAAGTGCAGGGAAGGGAAAGAGGCTGGGTGAGGATTGAGATCTTGTATAGGCAAGCTGGGACACCTGGCTCCAGATGTGCAATAGAAGGTATTCAGAGGCAAAGAGTACAAATTTTGTTACTGATTTTACAAATATAACCATCAATACTACATTCTTATTATAAACAGCTAAGTTAGTTATAAGTATTACAAGGTGGACAGGGTTGGGCCTCAGCACAGAAGATAGCTGTGGGTGGGCGTGCATTCAATAAAGGCCAAGCTTCAAGGAAAAGGAATGAGCACAGCCACACACTTCCCCTAGGGATGAGCAGCGGTGATGGACATTTTAAATAGGCATCAGTTACCTCGGGTGGGGGACCAAAATCTCCAAGCCCATACCTTCCCCTGACTTACTTCCCCATTTGATCCCCATTTAATCAATATTACCTAAGAGACTATACTTGTGATCTTATTGCTTTGTCCCACCTCATACCTACCTTGTGATTTCCCACTGGATCAACTTTACCTAAGCAACTAAACTTGTATCTTATTAGTTGCCTATAGTTTTGTCCCACCTTGAACCCACCTCAGTTCGTGGCTTTGCTCAATAAAACACCTTTGAGAAGCAGGATCCACGGGCAATCCACTTCTTGGGCCCCAGAAGCTTTCTTTCAATAAATTCTTCTGAAGCTTAACCTCCGTTGCTCCTAGAATTCATTCCTTGATTTTAGAGAACACAAACTTGGCATTTCAGACAGCTAGCAAGTTGGGAGTTGTAATATTTCCCTTATACTCTTTTGAGGTCCTGTCTCACCCCTATCTCATGTATCCTACATCATTCTCACAGAAAGGTGTCAGTCTCCTTCTCCACCTCTGATCAGACTCCACCCAACGCTTGCTACTATTTTTTGTTTCTCACGCCATAGCAACAAAAACAGAGGGGCTCTCTCTCTCATTGTGAGGGTCTATTGTGTCTTAAAACAAAACAAAACAGAACCAAAACAGAGCAGCATTTAACATGAAAATAGTATCCTGACCTTCCTTGGACTAAACGCTGTTAATCAAGTTTAAATTTAGCTCCCTGGAAGTCTCAAAAGAAAAGCAGACAGCCAGGCCCAACAAGGAAAACTTGGGATGGCAAGGAAAACAAGCCTGGAGCCAACAAAGAGCAGCCTGTAAAAACAAAGGGTCTTGAGGAGAAAGCTGGGCCACCAGAACCTCATTAGCAATCAAATGCAGCCACCCGGACTGCACAGTCTCCCTCCAGAGGATAGGCCACAGACGATAGGCCAGCGGCACCACAAGCCCGGGACATGGGGGAGGGGGGCGGAAGCCAGGAACCACCACACTAGAAGTAAAGAAAAGCAAAGCTCTTTTCCTTATCTCCCCTCTGATAACCAGTCGTGAGGGTGGGGAGTTGGGGTGTCGGGGGCGGGATTCCCAAGCGACAGGATTTGGGTGGTATGGTCACACTCCTGTTTCTAGCCTTGTGGATCTCAAAGCTGGGGGCACTCTCTGGAAGTCGAATTGTCTCCTTTGTGGCTTTCTTCATCCGTGAAGATGAATTTTAGGATACATATTCTTTTTCTTTTAAAAAAAGGGCTGCTTTGAATTTAGTAATTGCCTTAAAGAATTAGCTTTTCTAATACAGCAGCAGCTGGATACGAGGGAAGGCAATAGCATCTATCATTTGCAAGGCCGCTATTAAAACAGCAAGGCTCAGGCCCCTCACATCCTTGGTGATCACTTTTGTGGGCTCTTGACAGACAATTTCAGTCCAGACCCATGGGCCAGGCAGAAGTCTAGGGTGGATTTATTATAAAGTAGGTACACAGAGAGCTACATCTTCAAGCAAACAGGTAGGGAGTGCAAGAAAACACCTGCCCTGAGCGCGAGTTTGGATGCCTTTTGATGCACACACAAGTCACTCCTGGGGCCCAGGGAGCTATGTTGATTATGAGAGTCAGAGACATTTCTTGTAGGGACTACTTCGGAAAGTCTGTACCTCAAAGTTGTTTTCCTTCTTTCTTTTAGGTTGTCAGCAATCCCTTAGGGGCCTTCATCAGGTAAGAATCTAAGTCAAGTCTCAGCCCAAAGAGGGATTCTTTAATGAGTGCTCTTTTCTGATATCAGTCAGCATAGGCCATGGCACCCAGCAATGCTGTGTGTCTTGACATGGAAATAGGCGGCCAAGTGGCCAGGCATCTGAAGACACATGCATGATGCGTAGCTTTAACCTGTCCATTTGCTCCAGGTCTGAGAGCTAAGACATGATTATAAATGTACTATACACTGTAGGCTTTGTTATCTTAGCATAACTGGGAAAGTATGTTCCGGCCTGTGAATGCCTAGTTACCTGCCTAACACAAGTAGTACCACAGGCCTCCATCTCATCTATGGCTTCACAGGCCCCCAGATGAGAACAAATAGTACGAACATACTGTGTAACTGAAAGCCAGAACCGAGGAGAAACCAGCATCTATTCTGTTCTAGCTAGTATTTGTTATGGCTTATATCTAGGTGTTCCCTCAAGCCTTATGTGCTCATAGGTAGGCTTTTGAATGGTGACTAGATCATGGGTATTAGCTACTAGATTAGGCCAGTGACAGGTTCAGCATAGTTCTGGGTGTGGTTATGGATTTACTGAAGAGGGAAGACCCAGCCTGGCTGTGGGTAGCACCAATAAGCAGGTTTATAGCCTGAATGGAATAGAGAGGAGACTGGAGAAGGAAGTCTTGCTGCTTCTTACCTGACCTGCCATGGACTGTTTCTCCTCTGCCAGGTCCCTCTGCTACGCTGTCCTGCTTTGGTGCCCACTGACTGCGGACTGAAAGCTCTGTGGTCTATAAGCTAACAGAAGCCTTTCTTCTTTAATATGTGGGGTGGGTGACTAAGGCTCCTCCTGATTAAGAAGGATGCTATTTATTATCTCTCTTTTACAGGATATGACACAGCTACCTTGAGAAATTAATACACGGGCCTTGAGTCACACCTTTGGGAAGTTGGAAAGAAATGATTTTGTGACATCTCAGCCCTTCCTCCCCCTGCAACACCTACGGAAGTCAGTTGGAATTTGGTGGGGAGATTACATGCTGGCTGAATATGTCTTGCACATATTTGTGAAGGAGTCTCACACCTTGCTCCTCATGGGACTTTCAGGTTTTTATGTCCTTGTTGTTACTGGTGGGGTCCAATAGTGCCCAGTGATTGAGAGGTGTGGACAAAGATTTACTGGAATATGTTAGGCTGAGGTAGCCCCAGCACCTTGAGATTCAACATTTGGAAATGAACCCAGTTCGATGGAAAAGATAAAATGAGGCCTAGATTTTACTGACCAGAAACTACCAACTAATCTCTAACTAGAAACTTTCCACTTTGGCCAATTGTTTTCTTTTTTAAAAATTCTTTTAACTTGTGGGTAATAGTTATATAGAACAATGGGTTTCATTTTGACATCTTCGTAGATGCATGTAACATATTTTGACCCTCTTGCCCTTTCCTCCCCTCCTTGTTTCCTTCCTCTCCTCCATTATACAGTCTCCGTTCTACTTTCATGTCATATTGCCCACATTTAATCCTCCAAATAAGACAGAAAACATGGTATTTGTGAGTGTGGTTTGTTTCACTTAACAGTATCATTTCCAGTTCCACTTGTTTTCCTGCAAATGGTAGGATTCATCCTTCTTAATGATTAAGTGATATTTTATTGTGTACAAATACAATATTTTCCTTATCCCAAACATTTTCTTTGTCGTGTTTCCTTGGACAACTTTTGAAAGTTTGTTGTTTTGTGTCCACCCTGTGGAGCCCGAGTCATTTGTAGTTTGGTGCTACCTGATTGCTGAATTGTTGGCTTTTTAAGTAAACTCTAAAATGTTAATGTGTGGAAGTTTCTTTTGTAACACAGAATATTAATTTTTATTGTCAACCTACCTGGGTTAAGAGACTCTTGGAGAGGTGGCTACATGCTGAGAGCATGACACTCCTCGATGGGTCACCCCATTAGCGAGTTCAGAGCTGAATGCTCTCTGAGAAGGTGGGGCCTCTTTGGAGGAAGTGGGTCACGTTCAGGTGACTTTAGGGACTGTATCAGGCCTTGGGCCATTCCTGTCTGGTTCTTTGCAACCTGCTTTCTTCCTGTTCTCCATGAGGTGAGCATCCTTCCTCCAGCAGACCCTCTTGTTATGATGATGTCTGTGCTTTGGAGCCAGCAGACCATGTGCTGAAACCTCTGAAACTGTGTGCCAGATAAAACCCTTTCATTTTTTTCTTTTTTTTTTATTGTGTGTTTGTAATGCATAAGAATTGCAAAAACCTTTTTCTTCTTTAAGCAGTGTATGTCAGGGATTTTGTGCACAAGGGGATGGGACTTGTTGGTGATAGAACATCCAGGACAGCTATTTCCACAGCACAGGTTGGAAGAAATTTGACTAACAAGGCACATTGAATGTTAAAAGTATATAAGGTGCAATATACAATCTATAACTCCCAAGATACCTGCTATAAAAAAAGAACAAAGAATTAATATGTGGCCCACGATGCCCAGAAAGTTTAATGTACTTGAATTTATTATCTGAGGACTGTTGAACCCTTTACCCAGCAGCTAGTGTGCTTCTGTTCCTCCAGAACTGTCATAGACTCCCCTTGGAGAGCAATGGCCAGTCTGGAGGGTGTATTTCAGGCCTCAGGCCCCACCACTCTCCAAAGGTGCTTTATGTGGGTCTCTTTCATATGCTGTTCTGCCTTGAAAGATTTTATTTGAAGAAAGTTATGTCTTTCTTAAAAACAAAAACAAACCCCTTAAAACTCACGGTATGCAATACATTTAATGCTAGGCTAGTCATAGGGCCTTAATAAATATCCACTGGCCAAGGGATTATTCAAACCACAAAAGCATCTTTTGAAGCAGTCATTTTTATTCATCTTTGTATAAAAGGCAAGCCTCCACCAGAAACATAAACATGTTTTTGTAGAAAATGGGCCCATGACATTATGTGTGGTTCAGTTTGAATGAAAAGGGAAACCAGGATAGCATGGCCTGAAACGCACATGAGATTGAGGAGACCTAGTGGGGGCCGCAGGGAGCATTATGAGCTGTCACCCTCTCCTAGGTACTCAAGTCATGGTTTCAGCTTTGGAGTTACGCTTAACCTTGACTTGCTTTTTCAATGGGAAACCAATGATCTTTGAGGTTCTTTTTAGTCTAAGAAATATCAGGGATATTTTAAGGTGTCTAGAAAGCCATCTTTACTATGTAGATTCTCTAGGAGCCTCCCAGACTGCATCCACATGGTGGCAGAAGTGGTTTTCTAAGTCTAATTAGTTGACTCAGAGATGATGAGATACAATGGGGATAAAATGCCTTGCAGGGGAAATATGGCACCTGCGAACCCAGATTAACAAGGCGGGAAACACTTCTCTCAGCCAGGAAAGAATCACAATAGCTACCATTTACTGAACTCTTACTGAGAACTCAGCACTGTGACACATCCCTGTACAGTGGTTACACTTATCCTTGTCACTGCGCAAGGAGAGAGAGATAGTGTGTATCACATATGCCTGGGGCTGCCTGTTCTAATTAGAAAAGAATGATGCAATTTATCAAGGTTGTGAGGCCCTGAGTTTTCTTCTTCCACCCTTCTTCTCACAGCCCTGCGCCTTCCTTATTAGTCCTCTTCCTGCCCTTGGTCGAAGAAGTTTCTTTGCAGACTCGCTGTCCCTTTGATCGGCCCTTGGTCTTGGCATAGCTGGTCCCTGAAACACTGCTCAGCTGTCTCTCCTAGGAGGCCTGGCATCTCCACTTCTGGGCCCTGGATCATTTTCACTGCTTTATTTATTTTGTAAATCTCAGTCACCAATCTCTTAAATTTACCTATTTCTTTGTTTACCTTCTCTGCTTAAAGTAAACTGTAAGGGTTTTTTCATGATTTTATTCCCTGACCCTTCAAAGACGTGTTGAATGAATGAACAGATTAAATATTAAAAAGTTTCTGCAAGACTATATAGTGATTGCACGGTGGAGCCAGGTCCTTCCTAGACCCAAGTTTGTCTGCCTCTGGTCTTAGGAAAGTAATCTCATATGAAGGGGCTGCTGAGAGTGACAGAACTCAAGATAGAATGCCACCAATGTGGACAGCGTTTCCTAGTCGAGTCAAACTCAGAGTTTCTCAAAGGGAAAGACCCGTTCACTGGTATGACAATCACTTGAGGCCTATTAAAAGCAGCGCTTACCTAGGCACCCCCCAGATCTCCTGGTCAGACCTGGAGGTTTTAGCCCAGAGCCTGACAGTGATCCTGGCTCCTAAAGGTTTGTCATAGATGGTAAACTTGAGATCCAGCCTTGAGAGACATCTGGATCCAGCTGCACAGCTTCATCTGTCCCCAGTACGCAGACATCCCTCCCTCTCCCAGCCTGGATTGTCGGCCTCTGGGAAGGTGTGTTCTTCCCAGGAACTCACTGTTTTAGAGCAGGGAAAACTTGACTCTTTCCTAGACAAAAAACAGTAAGTGCGCTTCGTCTGAGGTGCTGTCTCCTCCTTTACAAGCTCCCAGCCCGCAGCTTTGTTTACCACTCCATCCCACGGATCTGCAAGGGGCCTGGTCCTACTAGGACTGGGAATGGGGCTAGTGAAAGAGCAATTCCAAGACTTTAAAAGCCCAAATGAGATTTGGTAAAAATTGCCATTCAAGATTTCTTTATTATAACTGACAGCACATAAGAATCTAATAAATCAAATAAGAAACTTTGGCCATTTTTCTTTTTTAATGTACCAAAAAACCCCAAAATGCTGTGAATAATGATTGTGTTTAAATCACTCAAAAAAGGGCACTCTGTCCGCGTGCTTTGACAATCTAATCTTAAAATCTTTTTGCCTAAAAGTTCCTCAGGGTTTGATGAGTTACCTGCTCCACTTTGTTGCTTGGAAGTTTTGTTTATAAACAGAAACAAAGTCAAAGCCATTTATGGCTACCAGACAGAGTTGACCTAAGTGATGAATTTCTACAACACTCAGTGCTTAGAGTACAAATTTGGAAAACTTTATATCGGAATTCCTGCAGTTGACACCAATAACTTTCACTTTTAATTCTCTTGAAACATTGATTTCGCCTGACTTGAAACCAAGGGAAAAAAAAGAAGTTTCACCTGAAACTTGGCCCACATTTCTCCCTTGTGGTTTGCATATCATGAACACACCCAGGTTGGGTTGGTGTTTCAAATAAAAATTAGACAAGGTAATTTTCTGCTCATTTTCATTAAAAAAAAAAAGTTACAGGTCTGCTATTACCCTATGTGTGGAGCTCTCAGGGTGCATGTTGGCTGTTTCCATGAGTAAGGATATTTTAGGCTGGAAAATGAGAGAAATCTTAAAGGATGGATCTTCTAGGCTGCTTTGGGTTGGAAGAACTGAAAACACAAACCAAACTGACTTAAAAAATGCAATAGCTCCATTTCTGCGACCTCCTCTCAGTGCTGCCTGTCTTCTCGTACCAGCTCAGCTCTTCACACAGCCCCTCATGACAACCCAAGGTCTTTCAGTGCACGGCACCTGCGGCCATGTGCTCCCTTCTGCATGGAGAGCATGACCCTGGCTCTTGGATTTTAAGATATTTCTATTGGGATTTCTATTACTTAGCTAGAAAGTCTCTTAAATGATAGAAATGAAAAGTACTAAGAACAAGTGGTTAGGTTCTTTTGGAAATACGCATTTATTTTCCCAGCTTGAGTGAACTAAAGAAACTTTAAACATCTCCATTTTCCTTTCTCCTCCTCCTCGTTGTTTTCATCCGTATTTCCCCATGTACTCTTCTTACCTTAAAACTAAGGAACTTGATGGCAGGAAGGGTATGGGAGGGGAGAATGTACCGCAGATGGATCTAGGATAGTGATACCGGGTTATTGATTCCCAGCTATTTCTGCTGGGCCTCTGCTTTTAGCTGTGTGATTTGTGTCAACGAATGGTAACTACTATGCCATTAACCATTTCCTAAAGTCAAGGCCTATAACTACTCTTACTATGATTGCTGCTTTTATTATTATATCGCTACTGAAAATGTCAGTGATGCATATGAGGCATGGCTCAACGTTGGAGAATTTAACAGGTTTAAAGCAATCAGTAGACTCAAACCTTCAAATGAATAATGAATCTTTCAAATTTAACTACAATTATTTAGTTAGTGAAAAGGAGGAAGAGAGATTGAAAGATTCCCAAGCACTACTGGATATTTCAATCACTTCTACCTGTGAGCACTTCCAGATAAAGGAGTCAATGGTTGGAAGACTTACTTCTAGAAGATAAAGTGGCATGAATCAGATGTAGGTCTTGGGTAAATCAGTCAACCCTGTTGGATTTGAAATCACACCACAAATTTTGAATTTTGATCTTTTCCTGAGCTAGCAATATGCAATATGATACTCTCTTGAAAATGTTAGGTAACAAGAACAAGCCAAAGCTCTGAATCAGCCCCATGATTGTGAGGAAAAATACCTGACATGCGATACTGCACCATGTTACTAACTTAGGAGGTTTGTTAGGCCAGGAAAGTAAGTGTATTTTTGACTTAGGATGTTTCCAACCTATCATGGCTTTATTAAGATCTAATCCCCTCATAAACTCAATAACATCTTACTGTGAGTATGTGTGCTTTTCAACATCTGTCGGTCGATGATAGACCCTGATTGATAGTCTTCCAGCATCTAACCTGTACTTTTTGTTCATTGATATGAATTCAAAAGGTGACAAATCTTACAAGAGTTTTGTTCAGCAAATAGATTAATGTAATGTAATTGGTAGCTATCATACTAGAGCAATAGTAGAGTGCTCTATGGTATTAAAATCCTTTGGTATCAATAGCTTATTTATTTACTTATTCATTTATTTATTTATTGTAGTACTAAAACTTAGGGTCCATGAATGCTAGACAAGTGCTCTGCCATTCAGCTACAAGTGCTTTGCCATTCACTACATCCATAGCTTTTTAAAATTTTATTTTGAGACAGGATTTCACTGGGCTGGCGCAGGGTTTGTAATCCTCCTGATTCAGCCTCCCAAATAGCTAAGATTACAGGCAAGGGACCACCACCCTGGCCTCAGTAATAATACATTTTAAACAGTTTTTTGAACTGAGGGGGATGTATGTCCCTCTTTGTAGCTGTACATCAATGTAAAGGAGTCTCACAAAATGGTGCTAAGTGAAAATAATTAAGGGTTAATACAGAAGCAACTACAAACTGGTGGCAAAAGTTTTCTACACTCTACATTCTTGCCCAACTTTAAATCTATTATCCTCTAAGGAAGAATGTAGTGAAAACAAGAACATTTGTGTTTCTGCCAATAGTCACAAGAATTTTATTATGGATCACCTAGAAAAAAGACAGATTTCTTAAAAATTACTTCTTAACAGTTTAAATAAAATTGTATCTTCTAGATACTTAAATAAGAAAGACAGAATGTTCTCCAGAGGCCCATCCTAGTTCTGAGAAGCAGACACATTTAGGAGGAAGCCTTCGTCTTGTTTCTCTTAAATAAACTGGTTTTGACTTTGGAAATGTTCTAATTTTCCAATGGAAAAATGCCTCATACTTATTTCTAATGGAAAAATGCCTCATACTTACAATTTTATTTTATGCAAAGAAAGTTCTGGGAAATTTAGTTAACACTTTGGATCCCAGAGGATGGAGAATGGGAAAATTGAGTGTTGAAAATGGAATGGAAGGGTAAATTGGCATGGCACCCATGGAAAGCTGCAAAGATGGGCTCTGCAGGTGGGGCGGAGCCAGGGCAGAAGGGCCCAAAATAGCAATGGTGGAATATGTTCTTGCAAAAGTATCTTTACTGAAAAAAATGTATGGGGACAATCACAAAACAAATGGTAAAAGAATTTGAATGAATTCCTGTTTATTCCTTCCAGGGAATGTTGTGACCTATGAGGAATGCTGACTCTACGCTGTGGTGCCCTTTCATTTGTCTCTGAGCAAGCTCTTCCAGCTCTGTAGAGAGAGAAGCTAATTTGTGCCAAACTACAAATGTTTACTTTTCACAGCTATGCAAATGATTCCAGTTCAAGGCAGTGCAAATGGATTTTCTTCATTTGCACTGGAGCAATCAGTTCAGGTTGCCATAACAAAATGATATAGAGTAGTAGTTCTCACAGCAGAAGCGTAGTTCTCGTGGTTCTGGAGGCTGGAAGGCTGAGACAGGGAGCCAGCAAGCTCAGGGGCTGGGAAGGGCCCCCGTGTAGCTTGAAGAAAGCTTCCTTCTTGCTGCGCCCTCACACAGTGGAGGGAGAGAGAGACGAACCTCTGGTAAGCGGCATCCTCCTTTATCCAGACATTCATTCAATCAGATCAGCGCCTCACTTGTGTCCTCAGTTAACACTTTGGATCCCAGAGGATGGAGAATGGGGAAAATTGAGCATTGAAAATGGAATGGACGGGCAAACTGGCATGGCACTGTCTCCTTAAGTCACTGTCCTGGCTCTGCTACAGGTACAGGGGGATCAGGGTTTTAGCACACGTTTGGTAGCAAAGCAACTCATTCTACAGCACTCAGGTAGACAGCATGTTACCTCTGTGCTGAAACACAATGTAAAGTAATTATAACATCTTGCTGGCACCTTTGTTAATAAATGAGTTAAATAAAATTTTGACACTTTTAATATTTATGTATTGCACAAGTCTTTTTAATTTTTTATACTTTAACCTTTATCAAGACCAGACTTCATTCTTAAACAGAACTCCCTACGCCACATTTTAAGATGTATCATTCCCCAACCCATTGGCCTTGCTTTCTTTACACTGGGGCTCAGAGAATGAGCCCCCAAGTAGGCTGCCATACCGTGCTGAACCAAAGGAGCTCAAAAGCAAGATTTTTCACCCCCTCTGCTGCTCTTCTTTCTCCTGCTTCTTTTTGCTTCAGGATGGGCTAGGGTTCTTTCCTGACTGGGGTCATAGAAACCAGAACTGCTCTCCCCCAAAGCCTCCCCACATTTCTATATAATGGCTGGCCATAAAGAATTCTTTGACCTGCCTTGTTCAATAGTAGATCCTAATATCCTCATTCTGGAAAAAGACACTTCCTATACTGGGAGGAAGAACGCCCTAGAGAAGATGCCAAAACCTGAACAAGTTGGGCATGATGGCCCTAGCCTACTGTGGAGGCTGAATCGGGAGAAATGCCAGCCTGGGGGATTTAGTCAGTCTCAAAACAACAACAAAAAACCAAGAACAGATTGAGGAAGTAACCCAGGACGTGAGGCACTGTGTTCAGTGCCCAGTAACACGCACACTCAGTCTCTTACGGTAAGGTCGCCCCTTTGTCCAATCCCTTTTCTACACAGCTGCCCATGTACTGAATCAGCGTGAAAATGGGCATTTTCCTCCAAGTCTTTGGGTCCTCATTCTGCAGGCTCTCATGTCATGGAAAACTTTGACCAAATAAATGGGGTATGCTTTTCTCTTGTGAACCTGTGCTTGGTTCTAGGAATAGGGCCCATGACCCTTGTGCTGGGTAGGGAAAGGTATTGCATACATTTGATTGAGGTTTATCCTTGCATTTTTCTGCAATTCATGGATCAGTTATTAATCACAAGCATCTGGATAAAAACCCTGAGGTGCAGAAGTCTTACTCTAGGCTCCTACAAGCCATCTGACGAGTGCAGTCTCACAGCCTGCTGTTCCCCCACCCCAGCAGTATAAAGAAAGGATTGGAAGAAACATTCCCTATTTCCCTTTCAAATTTTTCTGTATGTTGACTTCATTTTTTCTGCTGATAAAGGGTGGGATTGTGGAGAGAAAACCTTTTTGCTGTCTAGAAGAAGAATATTTTAATAAAACTATGCACATATTGCTGGTGTCTGCTCCATGCTTGCCAGTAAGACTGGGCGCAGGAAGATTGTTTTCTCTCTTCTCTTCCCCCATTCCTTGACACAGCTGCTTCCTGACCCCCTCAAGCAGCCACCAGCACCCTTTGTGTTCAGCTTTCTCCATCTGTGAAATGTGAGGCTGGTGTCCATTGGCCTCCCAGGGGTATTCTGTGTCTGACTCCACCATGGAGCATTTGCTATGCTGAGTATTATCTTCAAACTGAGGCTGGCATTTCCTTCCTTTCCTTTCTTGACCATAATTTAATCCTAACTTCTGGGGGAAGGGAGGGGCTCTCCTCTTTACAATTTGTCAATGCTTCTAATCCTGCTGTAACTTAACTTTGGGCTCTGGGAATGCTAATGATGTCATTTACAATGAGCTGGGTCCCACAGAGACCCTTTTAGAAGTGAGCTGTAACAGAGAATAAAAGAGTTCCCCCAAAGTCCCCTAAACAAAAACAAAACAAAACTCCACAAAAAGCCCAACCCACAGTAGCAACAAAGCAACAAGGTCCTATCTAAATAAAACATGTTACATAAGACAGTGTTGCCAGAATACAGGACACTCAGTTAAATGTGAACATTACATAAACACAGTAAATTTTTAGCATAAGCACGCCTCACCCAAGAAACACATACTGTGTCCATCCTAAAAAGTTTGTTATTCTTCATGTGAAGTTTAAGTTGAACTGAGTGTGAGTTGGTATTTGTCAAATCCAACAAGATGGTAAAAACTGACTTTTCTGTTCAACAATCTTTTCTTCCTGAGATAAACTGAGGCTCAAGTATGCATCTGGGCTCTTTCCAGCTCTTTGAATGTTAAGCAAAGCAATGCTCCATGGAGAAGAGCTCAAAACTTTCCCCACAGTTTTACTGTAAAAGAAAAAAAAAATGTGAAGAACAGTAGATTCTGTCAGGCCAAACTTTTAGTGTCTGTCAATTTGGTCCTAGAACATTTGATAATTCCTGAGAAGTCACGCTTCTCATAAGTTTAGTAGAAACAACGCAAGAGATGTCTAAAGGTTGTAAAACCTGGAGTGGTTGAGGAGTGCTGGAGACACTGTTGACACACAGTAAAAGGATGGAGTATTTTGGGGAAGTCCTTTAATTTTAAAGCACTCAGAAGTGAGCAGAAAGCTGCCAAGTAGTAAGCACTGTCTCTGGGGTAGAAGCCTCATCACAGAATCCTGCAGAAGGAGGTCCTGCCACACCCCACACTGTACTCCTCACCCCATCTCAGAATATGAGCCCCAACACGTACTACCTCTTCAGAATGAACCAGGTAGGAGCCCTGAATATGCCTCTTTGGCACCAGGATTATTTTCAGCTATGTATTTTGAGAAACTGCAGACTCAGAGAAGTTCCAAAGGCAGAGTAGAAGTTACCCTTTGGTAAAGGAAACCTCCACTCAAGTGTGTTGCTCTGGACCAAGAAGACATCGGTGATTGAGTCACCTACCAACAATAAAGCCATGGATTAAATCATGCAGCAAATCTCACCCTTGTTTACTGTGCCTTTCCTGTCTGTCTTCCCACAGATGTCCTTCCTCCACATATGCCTTCCTTTGTGTCAGCAGAAGATTGTGTCCAAGCTTCAATTCAGAGCCAGTCCTTGTAGATGTGCTCATTTCCATGCATTTCTCCCATTTGCTAATGGTCCCTGACCTACTACGGGGCCTCACTTCTGACTGTAGGCATGAAAGCTACATGTCTTCAGCAGAAGCTTTGAATTGTGATCTTTTCCCGGCTGGCAGTGTGTGATGCAATTTTCGCTCATGTTGGACAGCAGCAAGAGGCAGCATCAGCTGGCCATAAAATCATACAGTACTACGTATAAAATGGGTTTTTTGTTAGATGATTTTGGCCAACTAGAAGGGATAACATGAATGTTCTGAGCACATCTAAGGCAGTGAGAGCTAAGCAATGATACTACTTGGTTGGTTAGATGTATTAAATGCATTTTCAAGTTATTTCAATCTACAAATGGGTTTATATGGCTGTAACCCCATTGCAAGTTGAGGAGCACCCGGATAATACGTGCAGTACGCATGTTAATGAACCTCTTTCTGCTTGTCATTTGTCCCTGTGTCTTCTGTTACAGAGTGCTGGCCCAAGTGGGATCTATGAAAGATAGCGAGAAAATGACTTTATTTTCCCTACAAGGATACAGGATACTGAATTCATTGACCAGCGTGAAAACGAAAGAATTTGCTCTTTGCTTGCTTTTCAGCAACAAAATGATAGGCTTGGGATACAGCTCAGCGGCACAAGTGCCTGCCTGGCAAGCACAACATCCTGAGTTCGATTGCTGGTATCAATCAATCAATCAATCAATAAATAAAATGTCTTCTCTAGTGATTGTCAAGAAATAAGAGGGCACACTGTCAACACTTGATCTCATATCTCTATCAGCCAGTGGGCATTATATTCCTCTATGTGTCCACCCATTTGATGGATAAAGTCATACTTGTATCAGTGAGCTACCTAACAGACAATCCAACTAAAAGGAATTTAGTTAAGTACTCTTGGCTTTACTATTCCACATAGCATAAGCCCCGAGTAAGTTTGGAGTCAAATAGGTCAGTTCAGTTAGCTCAATGACCTTAGTAAGTACCAGGACACGTCTTAGTGTCTTGGGAATGACTCTTCATGGCTACATAGTGGCTGCATGATTATAAACATGTCGAACCAAAAACAGGATCTCTTCCCTTCCTCATGTCTTCATATGTCAGAGGGGAAACCATGTCCAGAAAACCCTAAAAGAGAATTCCTTTAAGTGATCATTGGCCAAGTTTGGATCACATGTCCACATCTAGACAAATAAATGGAATTATACCACAGTGATTTCTTCTATCAGTTGTCTTAGAAGTCCACTCCCAGACTAGCTGGAGCCTAGTTAGAAATGCGATTCTTAAACCTCACTCAGCACATAGAAAAAGAAATGCCAGGTGTGGTGCCAGCAAACTATGGTCCACTAACTCTCCAATTGCTTCTGATATACTCAAAGGTTTGAGACCACTGGCTTAGACAGTTACTGTTTAACCTCTAGAGTGAAGGAAGGATTCAATCTTGTTGATTATCTGAACAAAAACAAAAGCACTGAAGCCAAATTGGGTCTTTGTTAAAAAAAAAATCAGAGAAGCATGTATGTGGTGATAAAGCCCCAAAAATGTCTTCCGCAATGTCCCCTTGCTTTTATTTTGGATATTTGCTTAATTTCCCAACTTCCTTCACTTCCACCTATTTTGCTGTCTTATTCCTGGTGTACCAGCTGCTCCCATACTTCAGAGGAGCTTCATTTCCAGTGGCCTTTCTATTTGCCTATTGATACCCTCCTGGCCAGCTTCTTTCTAACTCCGTTGCACTCCATTGCACACCCCCAAGTACATTCACTAGTACCCTCAATCTCTGAGACTGTTTATCGCCTATCCATATACCTTGTCTTGGTTACTTTTTTCTCATTGCTGAGACAAAATAACCGACACCCAGAATTAAGGAAGGAAAGGTTTATTCAGCTCACAGTTTGTGAAGGCATCAGTCCATACTTGGCTGATTCCAAGGCAGAGAGGCACATGACAGAGGGCAACAGTTCATGGCGGTGGAACAGCAAAGGGACAAGAGCAAAAAGAGGGGAGTACCAAAGGGGCAGCCTCTTTCTCTCCCTTACTCGTATAAACTACCCGCCCCAGGCCGAGTGTAACACTCACACCCATAATCCCAGCACTGGATCGTGGATCAATCACAACCCATAATCCCAGCGCTGGATCATGGATCAATCATAAACTCTAAAGCCCTCCCAATGACTGCATGACGCTTTGAGGGGACATCCAGAAACCTTAAATACCTCAATCTGATACTTCATCTTTGTTCTCAGCTTCTGATAACTGATAAAGAAAATTACTCAGTTGTAAACAATTAGAGATATTATTTGTTTTAAAATTCATGTGTCTAATCCCCAGTACCACCAAAAAAAAAAAGAACAACAACAACAAAAAATAAAATTCATGTGTCACTTCAAATGCTGATTATAAATCTTTTCGCCTTGGCCTTCTCTAATTTCCCATAGTGAGAATTCCTATTTTTCATTAATTTCATCTTAACTATTGCCATCCTACTATCTTCTCTCAAAAAGTAATCTTACTATTTCATTAAGAAAATAGATCCTTATTATGTCCCCAACTTCCTTCAAGAAGTTCATCTTCTCTGCCTCTGATCTTTCCCTGCTCTGTAAAATACACATCCACATCCCTGCAAACATATTCCTGTCCCAGCTTGAACTTTGCTCCCTTTCCTCCTTTCTCTTTGAAAGATATCTATTCCTCTCTCTTCGTCTGTTTTTGGTTCTACTATTCCTGCCTATGTGAGTTTCTTATTAGTGTTTTAACAGATTCCCACAGACTTAGAGAACTAAAACAACACAAATATCTTCTCATGTAGTTCTGGAGGTAAAAATAACCTGTAGCAAATTGACTCCAAGGGGGGAAAGTATGGTGGAAGAATGCTGCACACAGTATGGCAGCCAGGAAGCCCAGAGTGAAGCTGGGAACCTGGAAGGAAGATGAACCCTTCCTGGCCACATCTTAGTGAAGCACCTCTTGGGACCAGGCCCCGCCCCCTAGCATCAGGTTTAGCTATAAACTTATCAAGGATTAATCTGTCAGCAAGTACAGGGCCCACATGATCCAATCACCACCCCAAAGCCCTATCTATGTCCACCCAAGGCTTTGTGAGGACATCTAGATATAAATCCTAACATAGTGCAACCAGTGCCTGGTTTTCATGGTCATACCTGTACTACTCACATTCATCATTTTTGCTCCATTTTACAAGGACCTGGTGATTATACTGGGCCAAGCAGGTAATCCAGGATCACCACTCTGAGGAAGGATCCATAACTCAGCTGTACCTGCAGCGTCTCTTCCTTGATGCATGATTACGTGCATATAGATTCTGGGGATTAGGACGAGGTCGTCTCTGCGCGCTGTGCTTCTGTCTGTCTGTCTCTTCTAGAATTTGCTGCATAGAATCTTCTTTAATATGTATCCTCAATCCGTCCTTCTTTGCTGGATACATCCCGTCAGCCTATAAACCTTCTCACATTGCTCTCACCAGAAAGAGTCCTCTCCAGTCCTTCACCTCCTCCATTTCTGCCCCTTGTGCCCATGCATTTCGTGGTCAAATCCCTTGGAATTGGCATTCGTGCCTAGTGTCTCCATTCCTTCCCCTGAGAACCACCCGTCAGTGCACTGACGCCAGCTTTCTCTACTCATCATTCTGCCCAAATAGTTCTTCCTAAGATTGGTTACAAACATCTTGACACTGACATATTGGTATTCAAGTGACTTATTTTAGCCTTGATCTATGTGATTCTGGGCAGCATGTGGCACTGCCGTCCTCTCCCACTGTAATGTGATTAATAGTGGTTTCTTGACTTTAACTCCCCAAGTATTCCATTCTTAAGTCCTTCTTCAAGCTCTGCCCGTACATTGCTGACCCTCCTTTCCTCCACTATGATCACCTGCTCGGATGATTGGATTCACTCCCTAATTCTATCTGTTGGCTGTGAAAAGAAGACCACATTCCTTACTGCTGTGGAATGTCCATCTCACCACTTGTTGGGGACAGCTTTGCCTGTGCGGCCTAACAGCCTTTAACACAGCATTTCCAAAATTGATTGCCAAAGCTACTTCTCTCCTTTTTCTATTTCTTGGCCTAGCTACTGAGCCACATACTCACTTTTCTTCCGTTTTACTGCCTACATTCAATTACAGTACATATAGTGGTAGATATTTTCTGTGGTAGATATAGTGGTGGATACTTACTTGCTTAATAGCTATTCCAGTCTCTCTACCATGTCTTCTCATGTGCAGAAAGTCTTATTAAATGCTAAACAACAGCATTTCCCAGATGCGCTTAAAGCTGCATCCATTCGTAATTTAGGCAGCAGGAGCCAGGCACACCTGTGTGAGGTTTGATTGAGAAGTGAGTTCAGAAAGGAGAGAGGTGGGGCACTAATTGTGCCGGCACATACTGCAACTGTCGGGTGGCTGTCCCAACAACTTCCAAATTAGCCATATTGTTCATATACTCTCAAGAAGAAAAAGAACTTTGTTGGCAGCCAAGTTCTGTTGTGTGACATCAAGAGTTATTCCTGAAAATTCAGTCTCGAATTCACTCTTCAGTGCTTCCCAATAGCCCAGAAACCATTTTTGCCCTGTTCTTCCTTCTTCTCTTTTTTTTTTTTTTTTGTATGAGGAATCAAACTCATGACTTCAGGCTTGCCAGGCAAGCACTTATGCCGCTGAGCTATATCCCTGGCAGCCCTGTTCTTTTTCAAACAGTGGTAGATTTTGTTCTCTGCAACTGAACCCTAACAAATATGGCCATAAAATAATATGGGTGTATATTCTTAGAAATACACCAACTTGTCTCATACCTACCCATTGTCTTAGTCCACATCATCACTGCCTATTGTCTGTGCTATTGCCTTGGCCTTCTAATTGGAGAAGCTAATCCTATCTGCTCATGTGCTTAGAGTTCTTCAAGAGGCTTCATCTGTAGGTGTCATACACCAGAGCCTTTGGGGCAGGCAGATTCTTTTTCTCTGCTCCTGTCCATGTATCCATCTGTCCATCTGTTCAGCCTCCCTCTCCCAGGTTCCATTCATCAGGCTCCAAACCCACATCCATGAGGTGACCCTACAGGACTCCTCTTTCATGGCCCACCTTGCAGATAACCAAGGCCTTTAAGCCCCAGCTCTGATGTTTCCTTTTCTGTAAAGCCTTTCTTGACTCATCCTGATGGAAACAGGCCTCCTCTTTCTGCGCACTGTACAGTTACTCCTATGCTTCCCCCACTGTCTTGAGTCTTTGTTTCATTCGGAAGCCATGCCCATCTTCCTGTGAAATGCATCTCATTGTGAACACATATTTATATCCCTAGGCACACTCTGGATGAGGTCTACACAAAAGTTATGCCTTCAGTAAATATTTCACTAGTGAAAATATCAATCATATACAAGGAATAGAAAAATGGAATGCAGTCTCCACTATCCAGCCACTAATACCTAGGACTCAGTCCTTTGGATACAAACACTCCACAAACTTACAGAATGTTGTGATTTATGTCTAGGTGTTTCCCCACAGCCTCTGTGCTCCTAGATGGGCTCAGGGGAGGTGACTTGATCATGCGGGTATGACCGTCGTAACTAGACTAGCCCACTGATGAATTAATAGCTAAATGTGATTTGGGAGGTGAAGCCTGGTTGGAGGAAGTGGTCACTGGGGGAGTGGCTTGGCAGGGTATGTATCCCTCATCCTCTCTTGATCCTATGCTCTCTGCAGCCCTGCCATGAGCTGTTTCTCCTCTGCCATGGTGCCCTGCCTTGGAGCCCACTGACTGTGAACTAAAACCTCTACAAACTGTGAGCCAAAAGAAACTTTTCCTCCTTAGAGTTTTGTGCACTGGGTATGATGTCTCAGCTGCAAGAAAGTAATTAAGACACAGGACTTTTTAAAAAATTGATGTCAGTTTTCTAGGCTCTGGAAGAGCCTGGCAGAGGCCCCAGTAGCCTGTGCTTGAGGCTTGACAGCACTATGCACTAGCTCTGGGTCAGCTCCAAGTCCCAAAGTCTTGCTGTTGCGAGGTCAGCTTCTTGGATCCAGTGCGCTGACTCACACTCAAGTTCTACAGTCAGCGAGCTCCCTGTGTGGTACCCTTCCCTGCTCCTCCCTGGGCCTTGTCGATAACAAACAGCAGTGACCACATCTTCTCCTGGACTTCTGGCACCAAATCTCAATGGTTAATTTGACACAAGACACTGTTTAAGTTCTCAACTCCTGTTAAGTTAATAAAAATATACATAATTGAAGGAGAATAAAATAAAACTGAGAACAAAAACACACCAAAGGCCATGAGCAATTTATCTATGCAAATTCCCCTAAGAGTAGAAAAAGAACCATTGGCAGTTTTCTTTTCTTTCTTTTCTATTTTTTGTAGTAGTGGAGATTGAATCCACAGTGTCACCCATGTTTGCTAGGCCAGCCCTCTCCCACTGAACTACATCAGCAAAACCTTTTTTAAAAACAATTATTTTGGGACAAAGTCTTGCTTAGTTGTCCAGGCTAGCCTTGAACTTGGATCCTCCTGCCTCAGCCTTACAAGTAACTAAGATTACAGGAATGTGCCACCACCACTACCTACACAGCATTTCTGAAGCTTCTTTTTTTTTTTTGTTACTCCAAAGACAAAATAAATGTAGAGCTCTACATACTAAATAGATGAGCGTGGTTAAAAAAGGCTCCTACAAAATACCCAAAGCTCCTGTTGCTCAGTTGTGTAGATAGTGCCTGCTTCACTTCTGTTAAGTCAGGATCCACAGAGCGCTTTGCTAGCATTGTGGTGATGGCCAGGGCCAGTTTCAGTTTATCTTCATGTGCCAGTGCTTACCTGTGGTTTAATAAATGAATGATAGCAAATTAACACTTTCTTTGAGATTTAAAAAGAAAAATCCACAATGTTTCTGAAAAAATATCCTTCTAGCCCAGTGCACCACTCCTCATCCAGCCAGTGGTGGGGAGAGTCGTGGCCACACTCACAATGTCCTCCCTACAACTTCCTGTCTCGCACAGCACGGGCTCCCAGATAGGCACAGCTGGGTCTGTGGAGACAAAACCCCAGGGACCTCCCATAAAGGGCAGCCCTGACTCTGCTCCCTGTTCCTGAGGTCAGTAGGAGCCCAGCAGCAAGTCTCCCAAAGTCTAGGACCAGCCGCAGCTTTGGTAGGGGGGCTGCCCCCACCACTGGGGCAGGTCGCAGAGTTGCCTGCGTCCTCCCAGGCTGAAAGCTCTGTGTGTCTTCCGTTCCCCTGAGCCACGGAGACAGAGCTGCTTTGAAGGCCTCCCACTCTCAGGGTCACCTGCTGGCTGCCCGGGCCGAGAGGTCAGCTTCAGCCCGGGAAGGAGAGAGGGAGGCAGGCACGGGTCTGTCCATAAAAGGATCTCTTTGAGGTCGGGAAGAAGAAAGCAGTGCATGTTGTGTTCCCAGTAGGAGCCCTGGCAGCGGCTGCCTGAGAACAGGGCTGTGAACAGTGCGTGCTGGAGGGCGGCCAAGCGAGCAGCCAGACGTTTTTCACAGGACCTCGAGCTGCCACCGCCAGCCCCAGCAGACGGGGGAGTCAGGGCACCCACCTCCCACCCTAATGGGCAGCTGCTGAGCGGCTCAGGGCCACGTCCACCCAAGTTTGCAACAGCACTGAGCAAGTAACACAAGCTCAAGGGTAAAGCCAGACTCACACAGACCAGCTCAGGGAGGAATTGACACTAGCCGGGGACCAGGTGGAGCCTTCGCTTTTGCTCTCTCCCTGTGGTGAAAAAGTAAAGAAACCCACCTCCACACACACACACACACACACACACACACACACACACACACCCTTCTCTCTGCAGACCTGCCAGTCTGACGCAGTAGCAGGCCCACGCACAGCCCAAGCCCTGACCTCCCTTCCTCCCCTCTCAGGGCTCTGGGCACATTCCCATGAGCCGCCCCAGTGCTAGGCTTCCAGTACAGAAAATCAGGGTCCAAAGGTGGTAGTGGGCTGTGCTGAGGTCCAGGGTGGCTATGGCTAGTTTTTGCCAAGGGGCAGGAGGGCACCTCTCCTCTGACTTCCTTCTCTGGCATCCAAAGGCCTCCTCACATGGATGACTCCTCTCTGGACAGCAGTACATGGACCCTTCCTTGGGCCCAAGCACTTTCTCTGCCTCTCCTGGCCCTGCCAACAATGGCAAGCTGAATGTGCACCTGAGTTTACATGGTGCTACTGGCCTTTGCATCTCTCCAGAGCCAGGGAGGGGATCCTCTTGCCTGTGGAGCCTCCTGACACCTGCAGGGATTCCCTCCCTTTTATCTTCTGTGATTGCACCTAATGCAGGTGCCCAGCTGCTGCCAGGAACTTCACTATGGCTCCTAACCTAGAGAGGCTGGCATTTGTGTGGCAGTGTGCAATGCTGAGCCACATGGTGCCCTGGGCACCCGAGCCCTGCTCGAGGAGCCCTCTACCAAGCCCTTCTGCTGCTGGCCCTGGCATTCAGCCTCCAAGAAGCAGCACAAACGAAGGTGCCTTGATTTGCTGTCTTTGGCAGTGCCCACTTGGGACCATGGCATTCAGCAACAAACCTATCCAGGAAACTCCAGGGGGGAAATAGAAGAGCCCCAGCGTCACCCGCAAATGCGGCCTCCTGTGGCACTGAGTCTTTATTGAATTCCCTGTGTTCTTTCAGAATCTGCACATGTTCTTATTGCTGTTTATTTAAGCCCAGAGCGGTCTTGAGTCCCCGGGCTCCCTTGCTCTTTGGAGCCGATGATCCCAGTTACTGTTTAGCTGCTGCTAGGATGCTATTTGAGTGAACCACATCTGAGGATGCTGGTGCTGGTAAAGCATCTCTTTAGTTAAATAATGCAAGACAGCACATTTGGGGAGGCAGAAGGCATGCGGTGGCAGTTCAGAAGGAAGACAAAGAGGAACAGACCACTGGCTCTGGTGGGAACCAGGGTGGTATGTGGCGTCCCTCACATAGAGACAAAAATCCCAGCAAATTACCATAATGCCAAACAGAGGGCCAAGACAGACATAATGGAACCGCATCCCTCCTTTGTCCCCCATACAATTAAGTGAAAAATCACAGTTATTTTCTTTTGCTGTTTTCAGTCAAGTACATGAAAGATATGCTTGTTTCCCCTTAAAATGCACTGTAAAAATTCTCAGGTGAATTTTACAGAGAATCCACAGGTCTGTAGCCACTATCCTGAGCTCTGAGTATTTCCTTTCAGGCCATGTTTCATGTCATGCTCTTCCTAGCTGTTTCCTCTGGCTCTTGAGAGGCGGGAGTCTCTGAGCCGCTCATCTACCTTTTTCCCTGGAAGACCAAGCGCTCCAGCGTGAGGAGCTCTGCACCGTTCCATGGAGCTTGCCAGCTCTGTTCTGGGGTGAGTGCTGAAGAGTGGAGGATGGTTCCCATCTTTGCTGCCCCTTTGCTTGTTTTGCTGCACATGGTTGCATGGTGCCCACAGGAAAAGGATGCTTTTCTGTGCCTGGCTTTGTGCAAATTCTCTTGCTAGTGGCTCACTGCTGTCCTGGTGGAGAACTTCTCAGAGCCGAGCGCACCTGGACGTTTCTGTGCTCAAAAGAGCTCAGCTGTTTTTTTTTTGTTTTTTTTTTTTTTTCAAAGCATCTGCAGATAACAAGGACCTTTTAAGCTTTGGGATGAATTGTCAGCCTCGCCTGAGCTTGTTATGAACAAGCTCCCCTTGCTCTTCTTTCTGCAATTCCTTGGGTGTGAATTTGAGAATAACCTGAAGAGATGTTAGGAAACTTCAAAGGGCCCTTAGACAGAACACACTCAAGGTGCTTAGGCTCTTCCATGGGAAACACTCTGCTTTCAAACTGACAAGTGAAATGCTTCATAAAATTTCATGGTCTATGAAGATACCCATGTTTTACAGAAATGAGAAATCACCTTTGAAAAGCTTCATGTTGAGCCTTTGATGATAAAGCACAAAAGATTGACTTTCGACCCAGGCGATCACACTGGTGACCCAGGAGCAGTGCAGAACACATGAAGAATCAGAGTGGTGCAGGCTCCTCTCCAATTCTTCAAGTGGAATACATAGTATGTTTCTCAAAACAAAGCCTTGTGTTATAAAGCTCTGGGGTGGTCTTCCTCAAAACAATCAAGATGACTTTGGGACATAGTAAAACCTAAAAGAAAAGAAACCAAATAAAATCTGGAGGATCATTACATGGCAAGAAGACAATTTAAGGCTGGGAATTCCAGAACTGTGACCCCTGGCCATTCCAGATTCTATCCCCTGTCCTGGAGCCCCTGAATCCTGTATAACAATACCTCTCTGGGGTGAGAGAGGTGTTGGTGAGACTTTCACAGTCATTTATGAATCCAAGAAGTATTTGCTTCAGCACCTTCTGTGTTTGTGCCCTGTGCTGGGTGCTACTGGAGTTACAAAGGGCAGCAACTGTTAGCCAGCACTGGCTGAGTTACAAGTAATCACTACAGGAAGTATTTTATGTATATTTCTCACTCCGTCTTTATAATTTCTCCTTTACAAATAGGTTTTGTTGATATTGTTCTTATTCCCACCTAAAAATGAAAAAAACAGACTTGGATTGGCTGACTTGCCCCTGAACACACATTTATAAAGAACTTTTCCTGGGATACAATACAAATTCAGAAGATCTGACCACAGAGGTCACATTTACCCACCAGCTAGCACAAAAGACAGCCCAAGTAGCTGTAAAGTCACCACCAGAGTTGTGGGGCTATGGGACATGCAGATGCATGAGACTCTGAGCTGCTTGGAGCAAAAGCCCAAGGGCAAAAGGGCAAAAGTGCTCCTGCTTGACAGTCACCAAAGGTAGGTATCCTGAGGGGAGACCACACTTTCACTACAGCTCCAGGCACAGGAAGAACTTCACAACCATACCATTGTCGCAGCTCAGAGCTGAACAAAACAGCAGAGCTGTAATTGGCCACTTGCCCTTGTGCCCACTCTAGAGTCCTTTGGGGACTTATCCCTACCCTTCACCAGGTCTGTGACCAAAACATGGAAATGACTCCCAAATTTGTCTCCCCATACTTCCGGGCAGTGTCTGACCCAGGTGCCGGCTGCTTGCCTTGGTGCCCCTAACTACCAGGCAGGAAGGTGTGCGCCTTCCTCTCCTTCCCTTCTAGCTTCACAGACTGGACAGCGGCTGCCATAGCCAAATGGGGAGCACAGGACAGGGCAGACTACAGTTATGACAACACAGGAGGACTGCAACTTAGTGTGGAACTGGTGTGGACATAAAAGCAGCAGAGACAGAGTCAAGCGGACATGGAACCCATCATTAGACTCAAAGCCCAGACAATGGCAAAGCAGTGCTGCCAAATAGGCAAATGTTGAGAATCAATTCAGGACATCAGGGCAACTACAATGGCACAACTAAACACATCCATGAAAATGGACTTCCGCAACTGTTTGAGAAAATGACAAAAATGGTGGATAAGCATGTTCAGAGCAAGGGAAGTGTTTGTGGGGCGCTAATGGTCACATGGCGTTTGCTGCAGTAAATTTCAAAAACCTTAAACATTCTTCATATTTTTCTATCACACCATGTAACTGTACTAAATTATGATCTCAGATAACATAACCCAGAGAGACATTGGCCTCACGACCACTCATTCAGTGACTCAGCTGTATCATGTGAGACCCGTGTTCCTTCCACATCCCTACTTTGATGTCACCTACAGCCCTAGCACCATCATGAGGCTGCTCCCCCAAGGTCATGGCTGGCCAGTAGCAGAAGCCAGGGCCAATATATCCCCCCTCATGCTTAGAAAGAAGGAGAAAGACTTGGTTTTCTTTCAGAAGATTCAAGTACAGCTCCTCTGGTATCTCTGTTTGCCCATCTCCAAAATGACCGCTGGCAAGGGGATAGAAAGCTGGAGGTGGCTGCACAATGTGAAAA
Source organism: Dinomys branickii (assembly GCA_004027595.1). Classification (NCBI taxonomy): domain Eukaryota; kingdom Metazoa; phylum Chordata; class Mammalia; order Rodentia; family Dinomyidae; genus Dinomys; species Dinomys branickii. Next base: position 126,307 of record PVLD010001032.1, on the reverse strand, counting down.
GGGATATCATTTATTATTTTTCAGTCTTTCACCTCTCCTTCCAAAAGGTATTTCCTGAGAACCAACTGTGCAAGCTGGTTACCAGCTCCCTGCTGTATGAAGCTCACCATCTGGCAGGGGAGAAGATAACACAGCACTTAGTAAGCAAAGTGTGTTGTGGGCTCCAGCTGAAGGGGCCTAAAGAGGATACCGTAAGAAGGGACCCAACTCTGTCCTGAAGGAAGAGCAAACGGGACAGTCTCCTATGTGGAAGTCGTGTATTGGCGGTTCTGGGAACACACCCAACTAGGTACAGATAAGAAGAGAAGACACTGAAAGGAGTAGGAATATGTAATACGATAAGAAAATAAAAAAAGACGTTTATAGTGTCTAATGTAGCAGAAAGGTAAACGAGAGTCTGTGCCAGGACTTAGGAAAGGCTCAGCATAGTAAAATTCCAATCTCTCCTAGAGAAGAAGCTTGAAGGGTCAGGTAACTTCCCTCAGGGCACGGTAAATAAGAAGGGGCCAAGTCAGGTTTTGAACTCGGGAAAGCCAGCTCCCAAACACGTGCTCTTTCAACACCCTGGAAATGGTGACTGGATTTTGAAATAGGAAACAGTGTCGTAGAGAAGGGGTTAACAGACAGAGTGAGGTGGGGGCGACATTGCTGCAGACCATGAGGTTAAGGGACCCAGAGAGTGACAGGACAGCTAACTCCATGGCTCAGTAGTGGTGGCGCAGCTGCCACTCTGCCTGTCACGCATGGCCAGACCTTCAGTGGCAGCTCTTCCTGAGGTCGTTTTTCTTCTTTTCTGAGGCAAGTTTCACACCTTTCCTGCAACCCCGTGTGCTGGCGTCTCTTCCTCCTCTCACCGCATCCTCCAAACATCTGTCCCCGCTCCCTCCCCAAGACCCTCACATTCCCACAAGTGTGCATCCAGCCTTTGGGGCTGTGCTGTTTTGTCCTGTGTACATCTGAGGCAGACTCGATAGCCCAGCAGGGGTCATTAGTGACTGAGCTCAGCACTTGTGGCTTTTAGTTCAGTGGCTTATAATTCTGAGCGTACAACTGCATCGGTAAGGAGCTGTTAGAAAAGTGTATTCTCGGGTTCCCACCACAGAAAGCTATGTGGGAGTCTCCAGAGACACAAGGTGGCCCTGGGTTTTTGAAGCTGTTCACATTGAGCCATGTAACCAGCTTGGCCCATGCTCAGAACGACCTAGTGGAAACTACAGCTCTCACTTCAGCTTTGCTATTAGATTCTGCTGCCTTCAGGGCTTGCAGAGCAGTGCAGTATCCTTGACCCTGAACATTTTGCTACTGCATCTCTCTTGCTTGCCTCTGTGGCTTGGGGTTACCATGGGAAATTATTCTAGGTTGACCCTACATTTACTCCAATTTAAAAATCATATCATAATTATATCCTATCTGTCTCCTGCACTTCCCTGTCAGAAGCCCAAATCTCCTTCATTAAGTCATCTGCTGTCTTAATCCAAAAGAAACATCATTCTATTCTGGTGTCTTCTGGTAACCACTGAAAACTGAACTCTGCTTTTTCTGCTTTTACTCATTTAGCCATTCTCACCATTCTTGTATTTCCCCTCCACAGACTTGATGCCACTGGCTGTCATTTATAAACTTACATCTTTTCTTCACCTGAGATATACATTGCTTAAATCAACATTCAATATGGTACAAACTGGGAAGTCCAGGGCGTAGTTGCAGTAATGGTCATTGGGCTGATAGAAATCCGGTAGGTGAGGATAAGAACAGTATCACATAATGCAAAGATCCTAGAACTTTTAATTACTGGTGAGAGGTCTTAGTTTGCGCCTATCAAATATCAAATAATGCCTATCCAGAGTACGGAATCAGAGCCTTGGTGAGGAGCTGAGCTGAGCCTCTGGCACCTTTACTGTGAACAGCCTCCCAGGGGAGTGCAGTGCAGACTGAACCTGGTGGGCTCTGCACTTCAAGGAGGGGTCTGTGAACAACCAGACTCAGGAGAGTAAGGAAGATGAGAACTGGCCCTGTGAGGAAGGGCTTGTGCGTAACAGAAGGTGGAGATCTAGGTACGAGGTGAGAAGCCAGAGGTCCTTTCAGCAAACCCAGGTTCCAGTTCTCTGTGATGTTAGACCTGAAAAGTTGAAGATATCTAAATATTTGTGTGATGAAAGACTCTGACTCTGGGAAGGGTCAGATCTGAGAGGACAGCAAAAGGCCAAGAGGAAGAGAGTGAGCATCTTACAGAGGAGCTTGCAAGATGTGGGAGGAAGAGCTGAGAAGACTTCAGGATTATTCACGTTTGCAAATTCTCCCTGGTCAGGGTTAGTGTTCATGAAGAAGATGGTGAGTTAGATCCAGCTGGGAATTTCTCTTTCAAAAGACATCACCTCTGTCTGCCTTTTTAGATTACAGGAGAATCTTATGTGAGCCTTTTGGGTATAAAAAGCACAGAGTGTTTGCCCTGCCCATGTGCATTTCATCTATTATCCCATCAGAGAAACTCCTCAGTGACCGCTTCACCGAAAATGTCATTGTGCTTATTTTTACTTCCTCAGGGATTTATTTTTTACTCCTCTCTATTTAAAAGAGTTAATTACAATATATAAAATATTGTGCATCATCCAATCAAAAGAGTATAACAGGAAAGTGATGGTGTTTGCCATTATCACATGCTACATCACACTTAATATACTAGCAAAACATATTTTTAAAATTTTTTCACAAACTCCCATCTCAAAACTCATGGTACCAAGGTGTTGAGATGATTTCTGGCTTTAGCACATCAGTGGCTGTCTGATCAAATAAATTACATCAGAAGGCTGAGAAACTAAAAATCTAAAATGAAAATATTTCTCCTTTCCCTGTTAAAGTTCTTTGTTTAATTCTCTTGAATAGAAAATTCCTTTATTCAAGCTTCTAATTTGTTAGAGATGTTTCTCCTTATGTGTCATCAGAAACAACAAAGTAAAAGCTAACCTAGAGTTTATTACAGAAATAAGTATTGCCCAATAGTCTTCCCACGTCTCTATTTTTTAAAGACTGAAACCTTTTGGGAATAGTCACTGTAATGACACTCTTGGAACTTTTGACAGTATAGAACCTCACCACAGAATTAAAGTGTTTTTCAATTCATGCTCACTTTTTCTTGGTATTTTAAAACTTTAGATGAAGCCAGTGGATCTTTTGCATTCATTTAATGAAGGACAAAAGTCTTCATAATTTATAATTTACTGTGAGAATTTAATTTTTTAAAGTCTTTATTTTAAAACTACAGAAAAATTTAGTTGTTTTCACTTAAGGAAAAATGTAGATTCAACATGGCTTTACATACACTTGCAAATGGAGCAACTCAGTTGTTCAAACATCATATAAATTCCTGCAGCTGAAGATGAAACACTTCTAGGGTTCTGCATCATGGAGTGAAGTTTGTCATAATCACAGACACAGTTCCTGGAGGCAAACAACTGGGGACATAAATTTCATGACATTCAGCCTCCTCCTACTCCCCCATGCAGATATTTAACCTATAGAGGTCTTACAGGTAGATGTTACTAACCCTGTATCAATAGCAAAGAACTTTCAGCAGTGGATAATTTCAGTAAAATGTGTGCTTAGTCACATGTTCATTAGTTTGAAAATAGGTGCTTTACTTAAATAACTGAATCATAAAACAAAATAGTTGCTAATATACTGAGTGGATTTTGTTTTGATTTTGTTGCATTTAATGTGTACAAATATTGAGTAAAATTGTTCTGTTTGAGACCATATGTGAAGAATAGGCATGAGCCAAGGAAATCACACCTCCAGCATCAGGAATAGAAGGATGAGGATGTCACACCTTCTGGTTTACTTCTTCTGTTTCAGTGGGAAGCTTTAGGCTGAAAGAATGGACTCACTAACAAACATATGCGTCAGCTCCTTGTGGAAGCCTTGTCATGTTGGTGTAGGACTGGGTCCATTGGTTTCTAGGGCTACATTAAATTGACACTGTAGGGGATGATTTAATGGCTATGACTCACTCCTTACTTGGGCCTAGTGATTTTTACTTCTTATGGGTTTTCTCTCAAATGCTATCACTCTCCTCATTACATTTCCATGGCAGGCTCCATACATACAACATTGCTGAAGATCGAAAGCAACAAAATTTGCTACACAAAGCATCATCATAATAAACCCAAAGTCATTTCTCCTGTGTTATTAAGCTCGTAGTGCACGCTCAGCACTGAGCTAGATGCTGAGGGATTAATAATACAGACCTCTTGTTTCAAGCAATTCACCAAGTAGAATTGGAGATTCTTATGCAGTGTCATGAGAAACACTGAAATAGCTCTAAGGTCATAAGACAATGAGATGTGCTATTTGGTCCAACCTATCTACTTACAAGGGTGTATTAGTCACTTTCCTGCTACTACACACAATACCTGGCACCTAAAGCTTAAAGGAGGAGAGGTTTAATTAGGGTTGTGGCTGCAGCCCACAGTTGGCTGGTTCCAAGGCAGAAGGTCACAGCAGAGCAAAGCTGCTTAGTTTGTGTGACTGGGAAGCAGGGCAGGAAAACAGTGTGGAGAAGAATGGTGAGGGGCCACACAGAGCATACAAGGCCATGGCTCCATGACCCACATAGGTATTTCTTGATCCAATAAAGTTGGAATATTTCTTGTTATCTTCACACCCAAACTCAACTCCTTAGACTATCCATACTTACTCTCCAGATAAAGACAATAGCCCATTCATGATTCCACCTAACAATATAACTATCCTGAGTATAACTGGGAATGCAATGATCATTTCTCCAAAGTCCCAAGAGTTGCAGCATTTTGCAAAAGTCTAAGTCCAAGTTTCTCTGAGAGTCAGAGCTACCTCTTAGCTATAAATATATGTAAAAATAAAAAATCAAGTTACATAAATCCAAGTTACAATTGCATGGGGTAAATATTCTCATTCTAAAAGGTAGGAGTAGGGGAAAGAGATGAATCATCCCAAAGCAAGTAAAAAAATCCAACAAGGCAAGCATTAATTCCTGTGCTCCATATCTGCCATCAAAGGCACATGAGGGTAAAGTGTGAGTTCTGGAAGCCTTTGGTGGGCCCAGCACTATGATATTGCTGGTTATAGCCTCCTACTTAGACTGCTTCCACTCTTGCACTGCAGCTTTTCTTGACAGATGGTCCACATTCTTGGCATCTCCAACTTCATGGGACCTCCACTGTACTCTTGGCTTCATTCCCACAGCTTAATGAACTGCCCTCTTAGGGGCTCCTTCCACGGCTTTCTAGGTCTTTCTTTTAAATTTGGGTGGAATCCTCAAAGATCCCACAACTCCTGCACTTTGCATACCACTAAAGAGCACAGTGTAGAGGATGCCAAGTCTGACTGACAATCTGAGCAGTAGCCAGTCACCTTGTATCATAACTTCAGCAGCCTCTGAGTGCCTGGATAAATGATCACAGTGAAGTGAATCCAGGGAATTAATTTCTTGGTAGGTTCTTATTTAGTAGGCATCCCAGGGACTCTTCACAAATGGTAGGTTTACATTTTTGTGCCCTTGAGTCTGCAATGGTAGGGGTCTTGCTGATTCCTGAGAAACCCTCAAGACATCTCTCCTCTTGTCCCTGTACAAAGTACTTAGTTTCTTTCTCACAGTGCTAATTGCTTCAGCAGTCATGTCTTCTTTGCATCAGTTTTACACATGGTTCCTTTTGGGCTCAGACTTAGGGTTTTCAATTTTTTTCCTGTTCTTCCTTTTGTCTCTGATTCTTATAAATCTAGCTAAAGCAGTCATCACTACCCATGCTGTGGTCTGAATGTTGGCTTGTCTTGAAATTTTTTCTACCAGGTTAATTATTTCACCACCCTTAAGATCAGTCTACAAAGTATCAGGACATGGTCAAAATGCAGCCAAATTTTCTGCCAGAGTATAACACACATGCCCTGTAGTCTAACTGCCAATGAAGTCTTTGTTCTCAACTCAAGCTTCCCATGCCTGGCTTTTACTGTCCACATTCCTATCAGTCTTTTGAACTCTGACTAGAATCACACATCATACTCTTTTTTACAGCATTCCAAGGCCTCTAGAGTCCACATCTCCAAACTCTTCCCACAGAGTTATTCCATCAGAACCACATGGTCAATAACAGTCACACTGACACCATTCTCTATATCAATTTTCTTTATTAGTCATGTTCTCATTTTTGAACACAATACCCAACATTCAAAACTTAAAGGAGGAAAGGTTTAATTAGGCTCATGGCTTCAGTTTATGGTTGGGTGGGTCCAAGACAGAAACATCTATTTTACTTAGAAATAAAAATGTTAGTGTCTCATTAAATTAATTTCATGACATAGTAATACAGAAAAACCTGTGGTTTATAAAACATTTTTAAACCATTCCCTCCATATGCCCTCCTTTGAACACCATAAGGAACAAGGATAAGATCATCCAGGAAGGCAGTCCTTATTAGCTTGAGTAGTTCTTCTGATTAGAAATTCATTCTTTTCATTTAGATGAAAGTTGCTTCCCTGTGACTTTCATGCATTCTTCATTGTACCCAAGTTGAACTTTTCCACCTGACAGGTCTTCTAGTATTTGGGGACAGCTCTCATCACCCTTGAGTCAGCTTGTCCTTGAGCTAATCCCTGTTCCTCCATCGAACCTTCAGGAAATAACACCTGAGCTCCACAGCAAAGTGCACATGGAAATGGACATTCTACCAAAGTCAATCTGCCTGGATTTGAATTTCTTATTGTTTACAGAGTTTTGTGTAGGTGACTCAGCTTTCTCCATTTCCCATCTCCTTTTGTGTAAACTGCAGGACAATTCTATGCCTCGCTCATAAGTGAATAGGTGTGTTAAATGAAAGAATGTGGGTAAAATGCTTAGCATAGCACTTGGCATGAGTTAAATATTCAAAACTTCTCAGATATTATTTTTATACTTATCATTGTTTAATTTCTCTATACTCCCACAGTTTTAAAGATGCACTACTGAAGGCAAAATGCATTCACACTGCAGATGTCTTTATGCATGCTTGTGTGCGCGCATGTGTGTGCTTTGTCAGTACGAAATACTTAATAGTGGATAAGAAGAGAACCATCGTTTTGCTGGTGAAGAAGGCCCCTGTGCTCTGATAAAGTACACTGAGAATGAGCACTCTGTACTTCATCAGAGCAGAACAAGGTGGTATAACTTTCCCAGTGGCTACCGCTTTTCTTCAGCTCAGGAAAGTTTACACGACTCTGTCCCTCCTGTCTTCCATCCTCCCGTGATCTAGAAGTGCTTCCTGACACCCCAGGTAAGGAGCACCGCCGCTCTTCTCTGTGCCCATATCCTAAAGTATGTATTTCTCCATTTCAATAGACTTTTTCTTGGAGCAGTTTTAGATTCATAGCACAACCCAGCAGGAGCTACTGAGTCTCCAGGACCTCTGCCCCACACATGCACGGCATCCCCTCCTGCCCACAAACCACAGCAGAGAGCTGCATCTGCTGTGATCCGCAGCCCAACCCGACACTGCACTCCTTACTGCACAAAGCCTACTTCAAATTAGTTTATTCTCCATGTTGTACCATCTACAGATTTGAAAAAATGTGTCACAACCTGTAACCATCTGCACAGTGCCCCTACAGAGCAGTTTCACTACCCTAAAAATTCTACACTCCCCCCGACCAACCCTCCTCCCCCCAGAACTCTTAGCAACCACTCATCTTCTTTCTCCATCATTTTGGTTTTTCCACAGTGTGGTACACTTGCAGTCCTTTCTCACTGAGCCTTTCCAGATCAGCTTTGTCCATGAAACAATATGCATTCAAGATTCCTCCACAGGCTAATAGCCTTTACCTTTACCTTCCTTTTATCCCTCTCTTCATACAGTTCCAAGTAGGAAGAAAGAGCAATACTTTCTGAAGAGCTTTTTGTAACATTTTTTCCCAAGGCAGGTCTATTGGCAATGATTTACCTCAATAATTGTCCATTTGAGAAAGTTGTTATTTCTCCATTTCTGAAAGATAATTTTACATGTACAGAATAGGATGGAGGTTCCCCTTGCCAAACTTTTGCTTCAATCCATCCTCTACTCTTTTCACATGGCTTCTAAGAAGTCAGATATAATTCTGGTGTTTTTTTTTTTTTTTTTCTCTTCTATACAGAAGATGCTCCTGCTGCTTATTTCAGGACTTTTTCTTTATTAATGACTTTCTGTCGTTTGCATTAAGCATGGCTAAATGTAGGGGTTTTTTGCATTTATGCTGTCTAATGTTCTCAGAATATACTGAATCTGTAGTTTAATATCTAGCACTGATTTGGGGAAAATCTCAGCTTTTATTGTTTCAAATATTTATTCTATTCCTTTATCTTTTTCTTCTCTTTATAATATTCTTACTGTGTATTCTGTTTTTATCCATAGTTTGTTGTCAGTTGTCCATGTCAACTGCAGCTAGAAAATATTAAATGGAAAAGTTCAGAAATAAAAGTTTTATTACAATGTATTATTCTTTATCATTCTTAGGTTCTTACTGGGACTAATTTAGAAATTAAATTTCACATGGCCATCTCTGTGAAGGACACACATAGTGCATGTGGGGGGTTTCATTTCTACAGCACCCTTGGCCTTAGGTATCCACAGTTCATCTTGACCTGTATCCCCCACAGATGAGAAGGAAATACATTTTTTTTGTAGTTGTTCAGTGTTCTTGAGCATTCTTTTTTTCCCTAATCTTTTCTTTTGCCTTTACTTTTCATTTTTTGCAGAGGAGCTCTGGTCAACACATCTCAAACTCAGAAAATTTTTTCTCAGCTGTGTCTGGTCCACACATGAGCCCATTGAAAATGTTCATTTCTGTTATAGTGTCTTTGCTTACTAACATTTCTTTTTTACTTTTTCTTAAAATTTTCATTTCTCTACTTACATTATCTATGTTTTTGCATGTTGTCCACATTTTCCACTTGATTCTCAGCATACAACTCATGTGTGATCAGGTCCTGATGCTTTAGTGTGCTCATTGGCTCTGAACTTCACAAATACCTTTGAGGTTTTTCCACTCGACTTTATGTGCTGAACTGGATGGGGCAGCTTCAGGTGTTTCCCTCTCTCAGCAAGAGTGGACTCTGATAAAACCCCAGCAGGTGAAGCTCTGGTAAAATAGTTGTTCTTGAAGACAGGTTTGTTTAAAATATGCTGGTCTAGCTGGGCATAGTGTTGTATGTTTGTAACCCCACACTTGAGAAGCTGAGGCAGGCAGATGAAGAGTTTTAAGTCCAGCCTAAGCTGTACAGCAAGACCTTTTCTCAAAAATAAAAAACAAAAACCAAAAAAACCCACCAAGCTTGTGTGGTAGATTTCAGAATGCTTTCCTTTACCCTTCTCTGCCCAAAGCGTGAGGGGACTTTGCCCCATCTTCACTGTGAGAACCACGAAGAGCTCCAGGAAATCACATGTACAAAAGTATTGCTGAGCACCCACCTGGAGGTTTGACATCAAGGACCTCGAGGACCTGTGGATAATGGGTCAGGTGTTCTTGTGCTGGTCCTGAGTCCTGAGAGGTGGGCCTCTGCTCTAGTAGATTGTGACGGGGTCTGCCTGTCTCCTACCTTTGGGGGCAGAGGTTTGCTTGTGACTCTCACTCCTCTGAAGGATCTAAGAGTAGACTGTTTTCAGTTTGTTTCGTTTGTAACAAGTTTATAACTTGTTAGAATGCTGACTTCCAAACTCCTTACCTGTTGGACTGGAACCTGGAAGTTGTAATTCATTTTTATGACAGTCATCATTGCTTACTAAACCCGTGGGAGCATTTTGCCTGGTGGTTGTTCGCCTCTGTCCTCTGGCCCGGGAGCTGTGTGAGGGCAGGAGTGTTTTATTTCCTTTGCTGCTCTGATCCCTGCACCACACCACTACTTTATACTTTTCTACCTTCTCCAGAAATCAAGCACTCAGTAAATAATGTTTGGATGAATAAAACGATGCCAGTTTTTATGCTACTCCCAGCTCAGCCACTTCATTTCTGTGAGAAGCCTTGTGCAGAAAATGAAGGCAGAAACACCTCACTCAGAGGGTTGCTGAGTGGTTGAGGGTTGATAACACACTGATGCTTTGTTTTGTTTTGCTTTTTGTCTTTTTGAGACAGGGTCTTGCTATGCAGTTCAGGCTGGCCTTCATCTCACTATGTAACCCACATTGGCCTTGAACTCACAGCAGTCCTCCTGCCTCAGCTTCCCAAGTGCTGGGGTTACAGATGTGCACCACCATGCCCAATTTGATGTAAGATTTAAGTGTGGCTTCCAGCAGGGGTCTATGTAGTGGAAGGTTGACTTTTTTTAATTTTTACTTTTATTAGTACATGTTGGTAGCACTTAATTGTTGGAAGCCACTGGAGCTGGAAATTGGTCATATGTATGAGGACAGGACAGTGCTACAGTGCCTCAAGCAGTCAAGCTATCTGTCTCGAGAAAAACATCCTGCCTGGACAATTACAGTAGTTAGTTGCTGGGTAATATTACCTCTCATGATACTAACTTCACAAGAGTATAAATAAATGCCCCTACTGTTGAAGGCAGTTCCTCTTGCCCATCATTTAAGAAGTCACACCCTTACTATCATGTAAGAGGTCACCTCCACACGATCCCAGCTATTGTCTCTCATCTTTACTTTCTAAATCCTCTTGCCATTGTCTCCCAGGGAGCAGCCAGAGACCACTGAGTCTTACACAGAAAGATTCCTCATAAGGAGTTGGTACATATTCAACAGCAAGCCGAAACTCGGAAACAACACCCAGGATTTGGAGGCAGATTTATTTACGTCAATGGGCACTGATCGGGATCACTCCCAAAATATCAGGCCCTGATCTCAGGTGGTCTAGGGTCTGTATGGGATAAGCAAGCAAGAAGTAAAGAGGCAGATTGGGGATTGGTTCTTACAATATGCATCATAGTGACCAGTCATTTCTACGCGATAGAAGCAGCCAGAACTGGAATAGGAACTACTACCTGCGCAAGTAACAAACTGTAATGTACAGGCAGGGTGTGTGTGGGGGTGTGTCCTCTGTTACACATGTGCATAACACAGCTTAATTCTTTTTACATCCCTCTCCCTCCCCTGCCTCCTTTTCCCTTCGTCTCGTGTTCCCTTGCCATCTACAGAAGATGCTGGTCTTTGATTTTGCCTCCCCCACTTCGTCTAAGTCGTGGGAGCTGAGGTACAGCAAATACGGACAGTCTCCATAGACCCAAGTTCCCCCACTTCCATTACCCGCCAACAGCCGCAGGTAGAGCCAGACATGGCGGATGTGGAGTGATACTATTGTTTCCTAATGCTCAAACTGCTGTACTTCCTAGATTTATAGATTCACAGAAAAGTTGTAAAGTATTTCTGCATATACTACACCAAGTTTCCTCTGTCATTAGCATCGTGGAGGACTATGGTGTGTGCCACAACAAATGAACCAATATTCAAACTTTATTATTCCTTAAGTGCCACTCAGCTGTTACTGTTTCCTTCTCCTTGTTCCAGGATTCCCTCCAGGAAACATCGTACTTAGTCATTTAATCAGCTTAAGTGAGCCAGCTCCCCTGGCTTCCCTGTATGTGGTCCCCTGGCGGTGTTGAGGATGCTGGTCACCTTATTTTGTGAAATGACCCTCAGCCCACCTTTGTCACTGCCCTCCTAAGTAGATTGGGATTATAGATTCTTTTGGCGAGTATAATCACAGAAATGAAGAGCCACTCTCAACACACCCTATAAAGGACACACGCTGTCAATGTGCCTTACCACTGGCTGTCAATGTGCCTTACCACTGGCCGTGTCGGCTCCCATCACCTGCCTAGGCGAGTGTTCGCCAGGCCTCTCCTCTGCACTCTTCTTTTTCCCCACTTCTGTCCTATGTTCTGCACGAATGAGTCACCAAGCATAGCCACATTTAAAGGGTGCAACATTATACTCCATCTCCTTGATGGCGTCTATAAAAATCATTTGGAATTCTTCTAAATAGACCTATGTCTTCTGTCCTGTTTATTGATTTATTCAGTCACTGATTTAGACTATGAACCTATGGATATTTATTTATTCTGTTTTTTGAGTTATAATCCAGTACTATTTTGTTCCATAAATCATTCTATTTTCAGTCTCCGGATACTCTTTCAGTAAACTTCCATGTCCCTGTGACAAACTCATATAACTTTCCTTGAGTTCTTTCTTATTTCTGACCCTACATGAGGATCCAGGACATTTTTTTCTCAATTTCTGGGAGTAGAACTCAAGGTCATCTCACTGAGCTAGTGTTCCAAGCCCTTTTATTTATTTTTAAATTTTGAGGCGAGGTCTCACTCAATAAGGTGAGACCTTATTGAGTGAGACTTAGACACACAGGCCAAAACTTACACAGGCCGGGCTTACATTTGCGATCTTCCTGTCTCAGCATTCCACCACCACCCCTGGCTCAGGCCATCTTGTATATCAGGAGATCAGATGTGGGACCCATCATTTCTATAAGATGCCTGATTCATTTTCCTGAGGAATGATACTGGACCACCAAGATCTGAATGCGGGCTGTGCTCGCTAACAATGGAATAAAATCAATTGTAGGTGTTGTTGGCAGACGTGTCTGAGAAAGGTAAGAGTGTGTAAACTGACTTTTTAAAGAAGGCACACCCATAATCGTTTTATATCAACCCACTAGTCTATAGCAAGCTAAACACGAGCTCATAATCCTGCTTTCAACTCTAATTCACATGGGTTCATTCTAGCCTTGAGTGTGAAATTTTTAAAAGCTTAAAATTATCATTGCTGGGTGAAATTGACAAAATTTATGGGTTAGTGACTTCTGAAGCCCAATGAGCCAATTCTAAAGTAAGATAACTTGCTGGCTACTTCTGAATGACATAACAGATATTAACTAAACACTCTGTAGGCACTGGGACTAAACAAACAAACAAAAACTAGAATAGATCCAATGGTCCAGACCTTACCTTTTCTCCTGTTATCTACTGTGCTCTGTGAAATGTCTGCGGACCCCACAACTGCGTGCTGGGCACAGACTGTGCTCTGGAACCAGACAGACAGGTCTCCTGCTCTTGGGGGACGAGATCATGAACTGGGGAGATCAGTAAGCACAGAGGTACTTATCTGAGGGTATAGCTGCAAACTGTGATGTGGGACATGGACTAAAAGGCCATAATTGAGATTAAAGAGGAAACTTAATTTGGACTTGCAGGCTGGTTTTGTGTTCTTTGCTCCCCCCTGAGAACAGGGAGCAGGCTCCACTTTCAACAGAAAGGTTTACATTTGTGCATTTCTAACTATAAAGGATGTTAAACGGTTGGAGTTCTTCACCGAAGAGAAATAGAGTGCATTTTACTGTGCCTTTTTGAAGAGGGTTAATTGGAAGAGATGAGTTCCTTTATTAATCCTTTTACGACAAATCATTTTCAGTTCTGCACGTCCAGGATCGGGGGAGGGCCCGGATGCCACTCTGGTGCCAGGATTCTTCATGTGGTTTGTCTCCAGAAAACTGAAAAACAAGCTATTTATCCCCAGCATTTACAGGAATCTTAACTGAGTTACATAAAAGGAGAGACATTTGCATTCAGCAGCATAAGAATAGAAATGGCAATCCTATCTGCTGACACACAGAAAAGTTTGTCCCCAATGTCCCTTATTAGATAACAAATGCCTTTTGTCAATTCCCAAGCATATACATACATACACACATATATACACACACGTGTGTGTATGTGTATGTGATCTGTGTTGAGAAAGCCTGGGAAATGGTTTGATAATCACAGCCCAGCATTCACCTCCCCCATCCTCCGTTCCAGTTTTTGCATTCCCATCACTTGCAAGGGGCCCCTGGGGGCTATTCCGACCACATCTCTGCCTACTGATAGTTATCTTTCAAACCTAGCAATTATCAGCCAGATCTTCACTACCCTCCTGATGTGCAGAACGTCTGAACCTTAGAGGCTCAGCTTAAACAACCTGGGCTCCTTCTCACAACCTGGGTGCTGTGTATCCCACATCAGGGTCCCTCAGGCCACAGTGCAAAGTCACCCCCCAAGCTCCACTGCATGAATCTATTTATAACACATGTAACACACACTCTCCTCCATATTCCCTTCTGCTTTTCTTCTTTGCTGTATACCAGACTCACAGTGCATCATCAACTCTGTGCTTGCAAAGCATCGTGTGTCTAAGCCATGTGTTTATTTTTTAGGGATCTGATTCAGGGTACCAGCCACCCTCTCTTTGGGGCCATGAGATGTCTCAATTCTAAGCACAGTTGCTCTACTGAGCTAGGAAGCAGTTTGGAGTGGTTAAAGACACAGACTTTGGGGCAGACTCCCTTAGCTGGAATCCTGACTTACACCTATGAGCAACCTCAAGCAAGGTCTATTTTCTTTGAGCATCCTTTTTCTCATTTGTAGAATGGAAGGCACAGTACCTCTCTAGTTTATTGTGAAAATTTAGTAACATAATGTGCTTGGAACAATGCCCCTCATCTGATGCATCAATATAGCAGCTACAAGTAGCAGAATTGTGTGTTGCTCAGAAGCGATGTGAATTAAGGCTGTCAAAGCCTGTTCTGAGTCAGGCTTCTTGGATATGAGTCTTAGCATAGCAATTCCTTGCTGTGGAATGTTGGGGGATTTCATCTCTTTGGGCCTTTGTCTCTTTCCTCTGAAAATACAGATGCTAACAGTACATATCTTATGCGATATTCCGAGGATCTAAGTGAGATCACAGCAGGTGGCCTGACCTAGGGTTTAAGAAAAATACTCAGATGAAAACTCTACAATTGAACAATGATGTTACTAAAGCTAAGAATTCAGCAGATAAGTTTCAGAGAAGATTACATAGAGCAGAAAAGAGATTTTCTGATAAGAGTGTCAGTCACTGGAATATATCCAGATCGGAGCTTAACAAGGAAGTACAGAATATCCCAAACAGAGCATCAAAGTATGTCTTCATCAATTTTATGTTGCTATAACTAAGTACTGCAGGCAATGTAAAAAGAATAAAGTTTTAACGGGCTCACGGTTCTACAGATCAGTAGGCGGAAGGTTGAGGGGCTGCATCTGATGAGGCTTTCCTTGCTGGTGAGGACGTTGTGTCCCACAGGGTGTCTAGGAATCTTATGGTGACAGGACACATACCCACTCTAAAATAACTCATCAATCTGTCAACCTATGAATGGATTACTCTGCTCATGAGAACAGAGTCCTCGTGACTTAATCATCTTTTAAGGACCACCCTTGACCTACTTCTTTAAAAAAATTTTTTTTTTGAGATAGAATCTCACTATATTGCCCAGGCTGGCCTTGAATTTGAAATCCTCCTACCTCAGCCTCCCCACTGACTGGGATTAAGGGCGTGTACGGCCACATCCACCTTTGTCCCACCTCTTAACATAACGAGGATTAGATTTCAACATGAGTTTTGGTGGAGACATTCAAACTGTAGCAAGATGTGTAAGATACAGAGAAAAAAATCTAACATATATCAATTTTGAATTTCCAATTTGAGGGGAAGGAAAATAAAGCAGGTGTGATGTTTAAATATTGCTCACATAATGCATATTTAAGGATTCATAATTTTCTTTTTTTTTGATTCATAATTTTCTAAAACTGGTTAAAATGATTAAATCACTTTAAGCAATTCTAAGCATTCCAAAGTTGACAAACACCATATACAAAGAGATTCAAATGTGAGTGAACATTAGTCCAGCTGCTTGAAATCAAAGACAGACACAGACTCTAGGAAGTAGGCAATGAAAGAGCTCTATTACCCTGAAAATAGCAACAAAATTTTTTGATTGGATTTTTCAATGAAAACCATAGAAGCCAAATGAGGATGGAGTTATTTCTCTTAGCACCAATCTGGAATTCTATGCCTGGAAGAAATACTTATTAAAATTAAAGGAAAAGCAAGTTTGTTTTCTGAGAAACAAAAGCAGAAGATTTGCTATTGGCATGCCTACACCAAAAATATAATACTCAGAAATATTGAGTAGAAAGAAAATAATTCCGTATAAGGAATTTAAACCAGAGCTGGGAGTTGTAACACATTCCTGTAATCCAAGCATTTTGTGAAGCTGAGGCAGGAGGGCTGCAAATTTGAGCCCAGCGTGGTCAATTTAGCGACTTGGTGAAATCTTGCCTCAAAATAAATAAAATACATAAGGCTGGGTATGTAGTTCAGAGACAAGGCCCTGGGTTCAATCCTCTGTACAGATGAAAAGAAAAAATTCAGAGTGCATGTAGACACTGTCTCAAAAAAAATAAAAAATGAATGCTAGGAAGGGCTGAGACTATAGCTCATTGGTAGAGTGCCCCTTGGTTCAATTCCAAAACAACAAAATTTCCACTTCAAGATAGAATACGAATAATTGAAGATTGGGAAATGAAAATCAATTTTTAAAGTCACAGTTAATACCAGCAGTGTAGTTCTCATGAAAGAGAAGAAGAATAGAGTGGTCAGGAAGACATGGGAAGCTCAAAGCCAGGTTCATTTCTGTTTTCTTTTCCTTTATGTTTTGAGACAGAGTCTGTGGTTCAGGTGGGGCTTGAACTCACTGTGTAGTCCAGGCTGACCCCGAGCTACTGGTGTTCCTCATGCTTCAACCTCTCGAGAGCTGGAAACACAAGCATGCACCACCACGTCTGACTAAATCCAGGTTTGTTTCTATACATTCACTTAATTTATGTCAAAAGATGCTTGCTATGGAATGAATTAGGTCTCCTAAAAGTTATACTGAAGTCCTGGTTCCTGGTACCTCTGAGAGTGACCTGCTCTGGGAAGAGGGTTGCTATGAATACCACTGATTAAGGCAAGGTCTGTGGAGATTGGCGCCCATCCTTCATCCA
Source organism: Dinomys branickii (assembly GCA_004027595.1). Classification (NCBI taxonomy): domain Eukaryota; kingdom Metazoa; phylum Chordata; class Mammalia; order Rodentia; family Dinomyidae; genus Dinomys; species Dinomys branickii. The sequence continues at coordinate 109,470 of PVLD010001032.1, read as the reverse complement.
AGACTCCTGGTGTCCTTGGGAGATGAGGGACATCTGAGGACAGAGACACGTGGGTAGAAAGGTGCAAATGGTGGGGGCAGAGGCTGCAGCTGCAAGCTAAGGAGACCCGGGAGTCACCAATCAGCAGGGCCCCCAGGCAGCCTGGCCTGGGACATCCTGACTTTGGCCTTAGGCCCTGGAAAAGTGTTTAACAGCAAGTTCATGTTTTAAACCACACTGTTTGGTCCTCTATTACAGCAGCCTGAGAAACTTACACAACATTGCCGCCATGAACTTAGAATAATGACTGTTCACTAAATGGCACTGGGCAAGTTGAACACCCACATTTTAAAGTAGTAGATCTTAATAGGACTGGTAGCAACTAATAAAAGTGTATCTTGGTGTTTTATGAACAGAAATATTCAGATTCAATAGAAAATTCAGAAGTTCAGTCATTTATAGACAAATAAAATCTAACCACAGTGAAAATCTTCTGCATATTTTCCAGAGTAGCTAAAATTAAAAATAAGCCTGATAGTAACAAGTGTGATGAAATTGTAATTGGCACAGCCAGTTGGAAAATGATCAGCCAGTATCTTAAAAAACTAGAATATACATAAACCATTGAACCAGAAATGCCACTGCTGGGCACAACTTCATCCTCAACAGAAATGCAAAATACATGGACCAAAACATATATGTAAGAACGTTCATAGCAGCATTACTTCCAACAGTAAGAAATAACAATATAAAACAAAAATGAATTGTCAATATGAAAGAATGGATAAAATAAGTCCCATGTCACGATGTATGTAAATGAAATACCGCTATCTAAAGCAACAGGAATGAATCTCTAAAATAAATTAGAGGGGGAAAGGTAGTTGTAAACAGTACATAATGCTTGATTCCAGTTATATAAAGCTGAAAATAAGCAAATTCACTAGAGTAATATAAATAAAAAATGATTATCTTCAGAAGAGTGTTGATGGCTTGAAGGCACGAGGGACGCTTCTGGAACATTAGTAACTGTCCACCTCTTGACCCAGGTGGTAACTACACATGCATGTGTCCTTTACAAAAATCCGTTAGGTAAGGCAGGATGGTGCACGCCTGTAATTCCTGTGCTCTGGGAGGCCGAGGCAAGAGGATTCCATGTTCAAGCTCACCCTGAATAACTTTAAAGCTTAGTGAGAATGTTTTTCAAAAAACAGAAAAGGAAAAGGAAAAAGAAAAGGCTAGAAATGTAGGTCAGTGCAAAGGCCCTGGGTTCAATCCTTAAGAACGCACTCATACACTATGCTGTGATGTTATGACACTGTATTTTTCTGTATGTCTGTTACAGTTCATAGACCACGTTTATAAAAACCATACATACCTCCTACTAACCTATGGCTCTGTAGCCAGGTAGCAGTACAAGACAGAACACATTTATTGTTTCTCAGTTTCTGAGAATCAGGAACCCAGCCACAGCTCAGTTCAGCTCAGCTGGGGTCCTTGGGCTCTGGGTCTCTTGTGAGCAGTGGTCACGTGGAGGTTCAGCAGGAAGAAGCTGCTTTCCAGTCGCCTCAGGGGCTGGCAGGGCGATTCAGCTCCTGCGGGTCCTGGACTGAGCCTCTGACCCTCACCAGCTGTTTCCTTCCTGCACTCTTCGTCACAGGGGTCATTCACAACATGGCAACAGAACACGCCCACCAGAGAGAGCAAGCGAGGAGGAGGCCCCTGGGCTTCCTCACCTCTTTGTGGAAGTGATGGCATCAAATGATCATGTTCTGTTTACTAGACATCAGTCATTAGGTCCAGCTCACAGGCAAGTGTGGGACACATCCAAGTACAGGGACAGCAGGAGGCTGTCAATTGCGAGCCCTTACAGAAGTCTATCTCCCTCCATGGGTGAGGAGTTGGTGCAAACATTCACAAACCGGGCACAGTCAGGCAGTACCACCTTCCCTGCGTGTCTCACAGCACCTGCCAGAGCACCAGACAAGGAGAACTCTTGTGTTGGAAGCAAGGTCTTCGTTTTGGGTTTTCTTTGGTTGTGTAGATCTTGGGATGATTGTGACTTTTCATTGGCCACTGCTCTTCTCTGAAAAGAAATAATTAAGTTATATAGAGAAGAAACGACCCCCACAGAAAGAAGGAGCAGAATACTTTACATGGATTTGAAGAGATTCTGCACAGTAACCAATGTTCTTCCTTATCCCACCACCCACTTGAAAAGCAGCTGGCATTAGAGGGAAGAAGAGTGTCACAGGCCAATTGCAAAAAGCCTCATTTTATTGGAATGGAAGCATTACTGCAAAACAGGGAAGCAGAGAAGGAAAATGAGAAAATGGCCATCAATAACTGCTTTCAATGCAAATGGTATGATGGCCCCTCACCCTCCTCATGGTTTTGACTCATGAACCCCAAAGAGCATATCTGAAGCTGCAATAAGACTGCATTGGAGAAAGCTTGGCCTGCTCCTCCTTCCCCTCGGATGCCCCTGTGAGAGGTGGCATTCAGTGTGTGGGTCCTGATATGGAGCTATGAGGGGAAGGTGGCACCCTACACAAAGGGGGAACCTCCGCTGAGCTCCTGGCTAAGCAGAGAGCTGATGCTTCTCAGACTGAAAGGCACTCACAGTCGCCTCCTCCTCGCAATCCGCCATTCCCCGAGGGCAGATGCATGTCCTCTTCCTTATATTTATCTTCCATGGAAAGGATAAGCACACCATCCTTGCATGAAGACAGAAACATTGAAAAGAGAAAGAACATGGAAATGAGAGAAAAAAATGTGAAGGCTGAGGGAAAAGAGAAAGGCAGGGAGGTATCTGTTTATGGAGCTCTCGGTATGATCCACTAAAACGGTGGACATTCAAGGTCTTCAAAGGCCATTCGTCTGATGCCAAAGTGTTCATTATAGGTGTATGAGGTCCAGACAAAGCAGGCCACTGCTCATTTCCAAACATTTGCTGATAATGTCTTCCACAAGTACTTCCGTGCCCCTGGATGGCACCTGGCTATGGTCCTTAGTAGGACTTTGTTGTCTAGGATGTCTGTGAGCACTGCACATGAAGTGTCCACTGGAGAGAATGGTTAAACCCTCTCTAGTTACAGTTGAACTCTCTGACTTTCCTGTTTTCCAAATGAAAGCAGGCTGTCCCACTCCATTCCCCTCATGTCAGGCAATGGGAAAAGGAGCAATTCCTAACTTTCCCAGAGGCCTCCGGGAAAGCCTCCCAGACTTTGGTCTGCATCCTCACAGTGACAGTGGTAAAGGGGAAGAAAAGATTCTTTTCCTCTCCTGCTGCTATGTTCATGGCTGAGAACATAGGACTCTGTTCTCTGTAAGAAAAGATTAATAAATGGGACAAAGCACACAGATGTATTTAATGTAAGTTCTTCCCGACATGGAGGCCTTCTAAGGAATTGAAGACTCAAAGAAACAAGGAAACTTCTATGTGTTTTATGGTGCTTGATTGCAAAATGATAGGTAGTCATGGAGACGAGATTGGACAAAGAGCATGTAACTTTACGGGAAGAGACTGGGAGAAACTTAGCAAGGGGCTTTTACATTCCTCCCTATGTCCCTGTATCTTCAAAGATGAAGATGTCCTTTTCTCCTGGGAATAGGGAGGGCACCTCTTAAATGAGGGTAACTTTTAAGTGAGGGTCTTTTGATTTGTGTCAAGGGATAAGGGGAGAAGTTGGAAAGTGCTCTGCTTAGCTTTTTTGACATGCTTCCGGGAAGCAAGTAGAGTAACCTTCCTGCTTCCGCTGTTTTCTGAAATCTCAAAAAAGTTGCCTTGTGGGTAGAGTCCTCACCTCATCACTGATTTGTCCTCAACTCATTAGTTTGCTATATGCCAGCTCATGTCTGCAGAAGTCTCCTTCCTTTCTGTTCTTTCTTTCTCAGGGAGGTGGGACCACACATACTCTGGGACAGCTGCCCAGAAAGTCTTCCTTAAACTCCCATCAAGATTTTCTTTCTGCCTAAACTGCACCACAACGGTATGGAGGAAAACTCTTCTCTTGAGGATGCATTCTGCTCCTTTCACATGGGAAAATAGTGTTGCACCTCTTGATAAAATGACTTCCTAAAATCTCCACCTATGTCATTTACCAGTGGGCTTCTCACCACCAGCAGGAAGTGCCTTCCAATCCACCTCAACAAGGCTTTGCTCAGCATCACTGATACTGCAAGGCCATGGCAATCCCACACTTTGAGGACGGAATCAGGAGAAGCCTCTGCACCTGCCACACGCTGTAAATCCCACACCAGGTTCTCCTGAGTCCCGCACCTCTGCCACCCTCAGAATCACCAGCTTCATGGGCACAGCTGCTCCACTGAAAGTGACGACAGATGCAGGAACAGCCACTGGTCTTTACAAAGTACTGGACTTGGGGCCCAGGTGCCTGATGTGATGGGGCAAGTCCAAGAACGTGGGACTTGCTTACCTGCATTTAGGGTCCCCTTTGCCACTTCCTTGCTGTGTGATCAAGATGCCTAATCCTCATTTTTGTCATGTGTAAAACAAAACAATCTGCTTTCTTGAGTCTCAGCATTGAAGATGAAGGAGAATGTGCTTTGTAACCATCAGGGGTCTTCCAAGAACAAGGAATTGGAATTGCCCACCTGTTTGGACCCTACAGTGTGTATTCTATATGCAGTGCTGGTGAACAAATTGTCACAGTATATACATACTTTTCAAGCTTCCCTTAGTGACCTTTTCATGCAGGAATTATGTACTGAGGCATAGGATGGGAGCGTGGAGATATAGAAGTAAAAACATCACCTACCATTAGATTGAAGAGCTTTTCATTTTATATTATATCTTGAATATGAATTTGCACTCCATCAATTGTACTATTTGTTGTAATATTTATTGGGTATGAGTCAGGCACTGTCCTCATCCATGGGAAGTATCAGTAATATTTTTAAAGTTTGTACATGCATATAAAATGTGATACATAGTAATAAATGCAAATAAAAGAGATAATGACCTGTGCTGATTTTTTATTTTAAAGAGAGTAGCCAATGAGACAAAGAAAAAAGAATAATAGCAGCATACCAACATCACAAACATAAACAAGACAAAGCAAGAACATCAACAGTGATACAGGGTTTCAGGACAAAATGATAGAAATTAACAGTGGTTGTTATGTTACATATTGTTATCTTCAAATACATTGCTCAGATTACCACATGTGAGAATGGAAGATTGGGGCCAGGGATATAGCTCAGCGGCATGAGCACCTGCCTGGCAAACACAAGGTCCTGAGTTCAATTCCTGGTACCCCCCCAAAAGGAAGATTGTTCAAACCATTAAAGGCAATAGAAAAAGTAATTTTTAGATAAAACATTAGAGATAATACAGAGTTTCACTAGACAAGATGGTAGCAATTTACCCTGGTTGCTCCATTGCATATTGCTGTCTTCAAATCAGGTTGCTCAGATTACCAGATATAAGCATGCAAAATTGGTCAGAACACAAAAAATTTTAAGCATTAATTGTTCCTTTCAGTATACCATCACGCATCAGCCATACAGTTGTCCCAGATATATACATATTTTGCCTTCTTTCTTTCATTTTTCTTCTCTCTCTCATTCATCCTGGTCACTCATTCCTTTGTGCAATTTCTTTCCCTTTCATATCATCTATTGTACATTTTGAATTTTACTTATTCTTTCCGGTTCCTACACCAGGGAGACAATATGATGTTTACACATGTGGGTCTGATTTATTTCACTTATGAGTATGGTCTCTAGTTGCATCCATTACCTATAGAAGCCTCGAGTTTATTTTTTTTTTATAGCTGAGTAATACTCCATCATATAAAAACACCACGACTTTTTTTATCCATTTCTCATTGAATGGGAATTTGGGTTGTTTCCAAGATTTAGCTATAACAAATTGTGCTACTATAAACATGGGTGCATATATATCTCTGTGGTGTGAGGTTTTTAATTCTTCTGGGAAAATATTCAGAAGGGGAATAGCTGGATTAAGTAGGACTGCCAATCTTAGCTTTGTGAGAAATCTCCAAACTGATTTCCACAGTGATCTTACCAATCTACACTCCCACCAGCATTGGAGAAGTGTTCCTTTCTCCCCACAGCCTCTCCAGCATTTGTTATTGGTTGATTTCTTGATGATAGCCATTCTTTCTGGGGTGAGATGGAATCTCAGTGTTGTTTTAATTTGCATTTCTCTAATGACTAATGATGTTGAACATTTTTTCATGTATTTACTCACCATTAGTATTTCTTCACTTGAGAAGTATATATTCATCTCAGATGCCCATTTTTGGATTGGGTCTTTGAATTTGGGGGACCTGATTGTTTAAAATTCTTTATATGTCCTAGATATAAGTCCTTCATCTTAGGGGCAGTTGGCTAAAATTTTTCCCAATTTGTGGGTTCTCTTTTTACTTTATTGGTGATTTCTATTGATGTGCAAAAACTTTTCAATAAAGTGAGATCCCAGTTATTGATTCTTTGAAGAATCAATTAGGTGCAGTTAGGTGCAGTTTGGTTTTCTGTTCATGAACTCTCTGATGACCCCTGTTTTCAACATTTTTACCTACTTTATCTTCCAATAAATTTAGTGTTTCTGTTTTAATATTTAGATCTTTGATCCATTTTGACTTTAGTTTAGTGCATAGTGAAAGACATGAGTCTTAGCTTTAGTCTTCAGCATGTGAAAAGCCAGGCTTTCCAGCACCATTTATTAAAGAGGCTATCTTTCTTCCAGTGAACATGTTTGGCCCCTTTGTCAAAGATAAGGTGACTGAGTGTATTTATAGTTGTGTGTGTATCTTCTAATCTGTCCCATTGATCTTCAGGTCTGTTTTTTTGCCAGTACCACACTGATTTTATCACAGTAGCTTTGTAATATAATTTCAAGTCCAAAATTGTGATGTCTCCTGCCTTTCCTTTGTTTCCTAGGATAACTTTTGCTATTCTAGACCTCTTCTGGTCACATGAAATTTAGGAAAGTTTTCTCTAGATCTGTGAGGTATACTAAGGGAATTTTAATTGAGATTTCATTGAATCTGTACAACAACTTTGGGAGTATGGCCATTTTCACAAGGTTAGTTCTTCCTATCCATGAGCAAGGAATATCTGTCCATTGTCTGATATCCTCTTCAATCTCTTTTTTCAGAGGACTATAGTATAGATCTTTTACTTCCTTTGTGGGATTGATTGCTAAGTATTTCATCCTTTTAGATGCTAAATTGAAAGGTGTGGTTTCCCTAATTTCCTCTCAGTCTGTTTGTTGCTTATATACAGGAATGTTATTGATTTTTGAGTGTTAACTTTGTATCTAGCTATGGTACTGAATTTGGTTATTAAATCCATGAGCTTTTGGTGGAGTTTTTGGGGTCTTCTATGTAGAGTATTGTGTCATCTGCAAATAATGATAATTTCTCTTCTTCCTTTCCTATCATTATTCCTTTTATTTCTCTCTCTTGTCTAATTGCTGTAGCTAATATTTCCAGAACTATATTGAATAGGAGTGGTGACAGTGGACATCTTTGTCTTGTCCTGATTTTAAAGTGAAAGCTTTCAATTTTTGACCATTTAGTATGATTTGGCTGTCTGTTTGTCATAGATGGCTTTTTTCAGAGTGAGGTAAAGGCCATCTATTCCTATTTTTTCTGTTTTTTTTTTTATCATAAATGAGAGTTGGATTTATTGAAGGCTTTTTCTTAACCGATGGCAATTATGTGATTTTTGTCTTTGGCTCTTTTGACATGGTGTATTAAATTAATTGATTTGCATATATTCAACCATCCCTGCATTCCTAGGATGAATCCCTCTTAGTCATGGTGTATAATCTTGATGATTTGTTGTATTCTGTTTGCTAGTACTTTATTGAGAATTTTTGCCACTATATTCATTAGGAAGGTTGACCTGTAGTTCTCTCTTTTGGTTTGGTTTTTCTCTGGTTTTGGTATCAGGATAATACTTTCCTCCAGAAATGAGGTGGGGAAAATTCCTTCACTCTCAATTTCATTAAAGAGTTTGAGAAGAATTGGTGCTAAATCTTCTCTAAATTTCTTGTAGAATTCAACTGTGAATCCATCAGGACCTAGGTTTTTCTTCATTGGCAAGTTTATTATTACATTCTCAATTTCACTGGCTGATACGGAGTTATTCAGGATTTTTATATTTTCTTCATTCAGCTTTGGTACTTCATATGTATCTAGAAATCTGCTCATTTCCTCTGTGTTTTCCATCCTATGAGAGTAAAGATTTTCAAATTAGGTATTGATGATCCTCTGACTTTCTACAGGATCAGTAGTAATTTCACCCCTTTCATTCCTTATTGCATGTATTTCCATTTTTTCTTTTCTTTTTTTGATAAGGTTGGCTAGGGGTTTATCTTTTTTATTTATTCTTTCAAAGAACCAACTCTTCAATTCATTAATTCTTTGTATTTTTTTTTTTTTTTTTTTTTTTTTTAGTCTCTATAGTGTTAATTTCTGCCCTGAACTTTATAATTTCCTATCTTCTTTGGGCTTTGGGTTTGACTTGCTCTTCTTTTTCTAGGAGCTTGAGGTGCAGCATAAGATTGTTTATTTGTGCTTGTTCTATTTTCCTGAGGTGGAATTCACTGCTATAAATTTCCCTCTGAGGACTGTTTTCATTGTGTCAAATAGGTTCCTGTAAGTTGTATCTACATTTTCACTTGATTGTAAATAGTGTTTAATCTCTACTTTGATTTCTTCTGTGACCCATTGATGTTATTTAATTTCCAACAGTTTATGGAGTTTTTGTGATTTCTTTGGTCATTAATTTTCAATTTCATTGTACTACAGTCCAATAGTATATGTGGGATAATTTCAATTCCTTTGCATTTAAACATGTTCTGTGTGCTAACATATGGTCTATTTTAGAGAACATCCCATGTGCAGCTCAGAAGAATGTGTATTCTGATGCTATTGAATAGAACACTCTGTAAAGGTCTACCAAGTCCATTTGTTCACAAATTTGGATAAGTTCTACTATTTCTTTGCTAATTTTTTTGTCTAGTTGATCTATCTCTTTGTGCCAATGATGTGTTAAAGTCCCCTGTTATGATTGTATTCCTGCTTATTTCATTTTTCATGTCTGTTAAAATTTGTCTTATATAGTTGGGTGCTCCTGTATTTGGTGCATAGATGTTTATGATTGTTATCTCTTCCTCTTAAAGTTTTCCCCTCACAAATATACAGTGAAGTGACCTTCTTTATCTCTTTTGATTGTTCTTGGTTTGAAGTTCACATTGTCTGCAAACAGAATAGCTACCCCTGATTTTTTCTGGGTTCCTGTGATGTGGAGTATTGTTTTCCACCCTTTAATTTTAAGTTTATGAATTTCTTTTTGAGTTAAATGTGTTTCTTGTAAACAACACATAGTTGGATTTTGTTTCTTGATCCACTCTGCTAGTCTGCTTCTTTGATTGGTGCGTTGAGACCATTTACATTGATGGTTATAACTGATATGTACTGGTTTATCTTTGTCATGTTATTTTCCTGCTGTTGGGTCCTCCTTTTTCCCTCTGTTTAATTGCTTGCTCTGCTTGGTGGTTCCTTTGTGTTGTTGTTCTTGAAGTTGTGGTCTGTTTTATCTCTTTCTAGACCATCTTTTAGTACTGTTTATAGGATTGGTTTTGTGCTCATGAATTTCTTCAGTTATTCTTTATCATGAAAATATCTTATTTCTCCATAAACTTGAAGGATAGGTTTGTAGGGTACATCACTCTGAATTGGAAGCTGTTTTCTTTCAGGACCTGAAATACTTCACTCCAAGCTCTTCTTGACTTGATGGTTTGTGTGTAGAAATTTGCCATGATTTTGATAGGCTTTCCTTTATAGGTGATGTTTCTTTAACAGTTTTACTATTCTGATCTTTTGTTGAGTTTCTGGGATCTTGATCACTATGTGTCTGGGTGTAGATTTACTTTGGTTGATTAACCGGAGTTCTATATGTTTCACTTATCTGTATGTCCAGTTCTTTTTCCGTGCCTGGGAAATTTTCTGCTATTATTACTGCAAATAGTCTTTTTATGTCATTTGTGTTGACACCTGCTGTTTCACTGATACCTATTAATCTGACATTATTTTTCTTTGCTTCATCTTGCAGTTGTTGAATTATTATTTCCTCGTTCCTTGTTTTTAAGAGATCCTTTCTTTCATGGTCATTTGCAGCAATGCTGTCTTCAAGGTCTGACAGTCTATCTTCAGCTTCATTCAGTTGGTTTTGCCAGCTTTTGATGGAATTTTTAATTTCCTGGATATCTGTTTGAATCTGTTTCATGTATTCTAGTTCTTTTCTATATTGTTCACTCAAGGTTTCCATGAGTTGTCTATGCTCTTCTATTTTCTTATCAATGCCTTCTTTGGATATGGTGAACAATTCTTTCATTATTGTTCTCATTTCTTTTTTTACTTGAGAGATTATTTCTGCTCTGATGTCTTCTATGGCTTGATGGAGTTGTTTCCTTACTTCATTTGCTATCATTTCAGAAATTTCAGGTGTATGACTTCCAGGCTCTTCTGTGTTGATGTCTTCTAGACTTGCTCTGGGTGGAGTAGAGGTTTGAGATTGCATTTTACTCCTTTGGTTTGTCATTTTTGAAGATCCAGAGGTTTGCTGGAGCATAGCCTTACTCTCCCAGTTTTGTGTGAGTAGCAGGATGTATGTCCAAAGATCCCCAGTGCTCAGTGCAGATCCTGTGCTGGTGTGTGTGGGCAAGGTGGGGCCCAAGAGGCTCCTGAAACTTTCTTGCATTGAGTTGACTCCCAGGCATATGGGGTAAGGCTCACTTGCATTCTCAAATCTGTCTAGAGTTCAGTCAGGCTTCCACAAGAGTAGGGGAGATGCAGGTCATGGTTAGCAAGACTTCAGATATTGCCCAGGACCAAGCCCAGTTCCCACAACAGCAGGGCAGGGGCCATGGTGGAGTCCCCAAGGCTGCTGACCCTGTTTGGATTTCTGTGGGGCTCCTAGGGGGATGCAGATTGTGCTGGGAGTGATCACTGAAGCCCCAGTTGGTGTCCAGGGCTCTGCCTGCCTCACACACTAGTGGGGGAGGTGCAGGAGTGGCTCACCAGGGTTCCTGAAGATGTCCAGGGTTCAGTCCAGCACCCACGACACACTAAAGGTGTGGGGAGTTGCCACCGAGGCCTCAGAGAGTGCCTGGGGTTCCACCTGCCTCGTGTGCTGGTCACGGAGGTGCAGCAGTGGCTCATCCGGGTTCTTGAAGAAGTCCAGGGTTGTCCTGCACTGTTCTGCAGAGCAATTACTGCAGTCCACTCTGATAATGCAGTGTTTCAGCAGATTCCTGAAGACAAAGAAGAGAGCCACAAGCCCAATAGGTAGCAGGCATTGAAAGCAGAGGGAGAAACAAAGGCAGATGTGGGAGTCCTGGCACGGCATGCTGGGAGTGTTTAGGAAACCACCAGGATGCCTGAGACTGGAGCCCACTGAGCAAGGAAAAAACTAGTAGCTGGGGAGATCAGAGAAGTAGCTGGGGCCAATTGAGGTGGGAAAAATAGAGGGAGAGGAACAAGGACTGTGTCATTTACTCTGAAAGATGAGAAGTCACTAGAGAATTAAGAACCAAGGAGTGGTATGATCTGAACCAATTTATTACAAAAGTATGTCTCATTGTCCTAGGGAGAATGTTTGCAAGCTGGAGGGTTCATTGAGGGCATTGTAGTAATACAAGCAGGAGATGACAGTGGCTTAGAATGGAAGGAGGGTGGAGGAGGTGCGAAGATATCAGGCTCTAGACATCTTGATTTGGCAAGATTTGCTGACAGTTGGTGTGTGGTATCAGAGAAACAGGATAGTGCCATGACTTGGCCTAAGAACTGAGGACTGGAAGAAAATGAGGAGGCAGACTGTGGTGAAGAGGTCTGGAAGGTGAAGGGAGAGCTTCCATTCTAGACATGTTGAGTGTGGATATCTATCTACAACCATGTCATGGAGAGCAGGCAGTTGGATGCCAGTCTGAATCAAAGGAGAGATCTGGGTTGGATCTAAAAACATGGGGTCTTTGGCATCAGAATGACTTTAAAGTCATGTATCACCTGGTGAGTAATGACTGAGAAAGGAAGCTGCCCAAGCATTTTTCTTTTTGCATTTCTAAAATTTCTTTTTTGATTGTAGTCCTTCAGGAAATCCTTTCCATGTTTTACAGACTGCTGTAGCCAGTATAAGATTTTCCATGCATCGGCACAACTCAGGTTCTCAACCTTGTGCCTCCTTTATCCTAACGCATTAGAATGTGCTCCAAATAGTTGTTACAGTTTCCTGAGTCTTGTCTTATAATTTCCTGCTTCTGCATCTTTACCTGTCTTATTGTTTACATCATGACTGGTCACCCACATTTCTGCCTGTAGAATACCATTGTTTTTCTAAGGTCCAGTTCAAATCCTGGTTCATGGTGGACCTAGGAGCATCCTGTATGAAAATCTGACCTCCTACTCTGCCTTAGCACCCAGTGCATTCTCTTGCACTTGCATGCAGAATTGATCCCTTGGAATTTCTTCCCCTTCCCTATCTTTTGTATTGGAGTAGCAGAAACTGACATACCCACAAGTCCCAGACTTCTTCTCACCTGAGGCTCCTACCTGTGACCTTGGGTCACCAAGTGAACATCTACACTCACATCAAATTTGAAGGGTCAAGTGGCTACTGCAAACACACTCAGGAGATTTAAGGTGCTTTTGTGTGCATGTCCCCAAACACGGTGTAGAGTCCCAGGTTTTAGGTGCTGACTAGAAGATGGGAGAGGTCACAAGAGTGAGCCTTCCATGGTTCAGTTTTGTGGTATGCTTGAAAATAACTCCTAGGTGTGAAGCATCCAACTTTGCTTCCCTGGAATTTCTAGGAATGCTGTGAGCAAATTAATACTCTTTTAAAAACCATTTTCTGCTCCAAGTCAGTACAGTAGATTCTGTTTTCTCTACTTAAATATTGTAAACAATAACTTATTTTTCTTATGGTGGCCCAGCATCTTGCTTTCCTGTATATGTTTTATTATACTTTATTATTTTTTCTGCTACATTAGTTAGCTTCCAGAGGAGGAAGACAAGACATACCCCATGTCAAACCCTCACTCTTATTCAGAACAGCATCTAACTGGGTTCCAGGGTGCCCCAGTGGACTCACAGGGGAGTATCCATGTATTTTGATATCATATCTGTTAAACACTGAGAAAATTATTACAAGTGAGCTGCTTAGATCTATTCACCTAATGAAAAATTATTGAGCACTGAACACATGATGAACCATGAAATTTTCACACAGCATGTCCATTGTAGGTGTTCGGTAAAATAATGTGTATTTTACTCATGTTCAGATGAATCTAGAAGTACAGTCCTTCCTAATTCAGACATGAAGAAAAATCTTGCCCACATGGGAATCAGTTAAGGGATGGAAGAGTGAAAAACGGGACTTCACTTAGGCTTTAATTAGGTTGCATCTCAAACATGTTGTTTAATGTTGGTTGAAAACCATAGGAAATGCTCCTCTGCTTACAGCAGGCAGAGGACCAGAGAACTGTCCTTGCATCACTGATGCTCTTATGGAATCCTTCTGGAGTCCTCTGGTCATGTCCTTCTTTATCATCAATGCCACTGCATTGTACTTTCTCCTGGATAAATGAAGCAAAGGAGCCCAGAGATGAGGTCAAACGTAGGCAGCAGAGGCCATGGTGGGCTGAGAGCCTCTGTGCTCACTGTTGGAATGTCAGGTCATATCTTTTGCCAAATGATATTTACACAGCTGAGAAGCGTATGGTAGTTTCATATTCCATGCACACAGAGGTTATAGCAGTTTTCTCAAGAGAATGGTCCTAAATAGAATGCATATGTTTTCCAGCATCTAAATAGGCTTCCCATTCTGAGATCCTAAAGCCCCTAAATACCATGACTTTGGCTAAGCAGATAGATTTGTTTCTGGCCAGAACTATGATCAAAATCCAAACTTGTAGATGGTTCTACTTTAGAACCAGACTTTAAGCATGTTGGGGTTGTGTAGCGTGTGAATTCAATTCATTTTGGTTATTGAGGTTGAGTTTTCATATGAAAGAACTAGAAATAGTATTAAGGAGACATTTTATCAGACGGGTTTCAACTTAGCCAAATTTCATGAGAGTTCAGGAATTGTGGTTCAAACCTGGGACCTCATCCACCAAAAGCATCAGTTAAGCAGCTGAAACACAACCCACTAAGTCAACTTGGATTTGCTCATGGAAATGTGAGTCAGTATTCTCTGGGAGGCAGTGGCTCAGGCTGCGGGCAATGAGTGTATAGAAGAGAAGGTAAGGTTTTGCCAAGCAATGTTACAAAAAGGAATGAAATCACCAGACAATTGTTCTACTAAGCAGAGCTCTGCAAAGACAAGAAAATGGTAGCTCTTGAGGCAATCATTACTCTTTCTCTCCATAGTTTTAAATTATTTCTCAGTGTATTTTAAAATACTTAATCTAGCATCCACTGAAGCCTGGAACCTGGAGGCTAGAGCAGCAGAGGAGAGATGACAGTGAGGAGCACTGGAACCATGTATTTTTGTTGGTTGAAAGTAAGTGTAACCTTGTAGTCATCCTCTCTTGTCCTCGGCCTTTGCAGAGCACTGTTGAGGAGCTGAGGACTGGGAATACTGTGGAAGGGAAAGCAAAGGCTGTTGTTTTTCCCTTGAGAACTAAGCAAGAGTTACTCTACAGAGGAGAAAACATTCCACTTCTCAGCCCTCCTCTCTAGGAGAGAAGAGGGGCCCAGGTGACCCCTGGTAATCTATGCATCAGCTCTTTATCAGCTAAGGATGTGAGGAAGGCAGAACCCAAAGAAAGGCAGAACCAAAACATGCACACGTGTCTTTCAGCAAACTTCTTGCCAAGGTGGATGTGATACCTGTGTTGGTGAGGTTTACTGCTTTCCTAGCGAAGGAAACACGTCGGCCTTCCAGCAGCCTGGCCCACAAGCATCAATAAGACATTGGAGCAAGGCCCTTGGTAGCTTAGTGATTGCAATGCCAGAAACAACTTATTTATTTTAATTGCCCTTTCTTAAACACACATACACACACTCACATGCACGTGCACAGATGTGTGCGCACATACATGCACACACACACGCAAACTTTTCTACAATTACCCGTCATCCCAACTCAAGCATTGGAAGCTCTTGTTTCCAGGAGGCACTCCAGGATGAATCAACCGCTCAAGGCCTGAATGCGGTGGTTCCTTTGTCCGTGGTATATTTTTCCTGTCTCAACCCAGCTGAAGACAGATTGGAATTTCTTCAGCACTCAATAAGACGTTTCCTACCTGCTCGTTATTCTATTAGTAATCAGGAAACACTTAGGTATACAGTGTATCAAGCTCCAGAAAACCACCTGAGAGATAGAGACAATTTCTCACCATCAACTCTGAACTATTCACTTTCCTCCCAAACCTGCAGCAATAACACACATGGAAGAGGTAAGACAAGGTCTACAAAACATGTATTGCTCAAAAGTAATCATCAGTATAACTGTAAGAGAGACAGTTTATAATCCAAGCCTTTCTTGAAAACCTAGTCATTTAGTGATTAGACATATACTTTTAGAGGACTTATTAACTAGCCAGCACTGGTACAAAAATCAGTATCATGACCAGATCTTCCTTGCAAAGAGCTTGATCTAGTAGGGCAGAGAATGAAATCATAGTCTGAGACGGATCAGAAGCTATGACAGAGAAAGAAAAGCAAGCGCAGCTCTTCCTCGGACTGAGAGGGGGCATGCTGCTCACCCTGAATTGTTGAGGAGTGGACTTTCCCAGCCAGGCCAGAATCCTTGAATTAATTGTTCTTCAAAAAAAGCATCAACCTTGAAAGTCACCTTTGGGCTGGGTCCTGCACTTGATAGTTACCATAACCCATCTTAAGAGAGGAGATGCCATTCTAGAGAAATGTAACAAATCCAGTTGTCATAATTTCTTTTTGATTGATTAACACTGGATCCAACTTTTTCTTCAGCTATCATTTCCTAAATGCCGAAAGACAAGATCTAACCTCTCTTCACCAGGGAAATGCCTGTTGAGTCTTCAGGAATTGTACAGACCTCTTGCACAACTTTCCAGAAAAACAAAACAGAAAGCTGCACATGGTGGTGCACACCTGTAATCCTAACCCTCAGGAGTTCAAGACCAGCCTGGACTACATAGTAAGATGCTGTCACAAAACAAAAGCAGGGAAAGCTAGCCCACTCACTATGGCAGAAGAAGACCCAGAAGCCTTGTGTCTTCCCTTGTTCGCCTTTTCACACTAAGCCTACGAATGAGTTCAGAGCCACCTGTGTTACCTGCTGGGAGGAGGGGGCTCCACGGTGTCAACATCCCTGTTTTTCGAGAATTCTACCAGGTGTGAGGGTTACATGGCATGAAAGAAGACAGACAAACTCAGAGCAGGATTGCCTTGATTCTGCACCATACTGAGTGGGTCCCCTCTTGTGCCTGGGGGAGGAGGCCATGAAGCCCAGACCTTCCGGCCACTACCTGCCTGCTCATACCCCACAGAGCTGGGAGATGCACAGCCGGGAGGCAGCTAAGATACGTTCTTATCCACGGAACACCTACTCCATATCAATGTCTCTCCCTTAAAAGAGTAAAGCTGGATTATAAAAAGAACTATGAAGAAAGGGGTTAAATGAATAAGTTACAAATGTAATTATGATTCAAAGAAAAAACAAATTTAAAACTTTTGAAGCATCTTTTCAAAAACAAGTGCAAATATTAGTTTTGGCCAAACGTATTTTGTGTTTATTGTCTTTTCAATATACACATTTGTTAGTTTGCTTACGTTTCCTTATGGAATCCTTAGCCCTGTTTCAAAGGAAGACATGTCCAGTCTGGAAGGTAAAAGACTTTTCTAAGGAGTTAAGGTTTTTACAAGGAAAAATTGAAATTCACAAGTTCTTCCTGTGCTCCGTATAATATCTGGCCTCCTGACTGCTATGCTAATATTGTAGGTGTCCTTGAACAAATATTATTAATACTTTGTAAATGAGTCATATCACTTACGTTGTTGAAAGTGATACAACTGTTTTGATTTGAAAATGAATGTAATCTGAAATGTTCACCACTTCAGACTATTCTATTTAATTATTTAGAATTTGTATGACCCTACCATAAAATTCGTACGTGCTAGCCAAAATGCAGAAAAAAAATAAATGAATTCCATAAAAGCAGTCCAAAAATTAGTATTATCTTGTTTTTCTTTAAATTGTGTTCCATGGAGTCTAATTGCCAAAGAATTCAGTTGTCCAAATACACACAGTTCAGCTCAAGCTCTTTTTAATGAAAAGTACAGTAGACAAGACTCCTGCTCCCTAGAGTTAAAAATAAAGAAATCCAATGTGGGCACACAGCAGTGCAAAGAACATAACCACACGCCCCTCTGTTCAAGGGAAAGGCTCATGTAATAATAAATACACCAGCAAGCATGCAAAGTGTGGTGAAATTTAGCCTTTCTGAGGTCTCCATATGGAGGGCACTGTACCCCCCCCCAAAAAAAATTCATGACTCAGATGACTCAGATCAGGAAGGAGCTAGGAAAGAACGTGGGCGAAGACCTTTCTCAGGGGATGGAGGGCCGAGCGAAGCTAGGAACGGCTCAGAAGGTAGGTGGAGAAGTCTGACAGGAGCATAAAAAAGGGCAAGTGTTGCAGAGATAAGTTTAGGTGAAATGAGGGGCTACGGAGGAAGAAAAGAGACTCATCATAGAAATCAGGAATCGGAAAAAATGGCCCCATTCTATCCACCCAAATGCTGCAACAGGTTCCACAGAGTAAGGAACTCAGACACCAGAGACGGAAGTGCTGGCCTCGCCATCAGCTGGGTCTCAGTCCACGGGAGGGAAGGGACCATTGAGGAGTAAGCAGTAGTGATCAGTCAGGTCTGGGAGCAAGTTCCTCCACGGCAAATCAAGGCTTTGAGCGGAGAGGGTGGGATTCTAGCCTATGCTAAAAGCCTCTCTTTGTTCACTTCAGTTTTCTAGCAGGAACTCCAAACGCAGACCAGGGCAAAAGTAGAGGCACAGAAAGATAACGTGCTCAAGTAGGAAAAGAGGGAACTTTGTAAAAGGCTGAGATTTAGGGGTGAAAATTGGCACAAAATATTCTATTTTCATATCTTATGTTTTTTGGTAACATTATCTGTCCTTTTTAGTGAATGAAAAATGTTCGAATTTCATCTCCCAAATATTACTATTAACAAATTCTCATTTATTTATTTATTTATTTACTGCTCATGGGTTCAATCTGTACCATGTTTGCACTTGTTTTGTTATTATTTGGTAGAGACTTTTTCTGTTATTTTTTGCAGTTAGGAGCTAAGAATCTGGCACAAAACAAGCCTTGTTTCAAACTTCAACTCTGTTGCTGGTGATGTGAGGACACTGGGGAAGGCGTTTAATGTCTCTAAGCCTCAATGTACTGGTGCATTAAAGGGGATAACCATCATAGCCACCTATATGTTATGTTACGGTTTGATTAAGTGAACTATGTGTGTAAAGCCTTTAACATAAATGCTAGGCAATAATTTGCAATGAATGTTAGAGGTTGTAGGTTTTTAAATGCAGCCTTTCTCTCTGGGTAGATTTCAAATTTTGTAAAGGTGATAGATTCCCTAGCAAAATACTAAACTTTGTTTTTCATAAATAAGAGGGAATGAAACAGTTTAAGAAATATTGTGACTGTGACTATATTTATGTACCCCACCAACACTCAGGTAGAAAGGGAATATTCTATCATTTATATAGCAACAAACACTCAGATAATTTCTTGAGTAGATTATTAGTTTGTGAGAAAAACTGATGTGGGTTACTGAGTTGGCAGAAATTGGCCCTTTGGTGAAGCTCTCAGAGCTGTGGTGATGTTTGATGTTATTTATCCTGATGGTGATTTTCTCTTCTTATATTTCATTGTCACAGTTTATTTTAAGGAGCTTTTCTTTTTCTTTTTTTTTTCCTGGTACCAGGGATCAAACTCAGGACCTTGCACTTGCCAGGGAGGTGCTTATGCCACTGAGCTATATCCCCAGACTGAGCTTTTCATCTGTATACATGATGTACTAACAAATCCAAGCATTTTCATTTCAATAAATCCAGTTTTTAGTGACATCATCCTGTGTTGAATATACATTCTTTGACTCTCTTGGGCAAATAGAGTCCCTCTCTGCAGCCTGCTTAGGACTTGTTAAGACTCTGGGAGCTTCCTCACAATGGTTTGGCCAAATATTCCTCTTTCACTAAATGCATTCAAAGCAAACAAAACCTTGTCATACATGGAGGCGTTCACAAAATCCGGCTCAAGAAAGACAGCCAGTAATCTGTGCAAGTCACGTCCTGGATGTTTTGTTTTATAGACTTTCCCAGAATATTTGCTCCCTGTTAACAGAGAAGCTGTACATAAAATTTTAAAAGGAAGAGGTCAGTCAGTCTATGAGAGTAGAAAACACAGATTGTTGCCCACACCTCTGCAAAATAGCAAATTTACTAAATTACTGCCATTGTAAACCAGGATCATATGGCTGATAAAAATCATAGGGCTCTAAAGGAGCCATACTCAGCCTTTTGGAGCTCTTTCTAAATAAGCCCATAGAGGTATTTTTTTTTTCTTTTTGCATGAATTCAAATGCAATGACACCCAGAAGCTGTCATTTAAAATGTATTTTTCCCACTCTACGCCTACGGATGGTGAGTAATCAAATGCAGCGTAAAAGCAATTCCGAGTAGAGCTAGGATTTGGACCCAAGTTGTTTTGACTCCCAAGTCCATAAACTGGAAATTAACTAGAAGGGTAAACAAATGCACAGTTAGTCCTAAATACAGATGAGGATTAGTAAAGAATGATCCCTGGTTACTACCTTACCTGGCTTCTCACTGTCCACATATAGCACAAGAAAATAGCACAAGAACAATACAAGCAATACTGAAATTCAGACAAGGTGGTAGGAAATTAACAATGGCTGTTGTATTACATACTGATTTCTTCAGAGTGGTTACTCAGGAAAACAAATATAGACAGGTAAGACTGATCAAATAATTAATCATTAACTGTTCCTTTCAATAAAGCAATAGAAGTCAGTAATACAACTATGTTAGCTATCCTGTATAAACATATAAACATAATTTTCCCCTTCTTTCTTTTCTTTTCCCTCATTCCAGTTGCTCTTTACTTTTGAGCATTTTCCTTTCATTTCACAATGTCTATCATACCTCCTAATTTTATTCACTCTTTCAGATTCTTACACTAGTGAGACAATACCTTGTTTATACATGCAGGTCTGATTTATTTCACTTATGAGTATGGTCTCCAGTTGTGACCATTTACCTATAAAAGCCTCAAGTGTATCTTTCTTTATAGCTGAGTAATATTCCATTACATAAAAATACCACAATTTTTTTATCCATTCCTCAGTAGGTGGACTTTTGGGTTGTGTCCACAATTTGGCTATTACAAATTGTGCTGCTATAAACACAGGTGCACATATATTGCTGTGATATGATGTTTTTAGATCTTCTGGGAAAATACCCAGAAGGGGAATAGCTGGATTGAATGGGACCTCCTGATCTAGTTTGCTGAGGAATCTTCAAACTGCTTGCCACAGTGGTATCACCAGTCTACAATCCCACCAGCAATGGAGAAGAGTTCCTGTTTCTCCTCAGCCTCACCAGCATTTGTTATTGGATGATTTCTTGATGCTGGCCCTTCTCACTGGGATGAGATGAAATCTCAGTGAAAAGTTGCATTTCTCAAATGACTAATGATGTTGAACATTTTCTGGTGTATTTATTTGCCATTTGTATTTCTTTCTCTGAGAAGTAATATTCATCTCAGATGCCGATTTCTGGATTGGGTCTTTGAATTTGGGAGGGTTGATGCTTTTTAGTTCTTTATATGTTCTAGACAGAAGTCCTTTGTCCAAGGGACAGTTAGCTAAAATATTTTCCCAATTTGTGGGGTTTTTTTTTACTCTGCCTACAATTTCTTTAGATGTGTAGAAACTTTCCAGTAAGATGAGATCCCAGTTGTTGATTCTTTTAAATATTTCTCATGTGGTTTGGTTTTTGTTCATGAACTATCTGCCTACCTTTATGTCTTTAAGATTTTTATCTACTTTCTCTTCCAATAGATGCAGTGTTTCTGTTTTAATGTTGAGATCTGTGATCCATTTTGACTTGAGTTTGGTGCATGATGATAGACTTGGTTCCCCAAAATGTTTAAAAGCAAGTCACTATGTTATTAGATCTGCTTCTCAAACCTGGCATGGCACTTGCCCCAAATAGACTCTCAATAAGTATTTGTGTAATTTAATTAATGTTTGTTTTTAAATGCACTGAAATATATAATGCATTAGCTCCAAAACTTATGTTTTTGCGTTCTAGGGCAGGCCTAATTTTCATTTTGTAAACTATGATAAAAGAATTTGGCGTTCTCTATATAGAATAGTAACCTCATTTTACTTGCTGTTTTGCCCAGAATTATTTCATACTTTTACTCGCAATCATTAACTACATTTTTGGAGCTTTAGAATTAAAACTTTTTTTTTTTTTTGGTTTTCAACTGATGCACAATGAAGTTTAATTATCTGCTCAAACCCTCATAGCCAATGAGAAGCAGATTTGGATTAGGATTCCCTTCCACAGTATGCACATCCATTCTAGTATCATGCCACACAGCCCAATTTCAAATAGAAGATCTTGTGTGTGCACATGCTCCGGACTGTCCAACACCCCAAACTCAAAGAATGTGCACCTCTCCATTTCTGAAGCATTTTGTACTTTCTCCCTACACTTCATGTTCCAAAGTAATCTTGGAATTCAAGCAGTCTCTGCACATTTCAGCACCCAGCTAAGGATGACTTCTTACACAACTGCAGTATGAAAACAGAGATATTTCATGGGCACACACACACAAAAAATAGCAATGTTGTAGGACCCTTCAATCTACATTAATTTTGCTTTCCAACATGGATGCCAGCTAGAAGCCAGAAGTGAGCAACTTCATAAGATAAAATCCAGCCTGCTGAGGGGTGGAAGGTGCCCTGGGAGAACAGAGGAGCGAATCTGGATTGAGTGTGTGGGAAGTTTTCTGGGACCAATGACCCTGATCTGTGGCTCAGGCAAGAGTCAGCCAAGGCCAGGCCTGGGTGGGAGGCAGCACCACCACTGCAACCACAGGTTTGCATTTTATTCCACAACTTGCTGATGCCCATGCGCAAGCTACACCATGCCCTGAGGTTTTCTAAAACTCGTGGTGTCAACAGTAACTGCCCAGAAAAGTTTTGTGAACTTTAAATGAATGCCTAGATAGTCTTTGAAAGCACCACCCATGTAGTAAATATTCTGTACATTTCAGTTTTGATGTTGTTAATGGTAACAGAGTCATGTTTAAAGAATCAAAAGTAAAAAAGGAGGACAGCATTTATGTGCACAACGGGGTACCATTCAGCCATAAAAAAGAATGAAATCAGGTCATTTGCAGGAAAATGCATGGAATTGGAGATCACTCTGTTAAGTGAATTAATGCAGACATAGAAAGTTAACTATCACATGGTTGCTTTTACATGAGCAATCTAAAACATAAATAAATTGTAAAAGAGTAGAACAAAGTAGAGATGGTACAAAACAGAAAGGCCGACGTGTCCAGTATAGGGAAGGGAGTCCAGGGAGGGGGGAAGGTAGGGTGCTGGGTAAAAGCATGGAAAAGGATTGAGCCGTGCTATATCACATACCAATCCCCCCAGATGTACTATCAACATACACACACCATGAGCACAGTGTATTCCAAATGTTCCAGGAAAAGCAAATAGTCTAGTGCAGCAAGAGCAAAGAAGATGAATTTAGTTGAAGTGAATCATACTCACTTCTCCTAGGTATAGAGGGGCAAGAAATTGTGCATCACCCCAGTTCATATAGCAGACACCCACTGAAGTTTGTTCTCCCTTCTTTTCAGAGGCACTAAAGACAGTTCCCTCCAATGACTGATGGTGAGTTGACCTCCAGTAGAAGACGTGTATAGACTTAGGGCAGTCATTAGAAAGAGCAGGGGAACAAATCAGTGCTAAGAGAAAGGTAAACTGGAGTCCAGGAAGTGGCTATGAGGATGGGTGGCAGGGGAAGATGAAAGGCTTGTGGACATGGCTGTTTGTAGCTGAAGTCATCCCACCGTGGTGCAGTGGCCAGGACTCCTGGTTCTCAGCCATTTAAATGATCTGGAGCCAGGGCTCCATAAACTACATGAAGGATATGTTTGGTGATGACCCACCTAGATGAACTGCCTGCAGGAAAGTGAAACCTCCTCCCTGCTTCTTCCAGACCTGGGGCCAACACATACCAGGATTCTTGGGTCCACTGGGGCTTGAACACCCCAACTGCTGCTGAAAGAGCTGACATATAGAACTGGACTAATTAAATATAGCACGAGTGTCCAAATTTATTAACAAGACCTGGGTTTGTATCTAAGGTAGAGGAGCAGTAAATAATTTATAAGCAGAAGGAAAATAGTGTTCTTTCAGATGTCATAGCAAATCACAAGAATTTTCCCCAATTTGATATCTTACCTTTTAAAAAGTCCAAGCCATGGGGAGTGCCCTTTGGCAAGACAGGAAAGCCTGTCCAAGTTACTTAAAAAGCATCCTCTCTATGGAAGCAGAACCCTAAATTGAGAAAATGTTATCTGTGTGAAACACCAAAATGAAATATGTATATCAGGTTCTTGCATCTTTTCTCAATGTCATGCCACTTAAGTCTGGGGATGGCAGGGAAAGTAGTTCTACTGAGAGCCCACCTGTGCTCATATTCCAGGCAGTGCGGGAATTTAGAGGCTCTCTGCCTTACTCTGCCCATCTCCTCCCATATCTCTTCTCAATCCTGCTTAATCTCCAACTTCAGACAGAGCTCCCCAGCCCTACTCACCTCCATGGGAGAATTTTGTGCTTGCTGGCCTGCAGGTATCATACGGAGTCACCGTCAGGAACGCAATGTCTTCACAGTGTGATCCTGTGCATTGTCTAAAAGCCTTTATTAATCATTTTGTGGTACCATGAAATGACAGGCATTTGGTTCCCACAAGCAAATACTCCAAACCAAGAGCCTTAATATAGTGGTGTATACAAATGATAATGGCCAAGTGGCAAGTCCTTGGTGCATTTAGAGGCTCACTAGAGGATAAGAAGAGCTTCTGGTATCTCTCTAATTGTTTTCAAATTTTTATTTATAGTGATATTAAGCTGTTCCCTAAGAGCTCCAGCCATAAATTATGGTGATTCTTTCTGAAGGCTTTTAAATGTGAGGAAATTGGGAATTAGTTTCCTTTCTCTTTAGATGCAGGTTCCTGAGTATTTCCTAACAAGATTCTTTCAGACTTGCTGGGTGTATGACTTCCCAGTAGATTACAAACTTCAGCACACATCAGAATCTCCTGAAGAACTTTTAAGAACTCAGATTGCTGCACCTTGCTGTTCACATTTCCTGTTCAGTAGGACTGGGGAGAGGCCTGAGAACTGTTATTTCTAGCAAGTTCTCATATCACTCCAACACTGTTGGTCTTGAGAACCAATACTTTGGGCTCAACGCACCAGGCCATCTGTCATTGCTGGGTCCTGTGGTATAGTTTGGATAAGAAGTACCTCCCAAAGGTCCATGGGATAAAGGCTCAGTGTGCCGTTTGCTGCTGTTGGTAGGTGGTGGAACCTTTAAGAGGAGGAGCCTCACAGGAGGAAATGAGGTCACAGAGGGCAGGTCTTAGAAGGGGATATTGGGATACAGTCTGCACCTCTTCCTTTTTTTTGGTTCCTGGTTGCCATACAGGAGTAGCTTCCTCTGCCATGTCCTACCACCATGAGGTTCTGCCTTGTCCCAGGCCTAGAGGCACGGGAACCACTGACAAGGATGGAAAGCTCTGAAACTGTGACTCAAAACAAACCTTTCTTGTGTGTGTGTGTGTGTGTGTGTGTGTGTGTGCGCGCGCGTGTGTGTGTGTGTGAGTGAGGTAACCCAGGGCTTCTCACTGGGCTGTGCTCCCAGTACTATTGTTTATTTTCATACGGGGTCTTGCTATGTTGCTAAGTTGCCCAGGTTGGGCTTGAACTTGCTGTCCTGCCTCAGCCACCCAGAGTACTGGGATTACAGACATGTACCACCACACTTGGCAAACTTTCCTCCTTGTAAGTTTCTTATCTCAGTTATTTTGTTACAGTGATACCAAAATTACTAATAGTCCTCCAAGAAATGTCTCAGTACCTCCATCATTTTTATCCCAGAGACTCTGATCCTTACTCTTAGATTGTGTTTTCCACATTGCCTATAGATTGGATGCCTTTTACAGAAAATCAATATTAAGAGCATTCATTGCTAGTCATTACCATGGAGTAAGACCTTCCACAAAATTAAGTCAACTAATGGCATGATGTGAACCCAGCTAAATGTTTCTGGATTACTCAGGAAAATTAAAACATGATTATATTTAATTTCCAACAAATGTAGTGATTTTTCCCTATCACTGTACACCTAAATGTGTTCCACTTTAACATGGGGAAGCAATAACCACATAATTTCAGCAATGAAGTTGCAGTACTGGGCATTCTTTCTGACAGAACTCTTAAGATCACTTAATTCAATTTCAGGGTATACTTTTCTACCAATAGTGTTTCATCCCCAGATGAAAACACTTTATTATATGTAAGTATTTCTAACATGTCATATCTTAGGAGTTTTTCTTACAATAATTTCTTTCATATTAATTCTTGACCTTGGGTAATCAATTTAATTTGCTTTCCTGTACTGGTCATTCTATACACCATTAATTTTTTTAACCTTTTATTTTGAAATAACTTCAAACATGCAAAAACATTTCAAGAATACTACACAAAACTCCAATATAACTTACACCTAGCTAATTGTTCACATTTTACCATAATCTGTCTGTGTCTATCTATAGTCACATTAATTATTCTATATACTTTTATAGTGGATTGACAACTGGAGGTCAACTATAACCCTCAGCTGAACTGAACCAGCATGGTTCTGGGTGTGGGAGGCCCACCTAAGGACTGTTGCTAGCAGCATAAAAGGCAGAACTGAAGAAGAAGTTGGGCTACTGGGAGCTGAAAGAGGCTTGTAGGAGCTGAGAAAGGCTGTTGAGAGCTGGTGGAGGCTGGAAGTAGCTGTTGGTTCTTTCGGAGGCATTTGTCATGCTGGCTTTTCTGATGAACTTGGCTGTTTTCACCCTCTGAGGAGCTAGGAACCTTGTTGGCAGTTAGAATAGCTTTGGTTCAGTTTGTGGGGAGCACTGGTCCTCACTTTGAGCATCACTTCTTGGCTCCGCGGGGGAAGATGGTGCACTGCCAGTCTGCTGGAGAAGCTCGCTGTGTTGGCTTTCCTCATGGGAACTCAGCTGTCTTCACCAGCAGAGGAGCTCAGGACTTCACTGTTGCTGAGGGTGGCTGTGGTGCTTTCCAGGGGAGCTCTGGTTCTTTCTTTAAGCATCACTTCCTGGCTCCAGTATAGACCCCTCAGCCTGCCATCACAGATCCTTCATCCTATTGGCACAGACTTTCCAGGCTCTACCACTGACCTTTGGGCCTCCCAGCACAGATACATGAAACAGGCCTGCATGAGACATTGTCGTGGGCTCTGGGCCTCCAGTTGGATTTCTGGGAGGCACTGTTCTGGGCTCTAGGTCTTCAGATGGGCTCATGCAGGACATTACCATGGGATCCAGGCCCTCAACTATATTCCTGATCTACAGTATGTGGACATATTTCCTGCACTCTCTTGTATATGATTCTTTGGGTGACTGTTATAAATAATCTTCTAAGATATGTGTCCTGTATTATATTGTTTCCCTTGCAAAATAAGCCCCCAAACCAAGGCAGTTTTCTAAAAATAAATATTTTTCTGAACCATTCTAAAACAAGTACCAGACACAGTGGCTCTTACTCCTTAAAATACAGTGTTTTTCTTTCTAAAACTAAGGGCACTCTTCCACATATGTAAAGAACAAAGATTGCCATCAGAAAATTAACATTAGATTATAATTATCATACTTACAGATTCCATTCCAATTTTACTGGCTGTTCTAATAAAGTCATTTGTAACCTGAGTGTCCAATCTACCATTACCTGTTGTGTGTAGTTGGCATATCTTTGTAGTTTCTTTCAAACTGGTGTGGAGCTTTGGCTCTTGCTTGCTTTCTGTGATGCTGCTATATTTTAGGAGCACAGGACTGTTATTTTGTTGAATGGTTTTCAGCCTGGTTTTGTTTGAGCTTTTCCCATTAGTTTTAGGTCATGACCTCAGTTTCAGGCCATGCTCTATGACAGGAATACTACAGTCATGATTCTGCGTTTTTGGAACATCTTGTGAGGAAGTACAAGATGTTGATTTGTTCCATCTGAGCGCTGTTAGTTGTGACAAAATGAAGCAAGAAATCTGCCAGGATTTTACATTATTTATTACTAAATTATGAACAAGTACCTGATGGAATATACATCAACCTTCTGGATATGCTGATCTTCATCAAACTATTAACAGCTAATTCTAGCATCTTCCAATGACTGTCTGAATTATAAAATTATGCTTAGCAAATGATAATTTCTATACTACAGGATAGACATTTTCTTACTGCTCCTATTGTCTATCTGTCTGGCTAGCTGTTTATCATCTATTCATAATAAATATAAGGTTTTCTATGTTATTCAGTAGGTTATAAACCAACACTTTATTATTCTTTTTCGATGCTCAAATTGTCATAGATTTGCCAAGAGGGAGTTCATTTAGGCTGCCATCTCTACTATCATTTTAACACTTTCTATTTAGATCAATAAGTCATCTAGATTGATCTTATATTTTCCTTCCACTCCTCTCAGGAATCCTGGTTCCTTTTGATGAGCTGAGATCTAGATGCCAGATGTGTTCTGTGACATCTGCTGCTCTTATGGGCTATGTGTATCCCCCAGATATATACGCTGAAGTTCTAACCCTCTCTCACATGACTGTGTTTGGGAAGTAGAGATTATAAGGAAGTAATTAAGGTTAAATAAATAGAAGGACAGGGCCTTGAGCCAACATGATCAGTGTCCTTGTCAGCCAGGGAGTGCATGCACTCTCTCTTCCTCTGAATGCACTGAGGAAAGTCGTGTGAGGGTGTGTGAAAGCCAACAAGAGAGCTCTCACTACAGCCCAGCCACACTGGAGTCTTGAATTTCAGTCTTACAGCCTTTAGAATACTGAGAAAATGAATCTGTGTTGCTCAAACCACCCAGGCTGTAGTGTATTGTTTTGGAAGCCCAGGTAGACTAATACAACTGGTATTGTAATGATGCCCGTCCTTTGGCCTATCTGCTTCCAGAAAGCATCTTGGAAGTCTCCATCAGTACCACAAATTCTAATCTAGAGTTTAAACTGACCCTTCTCCCCTTACATAATTTAACCTTTTTTCCCCCTATTATCCTCCATATGCAAGGGTTGATCAAAATATACAGTGAATAAGTAAATCTTTTTTAAAAAATTGATTATGGTAAACAACACATTGCCAGAAATCTCCCTCAGAATATTTCCCTCTGCTTTGAACACACAACACATTGTTCTTGAAGCTTTTCAAAGAAGTTCTGGGAGTGCTTTTCTGTGAGTATCTTTACAAGGTATGATCAGCAATATAGGGAAGACTGCTACCAGTGGAAACACAGCACTGTAAAACATCACGGTGTGTCCTCCTCCACTCTATCCACTGGAATTGGCACAGTGCAACTTCTGGCTCTTCCTCTGAACCAAAGATCAGAGATCAATGGACTCTGAGGCAGCAGTGACAGCACAATTGCAGACACTCATGAAAGAGGATGAGCAGGACCACTTCCGAAAGAGCAGCAAGTGCATTCACAGTGAGGAAGAATATTCTGCAGGAAATTCATAGAAATGTGCCTTTCACTATAATTTTTTAAATGTAAACTGTAGCTTTTGATCACAACTTTACAATTCAGCTTTTACTTTCTTTTTTTTTTTTTTTGTGGTACTGGGGATCGAACTCAGGACCCTGTGCTTGCTAGGCAGGCGCTTATTCCACTGAGCTATATCCCCAGCCCAGCTTTTACTTTCTTTTAAAAATATGTGCCTTCAAGTGGATTGAATCAAGTTCTACAAATATATTTTTACAACACCTTCTTTATCTGAGACAGCCATGATGTTTTCAGTATTTGTAACCTGAAGATACAAAGCGAACGTGTTTCTGTGTGAGAATTAGATTTACTTAATTATGTGTTGTGTTTTGTAAAAATAAGGGCTAGAAAAGGAATTTAAAACAATTTTCACTCCCTGAAGTGTTTCCATTTGGAAAAGTAAGAAGTAGAGAAAAGTACAACATGAGTCATGAAATACAATATTAACTGGTGAACTGAAGACCCACAGGGGCTGGGAGAAGTGAATGTGGAGGGTTAGTAGCTCAGAGCCCAGGGCTCAGGCTTTGACTTGACTGGGGAATAAGAGAGATTTAACCTTTCCATCATGGCAGAGGGAAAAAGAAAGCAACACTCTGCAGGGGTAATGGAGGAGTCTATGCTTCTGTCTAGGGAGGAGACAGATGAGAAATCTCTGACTTTCTACTCAATTTTACTGTGAATGTAAAATTTCTCTAAAATAAAGTGCATTTTAAAAATCATCAGGCCAGGGATATAGCTCAGCAGCACAAGTGCCTGCCTGACAAGTGTAAGGTCCTGAGTTCGATTACTGGTACCACCTAAAAAAAATCATCAGAAATATAATACCCTCTGCTCCAAAAAAAAAAAAAAAAGCATTAGAAGTGAGAATATGACCACTAATCAGAGTAAAACTTTGTGTTAAGGAATTTTGTGAAACCAGAAACCTGTGTCATTGGTTTTAGGAACACATACTTTGATATTTGACAAAATTTGTGGAATAATCAAATAGAAAACATAGTGGATAGTGTGTATGTGAGTGTCTCCAGGCTATTTTTTGCTGGCATCCATTTTTATTTCCAACCTTTTAATACCAAAGAATTCATTTTCTTTTTTAAATTTTATTTTGCATTTTCTTATCTCTTACAAATTTCTGTGATGTTGTGACTGTAATATCTCATGTGAAAGCATTTTGATGATTTAGATTGATCAGCTTTATTGTGGAATCATAAATGTTATTCTTCTTAGTCTTAGAAGTTGGAAGCACCTGATCAGCTTTCATACTTTCTTATCATAGGTAAGGAAATAAAAAGCCGAGAGGATAATTTGCTTAAAGTCACATAGTTGATGGAATTCCTAGAACTAGCCCGTAAATGTCAATCATAATTCAGAAAAATTTCCCTTATCTTACTTCCTAATTGAGAATTTTCTTATATTCTAACTTATTTTCCATTTGTTTGTACATTAGTTCTTCCTCCAATAAGATTTTGAGCTCTTTCAAAAAAAAAAAAAAAAAGAATGTCATTTACTCTTATAAGTAATATGAATAGCAAGTATGTGAGACTCAGTTCTAAAAGCTTTGCAGATACTGGTCTCAAAATCCTAACAACTGCATGTGAAATTTATTACCAGCCTCTCTTTACAGATTTGGAACTTGAGCCTTAGAAAATGTAAGTAATTGGCCTACAATCACATAGCTAGTAAGTAGCAGAATACAGTCTCAACTTTGGCTTTTTCCTAAGCCTTTTTTGTTCTCCCAGTGTGTTAGTCAGGGCTCTGTTGCTCAGAAAGAACACCTGGGACAAACAACTTAAAAGTGAGAAAGACTTCTCTTGGTTCACGGTTTCAAAGGTGTCAGTCCATGGCTACTCAGCTCCACTGTGTTGAGTCAGAATGTCTTGGTGGGAGCTTATGGTGAGGCAAAGCTGCTCGCTTCATGATAGACAGGAACCTAAAACACAGAGAACAGCGGCCAGGAATGCAATATGCCCTCCAAGGGTACACCCTTAATAACCCTTTCCTCCTAAGTGGGTCCTACTTCCTAAAATTTCTACCATCTCCCAATAAACTTGCAACATATTATCAGTGGATTAATCTATAGGTGAGGACAGAGCATCTTCCATCGTCCAATCAACTCCCACATTAGTTACTTTCTCGTTGCAAGGAAAAACATATCCCACGCCCTCAACCTGAAGGAAGCAAGCTTCTCTGGGCTCACAATTTCAAAGAATTCAGTCCATAGCTGGCTCTCTACAAAGGAACATGGCATGGTGGAAATACATAGCAGAGGAGAGCTGTGCAATCCATACGGCTTTGCTCTTTGGCTAGCTTGGCTGGTTGTCTACGGCTTCCCTTGGCAGTTGCTCCATGTTCCTCTCATCTAAGATTTTCTGAGGTCTTCACTGAAACTTTGGCTTCAGTCTTACAGCTTCACGCATTGCCCACTCAAAATCTCCTGACAGAGACTGTGTCCATGTCACACATCCTGGCTGGCTTCCACAGCCTTCTGAAGTTTAGCTGAAAGCCTCCATGACTCTCCGTCAGAAGATTTTGAGTGGGCAATGTGTGAAGCTGTAAGACCGAAGACAATTTTAAAATATACTGATAAACAATTTAAAACTCTGTAACTTTAGCTTCATTCTCATAGATTCATGCATTGTCCTCTCAGGGGCTACTTGTAAGGACTTCAACTGTATCTACACCACCTGGCCTCCCAGGCTTCGTTTGAAATATCAGCAGGCACCTCTGTGATCCCACAACTTTCACATTCTGCATGCTTGAAATATCAGTATCACATGGGTAATGCCAAAGTTTGCAGCAGCCAGAACAGTAGCTAAGCCTCCCCGGACCACAGTACCAATAGCCTCTGCATACCTGGGCACAGGGGAAATTAATTCCTGAAGAATAATTCTCTGGATGGCCTGTAGGATCAGGGTGCACAGGAGCACTCTTCCTGAATAAAGTGTTTATACATTTTTTTGAAACAGGGTCTTCTTATGTCTGCCCTGGATCTCAAGATCCTCCTTCTGCAGCTACCTAGGTACCAGAATTATAGTTGTGCAGTACCACTCTTGACTTTAAATGAAATATTTACCGTTGAGCCT
The DNA here is from genome assembly GCA_004027595.1 of Dinomys branickii. Classification (NCBI taxonomy): domain Eukaryota; kingdom Metazoa; phylum Chordata; class Mammalia; order Rodentia; family Dinomyidae; genus Dinomys; species Dinomys branickii. The sequence goes on along the minus strand of PVLD010001032.1, from coordinate 77,460 downwards.
GCAAAGACTGGGGTTTGACTGACTCCTGCGATACTCTGAAGGCATTTAGTGCAAAGTATTTGGCTTCTTTTTAATAGTGCTAGTATCTTTGGCAACCACACCCTCTTCAGCTAATGTTTTCAGAAGTTTTAGTCCATAGTTATTTAGTCAGAGAGAGTCTGACTTCACTATTCCTGAAGCTTTGCAATGCAGAACATCGTGGCAGAGATCCTGTGGTGGAAGAATCTGCTCATATTCAGGAAGAAGACAGAGTGAGAGACAGAGGGAGAGAATATATATCATATAGTCCTTTAAGTATATTAAACCATACTTACCTAGTTGGAAAACTTAGTTTCCACTACCTCCCAATTACAAATCACCAAGAGCACCAGTGAATTAATCCATCAACAAGGTTAGAATTCTCATGATCCAGTCACTTTCCAAAGGCCCTGCCTCTGCATACTGCAGCACTGGGGCCCAAACCTTGGGGCACAGTTCATATCCAAACCATGACAACCAGCTAAGCTGGCTCCAACGATAGTCACTGAATAATTTCTCTTTCTGTAACTTAGCCAGAAAAAGGGCTGGGTCAGATACTTTTAGATGGTTCCAGGCCTTCAGAAGACACATTAAGTGAAGAAAACTGTGGGAATTTGTTTCGTAAAATCAATAAGATACTACAGAATGACATGCTAAAAGGAACCTATGAATGGCTCCACTTTTTATTTTTATAAAATTGTCACAAATATATAAATTAGAAAACTTTCACATTGTGCAAAATGTTCAGCATTCATCTCAGCGTTCATCCTCTTTTACTGATCTTGTCCCTTGTGTCCATTTTTCCCAGTAGTCACTATTTCCCTACTCACTTGGAATGCATCTGTTTATCTTTAAAGCCTTTGGGGCACTACTGGGTATTTCTAATACATACATTGCTTCTCTTTAATGCAACCAGTCAGGAGCAAGGGCCAGGGCTGGGATCCAGGGGCCACATTAAAGATAGAAAAGTCTGCAAGAGACAGTTGGTCCTTCCTGTTAGACAGCTTTGTACTTGCAGTGGTCACTCACATGTTTAGCGTAGGAGATGATACGAAAGCTGGGCTACAGGAGAGAACAGCGCGTTAGGCCTGAGGAGTCTGGGTAAGACAAATGTGGCACCCTCATGCATTTAACTGACTGCAGGGAATTTAATCCTGAGGCATCTCTGATTGGACCGCACCCTCTTCTTGCTGTGGGTGTGGTGATCCTGTGGTCCTAAGAAGGGAGGTTTTTTGATACCTTTTTTAGGTGTTACCATTAGCAGTAGAGGGCTTCGGCTCGCAGGGCAGAGTGCAGTTCTCTGTTACAGGGGCAGCCTTGCAGGCAAGCTTTTCCTTTCCTCCCTATTTGTTTATTTCCTTTTTCTTGTTTCTTCCCTTCTCTTCCTTTCCTTTCCTTTCTTCTTTTCCTTTTCATTCTTTTCTTTTTCTCCCTTATCTTTCCCTTTCTTGTTTTGGTTTGGTGATTTCCATTGTTTTGTTCTTAATACTTAACTAATGGAGATGCCCACACTTACCATGCATTCAAATCACCCAAAGGCTCAAAAATTGTAATTCTGTTGATCAGAAATAAAGCCCGAGTGCCAGTAGTTTGAAGATTCTCCGCTGGTCCCAACGTGCAGTTTAGCGGGATTCCCAAATTTGGACAGCCAGTACTATGACTGCCACCACCACCACTGTGCTTGTCCCGCTTTCAATATTTCAGACATCTCCGTTACAGTCATAGGCATTACTTGTTACCCATTCTAAACTTCCACAGGGCTAATGTTAAGTTTCTTTGCTCTTCTGGAATTATATCAACATCTTCTCGTAACATTTTATCATTTTCTAATTAGAACTCTGGCAACAAAGTCCGGCAACCACCGTTTCTTAACTAAAATGGAAATGGAAAATTAGTTAATCAGTTTATAAATACGATTGTAAATTAGACCAAAAAAATCTCTCAAAAACTGGTGGATCTTGGGAGAAGAACAATTTAAGTATACTTTGTAGTAAAAATGGTGGGAAATTATCTGAGAAGGTTATCTTTTAAGTTGGTATAAAATTAGTTCTGGTTTTTGAACACACAATGGCAGGTAAATGGAAAAACATCCCAGAAAGTCACCAGTGGCCTGAGGAAGCCAGTTAGGGGATTTGCATTTGCCTGAGATAACCCACACTCAGATATGCTGGGAGGAAGCCACGGTCTCTGCACTGCACACACTTGAGCTCCTGCTGCCACCAGCATGGCAGCCACGGCCATTGCCCCACCTCTCTCAATCCCTTGGGACCAGGCCCTTCAAGATTTGTCAGAGAAGAGTCACAGAGGGAAGTACTAGAGATTACTGTCTGCCAAGTCAAGCCCTCGCCATCACCCGGAAATGTTTAACATAAGTGAATCTTTAACTTCAAAAAGTGGCTGTTCTTGGTCTCAGGTATGTAAACATGGCAGGACAAAAGTCGCTCCTGTTTGGCAAAAAGAGTTTTCAAAACATCAATTAGAAAGCGTTGGTATGCCTGATGAACACCCACCTTGACAGTAAGAAAGAAATTAGGGCTAATTATGAGCATCTATCCCTCTTCCTTCTGCAAGCATTTGCTCATAATTATGTACTGGGGAGGGGAAATCAAGAACGCTTTTTTTTTTGCTGTATTTTATTTACACGTATGCTCACTAATCAAGAGAATGTAGGCATGACTCCAGCCCTAGAAATAGAAATGTGAGCAAAATAAACACAAAGCCCTTTGGCCATGAAGCTGCGGGATAGGATGTAGACGAGTGGGAAGGTAAGATTCCAAAAGTCAGCATCAGTTAAGAAAAGTGTGCAGCCATGTAGCTGCTACTGGACACTATTAAAACATTTGTGATGCAGACATCTGAAAAAGCACACGTCACCTTTGAATACAAAGCTATGCTATTCATGTCACACTCCACAAGATTGTTTTTAATTCACAGGTTCCCATTCTCGGAATTGATGAAATCAAGATTGAACTAAAAGGGAAAATATAATTTTATGTTTTTATGCTCTCCACCCTTAACCACTTACAATTCAGCATTAAGAAGCCAGGAAAGGAGCTTGGGTCATTCAAGTAGAGTTTACTTCTTTCAGATGATAAGCAAGACAATGCGCTGTGTGTTTAGGGACTTAGAGGTGAGAAGAGAAAGAAAAGCCATCTTAGGAAACCTGAAAAGAAGTTTGGAGACTAGTGAAGTAATTTTGAGCACATTGACATTTAAATCAGATACTTCCATGTAATAAATATTTGCTGAATATTTCCCTGGGCAGCTAGATTCCATAGATAGAGTGACATTGTTTCTCTTAAGACGTGAGCACTTTGTGTGTACAATGGGAGGGTATAGGATACATTTCAGCTCTCATTTCCAGCTGGTAATCCCATGAAGAAAATAGTATAATGTGTCTGGGGCTCAGTGTAAAATTATCCCCAGCAGAGCTTCTGGGACACCATTGAAGCAAATGCAAATTGTGTCACCTTCTTGGCTTGGTCCTTCTCAAGACCAGTTATAAAGACCGGAAGGCAGCAGAGAGACCTGGAGTCACAGGTATTCCAGCAACTGAAGCCCTAAGCTGGCAACAAGTGCAGCTTTGCCCAAAATGTGTCCAAAGACAGGGGGACAAAGAGTGACTGTGAAGAGGTGCCACCAACATACCCTCGGGAAGCCCTGCACCGCACCACACTATCTCAAGGACTTAGGAGAAGTGGTTTGCCAGAGGCATAGGTTTCCAGGGAAACTGCCCTTTCCCTTTAGTTTTTATTGTCCTTACAAGAGTACTCGTGTGTAGTACATCAGGTTTATATTCCTTACATGGGGCTGGTGCATGCACAGAGCGTATTTCAATTCCTTTTTCTACCCCTGCCCCTCTTCTCTAGCCCCTCCCCTCCACCTCTTGATCCCCTTCCCCTGAGAAATACCTATCTCCCTACTTCCTGTTTACTTTCATTTTGCTTATTATTTATACTTTGGTTTCTCATATAAGAGAAACCATGTGATATTTAAGCTTTTATGTCTTGTTTACTTCATTTAACATTATGGTTTCCAGGTGCATCCATTTTCCTACAAATGACTCAAATTTATTCTTCTTTATGACAGAGTAGTACTCTGCTGTATATAAACATCACATTTTCTTTATCCATTCATCTGCTGATGGACATATATATTGCTTCCAAAATTAGAAATTAAAAATTATATTGATATAGACATGAGTATGCAAGTAAAATGGGAGTTCTGTGAAGAATTATTAAAGGACTGAGAATACTTTTTGTATTGAGACATGATCTTACTATGTATCTCAATGTGACCTCAGACTTATGATCCTGCTGTCTTAGCCTCCCAAGTGCTGGCATTACAGGTGTACCCCCACATCAGGCCTAGACGGTTTGGTTTTTAAGCATCCCTCCATTTAATTTTTTTTTTCAGATCATTTTCTTTACTAATACATGTTTGTAGTGCATAACGTTCACATTCCTTGTGAGGAGCTGGTACATGTACAAGGTACCTTCCTGAAAGAGGTGAAGACATCATGTTACAATGATCCGTGCACACCCGTGTGTATAGCAGCACAATGCAGAATAGCTAAACCATGGAAGTGGCCAATCTGTCCATCAATTGATGACTGGATAAAGAAGTATGGCATTTACACACAAGGGAATAAAATTTTATTTTAAGGGGCCGTGGATGAAGCTCTGTTAGAGTGTTTTATCTCCAGCATTACAAAAAAAAAAAAAAAAAGATTTTAAGGTGAAGAGAAGTACTTACATTGTGGTGCTTTAGAAATTGATGTAGGTTTATTTTACTTAACAGTATGGTCTTGAGGTCCATCCATTTACCTAAAAATGCCTCACATTTACCCTTCTTTATGGCAGAGCAGTACTCCATTATGTAGAAATATCACATTTTCTTTATCCATTCATCTGTTGATGGACAAATAAACTGTTTCCAGGATTTAGCTATTATGAATTGTTCTGCTATAAACGTAAGTATGCATGGATCACTGGAATATAATGATTTTACCTCTTTCAGAAGAATGCCTGAAGAAGAATAGCTAAGCCAAATAAAATTTCTATTTTTAGTTTTTTGAGAAATTCCCATACTGACTTCTATTAGTGGTTGTACTACTATACATTCCCACCAATAGTGTAGAAGTGTTCCTTTCCCCTGACAGCCTCACCAGAGTTTATTATTTGATTTCTTGATGAAGAACATTCTTTCTGGAGTTTCAATTTGCATTTTTCTAATGGCTAGCCAAGTTGAATCAGAAATTTAAACATCACATTGTCATGGTTTGTGTCTAAATGTCTTCACAAAGCCTCATACAGTCATGAGGTGGGCTTCTAGAGTATATGATTGATCCATGGTGCAATGCTAGGATTATGGGTTTGAGTGCTACACTCACCTGGAGCAGGTAGTTTGCATACAATATAAGGGAGAATAAAGAGGCTTGAAGCCCTACCCTCTTGCTCCTCTCTTTTGCTCTTACTGCCTTTGCTGTTTTCTGCTGCCCTTCCTGTGTGCCATCCTGCCAGCCAGCCACGTATGGACTGAAATCTCCACAAATTGTAACTAAATAAACCTTTTCTTCCTTAATTTTGGGCATTAGGTATTTTGTCTCAGCAATGAGAGAAAAATAACTAAGACAGGATTTGGTACCAGGAGTGGGGTGTTGCTGTGTCTATACCTGACTATGTGGTTCAAGAGCCTTTGGAAATGGCTTGTGGGAAGAGTTTGGAAAGGTTCAGAGAATTCACCTGAAAAAGTAGCACTAGAACACCTTAGGCTGTTTGTAGGAGATTCTGGTCAGAGCTCAGAAGACCAGAAGGCTGATAGAAATCCTGCTGGTAAGGACTGGGCTTGGGAGGTTTCTGCTGGGAAGAAGGACTGCATTGGTTATTGGACTCCAGATGATATGTGTTATGGCTTGGTAGAAAGTTTGTCTGCATTTTGCCCTTGTCCAGGGGCTTTTCCTGAGAATGATATTAAGGATGGCAGACTGATTAATCTGGCAAAAGAAATTTCAAAGCAGTCAAATGTTGAGGCAGTGGCATGGCTATTGTTGGGGGCTTTTAGCCAGATTTATGTTGAGAGTCAAGAGCAAAGAATCCAGTAGGATGATTTAAAACGTTATGATATTGTTCAGAAACTAAGCTTCAGTAAAGCTGTGGATTGCAAAGATAGAGCTGAGGAGTTCTCAATTGTTGAGAAGGGACAAGAGAATAGAAAAGATGGTCTGAGGACATCAAAAGGAGCTGTAAGTCTCTATATTCTACTGCCTCGAACCTGCAAAAGTGAAAGACTTTCCTCTGAGGAGAAAGCTGCAGAGTGCCATGTTCCAGAATAGAGGTGGAGGCCACACTAGGTACCAAAATGGCAGCAATATGGAAAAATTGTTCCTCAGAATCAGGTTCAGAGAACTCAGTGATCCAGGCACTGAACTCCTACAGCTAAGAGAGAAGAAAGCCTGGCTACTGCTTCAGTCAGCAGCAGACCTTGGCATTGTCCACATGGTGCTGGCTTTAGGTGCATACAGAATGCAAGAGATTTAAGGTTAAAAAAGCTCCCACCCAAATTTCAGAGGAAGGCCTGGGAGGCCAGGCAGTGTGCCCGTGAGAGGGCAATATGTGAAGCTGTAAGAAACCTAAAGTGCAGTGGGACCTCAGAAGGTTGGAAAAGCCAGGAATGTGGTTCATCTAAGGAAAGTTGCAAGGAGGGAGTAAAGCGGGCCTAACAAAAAAGCCGTGGCAGCTATAACTACCTGAAGTGCCATAAAAGTGGAGCCACATGGAGCTCACAATTTGCCACAGATTACCTCAGAAGTTTCTCATGGAACCACAGGACTTAATGTTTGCCCTGCTGTATGCTGAACTTAGTTTGGTAGCAACACTCTGCTTCCCCATTTGTACCTTTTGGAATTGTAATGTTTATATTGTGCTAATAAATATTGGAAGTGTTTAACTTTTCATCTGCACAGGGGCTCACAGCTAAAAGTTTGCCTTACATCTTTGAGGAGACTTGGGCTTGGACTTTTCAGCAATGCTGAAACTTTTAGGATTTTGGCAAGTATTAGAAATGGACTAAAATGCCTTTTGTGTACAGGGATGTACATGAGTCTTTGGGGGGCCAAAGTCAGAATGTCATGGTTTGTCTAGATGTCCCCCAAAGACTCATGCAGTCACGAGGTGGGCCTCTAGAGTTTATGCTTGATCCATGGTCCAATGCTGGGATTATGGGTGTGAGTGCTACACCCACCCTGGGGCAGGCAGTTTGCACACAGTGTAAGGGAGGGAAGGAGATTTGCTCCTCCTTTTTTCTCTCTTGCTGCTTTTACTGTTTTCTGCTGCCATGAACTGTTACCCTCTGCCATGTACCACTCTACCTTGGAGCCAGCCAAGTATGGACTGAAACCACCACAAACTGTGAGCTAAATAAACCCTTCCTTCCTTAATTTTGGGCACCTGGTATTTTGTCTCAACAATGAGAGAAAAGTAACCAAGACAAACATAATTTCTCTTATCTGAGAAACCCAAAATATAAGTAAAGAGGAAAGCAAAAGAGAGATAGTAAGAAGTAGGATATATTTTTCTAATGGGAAGGGGAGCAAGAGATGGAGAGAAGGTTGAGGGAAGACTAAAAGAAGTTTAAGAAAGTGAATTAAGCAAAAATGGAGATCCAGCCTTTGTAAATGGGAAGGAGAATAAGCATTGGAGAATGCAGGGAGTGTGTCTCAGTTACTTTTTTCTCATTGCTGAAACAAAATATCCAATGTCCAAAATGAAGGAAGGAAAGGTTTATTTAGCTTATAACTTGTGGAGGTTTCAGTCCATACTTGGCTGGTTCCAACAGAGTGGCACATGGCAGAGGGCAGCAGTTCATGGCAGCAGAACAGCAAGGCAGCCAGAGCAAAAGGGAAGAGTGGCAGCAAGCAGCCTCTTTCCCTCCCTTACATTGTAGGCAGGCTACCCCCACCTAAGCGACCTGTAGCCCTCACATAATCTTTATGTCCTCCTCTAGCACCGGCTCAGGATGAATACAAAGTAAGCACTCTGGCTCCCTGCTGAGTCACTTAGCCATCTGGACTCCCCAAGTTGACACAATGTGTCAACCATAACAGAGGGATTGAAGAGAAGGGGACAAGAAAAGAATTAAGATGTGCATGTGTATGTACAAACTTCCCATGATAAATGTAATCATGTACTGCAAGCACAAAATAATAAAAATTTTAAAACCACATAATTTAAAAAAAAAAGAAACTGATATAGTGTAAGTAATAAAAATATTGATCAAGGGCTGAGAAATAGCTCAGCAACCCAGTGCCTGCCTGGCAAGCATAAGGTCCTGAGTTCAATTCCTAGTACCCAAAAAATTGATCAAATAATAGCAGAGACATATATTTAGCACAAAGCAGCAGAAATTACTTTCCTTTTCAATATCTGCCTGCCGAAATGTTAGACACATACACAATAAATTTTACCTAGCTATTTTAAAGTACTTAATCCTCACTTAATAACTTAACAAACATATACAAGGTGTTTTGCAAAATAAACACATCAGACATGATCCCTTATCTGAAGGGAAACTAGCAGTGATCATGCTAATGCAGGAGGAGAAGGCTCACACTGAGCACCCTTATTCCAATCATTCATCGCCGTTTATCTGACATGCAGATTTCACTGAGTGTCCTTTACTGTATTGCTAAATCTGCCAACCCTAGGAGAATGCACCCAAATTAAAAGGAAAATTACCAAGCCCCTAAATTTCTTGAACAGGTGATAATACTCAACTAGATTGTCCTATTCCTTAAATATTCGCAGGAGCTGTGGGCTGAATTGAAGCCTCCAAAATTCACATGTTGAAGTCCTGATCTCTATCCTGGCCATACTTGGAGCTAGGGTCCATAGGAGGTAATTAAGATTAAATAAGGTTATAAGAGGGGGGCCCTGTTCTGATAAGATTAGTGTCCTTCCAAGAAGGCACACCAGAGAATACATCTTTCTCTCCCCACTTCACTGTCTCTGCAAGCAATAAATAGAGTCCTCCCCAACCCAACCACATTGCTAACCTGGTCCTCATCTCCCAACCTCCACAACTGTGAGAAAATAAATAATATTGTTCAAGTGGCCAGGCCATGGTATTTTGTTATGGTGGCTTGAGCAGACTGAGGTTACTTTTTGTACCAAGAAGTGGATGTTGCCTCATGAGTTACCTCAGTGGTAGAAGCAGCCTTGAAGCTCAGTGAGCAGTAGAGACTGGAAGACATCTGAGGTGCCTGCTCAAAATGGGTAGTAAGGGTGCTTCTGGTAAAGTCTCACACAGGAATGGAAACCATGTTGTTGGAGACTACAGGAATTCCCAGCACTGCAAACCATGGTAAGATTAATAATAATAATATTTTTCTAAACTGAAGGAAAGGCAATTGTCTTATTCATTTCCATTGCAAAAATGAAATGCTTGACACCCCCAGATATTTTACACAGAAAATACACATGTGGCTCACCATTCTGGAGGTGAGGGATCCAAGGGCATAAAGCAGCGCCTGGGCAGCATTAATAAACATTCCTGCTGCATCAGTGCAGCAGAGGGTATCACATGGCAACACAGAGCAAGAGCTAACTCGGGTCTCTCGTCCTCATCTTATAAAGCAACATGACCATCTTTCAGATCCTAAAGACAAAGCGCTGTGCACATACATCATATTTTGACCATACAATTTTATTGCTTTAGTGCTTTGGATAAAAGTTCAAGTCAGCTAGGGTTCACTGTGTACATACTGTCTGGAAAGCATTGAGGCTTTGAGAATACAGATGTATGGAGATGACCCTCTGCAGTTACTCTAAGAAGCTGTTTTCTCTAGTGGTGCACAAGCCATCGTATGAACAGATAATGTCACTACAGGTGAGGACCAAGGCAAAGCCACAAGCAGGGGCTCTGGAGCAGAAAAGCCCTAGTGTGATGCTGCTGCCTGCCAATGTCCCCTTTCCCATCCCGGTTGCTGTGGCTTGGATGTGGTCTGTCCCCCAAGGGTTCATGGATGGAGACAGTGTCCTCATGTGGCAGTGTAAAGAGGGAGAGAACCTTGAAGAGGTGGGAATTAACTTGACATCGACAGACCTGCTCAGTTCGAAGGAGAGGCTTCTCATTAATAAGCCTTACCTTCCCTCCCCTGCTCTGGTTTCCTCCTGCCTCTACGTTCTTGTTACAGTTTATATCTAAATGTCCCCCAGGAGCCTCATGTGCTCAAGGGTGAAGCTCATGGATGATGATTGGTTGATGGTGGGCAGCTGGGCCTGGCTTGGTGTGGGGTGCTGTGGTCTGGTTGGAAGTGGGTCACCTGCGGTCTGATCTGGAAGGGCGTACCTTCCTTGTGGTTCCTCCCTTTTCTCTGTGTCTAGGTGACCATGATGCAAGCATCTCTCCTCCTCCAGACCCTCTGCCAAGGCAATGCTCTGTGTAAGCTGGCGTGACATGGGGTGAAACTGCAAGGGAAAATAAATCTGTCCTCCTTTAGGCTGTAGGTGTTGGGTATTTTGTCCCATTGGTGAGAAAGTGACTAAGACAGCACTTCTGCCACAATGACATCTGCCACGATGAGACACAGCCAGGGGTCCTCACCAGAGCCTGTGCCATGCTGCTGGACTAGCAATCCTTCAAATGGTGAGCTAAATAAACCACTTTCTTCACAATTACCCTGCTTCAGGGACCTCCTTGGACCTGCCTCCCAGAGCTGCCTCAAAACGTTCAACCAGCAAAGCATCCATAGCTGTGCCTCGGTTCATGTAGACCTGGGCACAGCTCTTGCTGGGAGCAGACCACTGTCTGCTGGTGAGTGGAAGGCAGGAATTATGCGGTAATGGCAGCCTCCACTGCGGATTCCAGGAAAAGCTTGGGAAGACAGGCAGAAGATTGCTCTAGGGTCAGAGCGCTCTCCCACAGACAGCTCACATGGAGATGACCAGTGGAGGTGTGGGAGGAGACCCTCAGTGGTGACCCCAGAAAGGCACAGCTAACAATAAATGCAACACCCACCAAGGAAAGCTGCAGACCAACATTCTTGGGGTGAAGCTCCCCAACCTGTGAAGGTTCCCGTGGGCTTCCTGCCAGGATCCCGGACTTGCTCTGCTGGGTTTCACACTGGCCTTGAATCAATTACTTCTTTATACCTAACCTATTGCTCCCCTTCGGGATAGGAAAGTTTGTCCCTTTCCTACCCCTATACTTGAAAGTGTGCAATGTGTGTTTTAATTATTGCAGGTTGCAAAGAGTTTGTCTTGAGTATAATTTGAGACTTTGGACTTTTGAATGAAAGCAGAAACAAGACTTTAGAGCTGCCAGTGATGAACTGATTGCATTTGAGGGAAGGATGTGAATCTTAGGGGCTAAGACAGAGTGCTGCAGTTTGGCTGTGGTCTGAGTGTGTCCCCCAAGGTTTCTGTGTTGACACTCAATCACAGGAAGGACTAAGAGGGTAGGAACTGAATATGAGCACAGCACTCATTCACCCGTGGGAGGTGATTAGGGTTAGTCAAGGTCATCAGGGAAGAGGCCTTCTGTGACTGAACACTGATGCCTTGATAAGAGGAGAGGAGAACGAGCACATGTGCGCGCCCGCACACACACACACACACACACACACACGCACACGCACACGCACATGCACACACGCACACATGCACACACGCACAAGCATATTCCCTTCTCTTTCCATGGGGTATCCTATACTCCAAGAGATTCTGCCAGCAAACAGGCTATTGCCAGATGCAAGCCTTTTCACCTACAGAACTGTGAGCCTAATAAACTTCTTTTCTTTATAAAGCAAACCTGCCTCAATTATTATGTTATAGTAATAAAAATGGACTCACAGAGTGATTCAGGTGGGCATCCTCAGAGACGCTGATTGTAGCTGCTGGTGGTGCCCTGGCTAGCACCCTTTCTTCTAGACCCATTTTGTCCCACGCTGCAGCCACTGTAAGTCTGCCTGCTAATGGCTCACAGGGACTTCTTCATCTGGAATTCTAACTCAACTGTCACCTTCACAGGGAGTCTGATGGAAATGGTTCACTGGCAGAGTCTGCCGCAAGTTATGGTACAATTCATACTCCAGAGCGCTCCATGGAATCAGGCTGCAGAGGGTTCTGGCAGACACTGTATTCTTATTTTGCTCCTTCCCCTGCTCTGTCCCGCTTCTCTCATGCCCTTTCTCCTGACAGCACTCCTTTAATAAGTCCCACACACCCACATCCTTGTCGCTGGCTTTGCTTGTGGAGAATAGGACCCAAGTTGTCAATTTAAGTAGTCTTGGTTGCTTAGAGAATGCTTTCTGGAGGTCATACTGCTTATAATAGGAGACTTAAAGGTCTAATAAATAAAATAAAATAAAATAAAATAAAATAAAATAAAAACCATAAATAGACATTGATGTATTAGTGTTAGTATTTTTGTGCTTTGAGTTCCTCCATTGAAGAGATTTTCAAAGTTGATAAATGTCCAACAAAATAATTGTCTTCTCTTTTTGTGAACTGTATCTATGTACTGAACATGTATCTATTTACTGAACAACTGCTACCTGAAAACAATTAGAGTCAGTGCTAGTCAGCTTTCTGTCACTGAAACAAATGCCTGATATAATCAATTTATAAGACGTAAAGTTTTATTTTGCTCCACAGTTTGCGGCGGGGGGGGGGGGGCGGTTCCAGTCACAGACAGGCAGCGTTGGCAACATTGTTCTTAGGCTTCTGGCACCAAAACAGTGTATTGTGGCTGGAGTGCATGGTGGAACAAAACCCCTCACGTGGTGGTCATGACAGTAAGGGGGTGGCTGAGATCCCACAGTCACTTTTCTGTGCATGCCCCAATGAGCTGATGTCTTCTCAATGGGTCCTACCTCTTAATGCTTCTGCCATCTTCCAATAGCACCAAGCTGCGAACCAAGTCTTGAACACATGGGCCTTTGGAGGTAAAAACCATAACAGCCACAGAGCATTCTATCATCTGCTAGGGACTTAGTAGGGAGCCAGACTGCATCCTGCCCTTCCAGATCTCAGATAGTATCTGAGCCTCCCTCTCTTACCTGCACAGGTGAGCCAAGGCTATGCCTCAGAGCACTGAGGGGAGGAGGGTGTATATAGTTCTCCCTGGGAAGGGCAGCAAGCAGTTACACCACTCTCAGTGACTTTAAAGCAGTGGCAAAGAAGAACCAAAGGTCACTGTGCTTTTAATTCCATCACGTACTAGAAATTCCCAACAGTGGTAGTGGTAATGTTCTCTTCCCTTCTACCCTGAATGCCACTGAGGAGAGCCTCAGTATTATCTGCTTTGGAAGCCTCTGAACAACAAAGCTGAATCCTCACCCAAGGCTGGAGGGGACAGCTGCTTCCCCATCACTCCAGGAGTGGGTAGAAAGGGGGTTTTAGAGCAATTTCTTCCAAAACACCTATCAGTCTCACCCTTCACCCCATCACGTTCCACAGAAAGCACAGGGAGTTGGTTGTGGAATTTGTGTACTAGAATCAGGCTAGCACACAAAAAAACTGTTTCATTATAAATGTGCAGATCTTATCTGAAGTGAAGGTGCTTTTGAAAAGAAGAAGCACACGGAAAAGGAGGACAAAATCTAAAACTTTCTGCAGGTCAGAGGAGTTGGATCTGTGTGGGCTCTGAGAGAGGAGGTGATCTCTTCACCCGTGCTGGCAAAAGATTTAAAGGCAAAAGACCAACTGTTCATTCCTGGGGACTTAGAGGCAGTAACTTGCTTACATTTTGTCAATAAAATGGAATAATTAAGGTTCTGAACAACTAAGGAGTTCTCCCTATGCAGCACGCTTACAAAACAACACTGTGAGTTTTGAAACCTTCACAATTACCCGAGGAATCAACATTCCACCCTGCAGCAGTCACCAGCATGAGCGAGAGCACGTTATTTTCCCGACCTTGCATGTTGCAATCCTCTGATGTGATATAGTGTTGTGCCTGATTGATTGAGAGACATTTAAAGAACATGGATTACATCCTAGGTGTTAAAGGGGATTTTCACACGTGCAGATTTTCTTCAGGAAGCTAGGAGTAAAAAGAGAAATAAGAAGTTTATCAGAAATTTGTGAGGACCTGCACTGTCCAGTACTACAGTCATACACCCCGTGTCACTAACTAAATTAATAAGCAATAAAATTTAAAAATCACCTGATTTTTATTTTAAAACAATTTAAGGTGCACATTGAAACTATATCTGCTAATCTGAGCAACTATTTTGAAGATAACAATATGCAATATAATAACCATTGTTAATTTCCTATCATCTTGTTTTGAAATTCTGTATCATTTTTATTGTTTTTTAATTCTCTTTAAAGTAAAAAAAAGAAACTGAGAAAATAGGACAGAGTTCCCAAGTGCCCTTTACCAAGTTGTCCCCAGTAATAGCATCTTATGTAACCATTTCTACGATTACTAAGCCAGAAAATTAATATTGGTGCAATACTCTGAATGAAACATTTAAATTTGACCAGTTTTAGCAGGCACTTCTCGGAGGTATAATGCTCTGAAATTATATTAGAAAGGTAGATCTTTTTTATATCTATGATTATTATCTAGATAAATTACTTCTTTACAATCATACTTTCCTCAAGTCTTAACTCTTTTGCAATCACTGATCTGTTTTTCATCAGTATAATTTTTGTCATTTTAGAATGTTACATACATAAACTATACCTTATATAACATTTTGAATCTTTTTTTTAGCGTGCAGCACAATGTTCTGGAAATCCATCGTTAATGGTTGCAAAATATATTTTTCCATTTTCCTACTTTTAAATGACCTATAACATACTTGTAGTTGAAGTGAGTAAATTATTCTGCTAATCTGTCTTCCAACTGGTATGTTTAGTGTGTGTACTTTAATGATAATAACATGCCAGAATTCAGGTTCTCGTTTTACTGTGTGTTGTTTGTTTATTTCTCCTATTTTTTCAGTCTTCCTCTTCATGCCTTCCTATGAGTTACATAAACACTTTCTAGAATTTTATTTTAATTTACTTATACTGATTTCATTTCTTGTCATATAATGTATAGCATACATTCTTACAGGGCCTATTACTATTCCAAAGACGTAAAGATACGTTATTGGCACTTGAAACTCTTTTCCACCCCACAGGGAGTATTGGTGTCTTCAGCGTTATTGCACATGAACTGAGAAACACATGAGACAATGTTACAAATGGTTGCTTACAACTCCAAAACATAATCTTTTTAGAACAACAGGAAAGTAATATTCCATTGTATTTTCTCATGTATTAACATTTCTGTTGTTATTTCTTCATGGTCCAAGTTCTCTATTTTTTCTTTTGTGCCTGAAAATATCCCATTTTATTGACAAAATGTAAGCAAATTACTGCCTCTAAGTCCCCAGGAGTGAGCAGTTGGTCTCTTGCCTTTAAATCTTTTGCCAGCACGGGTGAAGAGATCAACCCCTCTCTCAGAGCCCACACAGATCCAACTCCTCTGACCTGCAGAAAGCGTTAGATTTTGTCCTCCTTCTCCATTTGTTTTTTCTGTTCTCAAAGCTCCTTCACTCCAGATAAAATTTGTACATTTATAATGAAACAGATTATAAACAAATTCTCTTCTTTTCCTTCATCTAAGAATATCTCTACTTTGCCTGTATTCTTGAAATACTTCAGTTTTGAGTTGATAATTCCTTCCTTCCTTTTTCTTTCTTCCTTTCTTTCTCTTTCTTTCTTTCTTTCTTTCTTTCTTTCTTTCTTTCTTTCTTTCTTTCTGTTCCTTTCTTAGCACAGAACTCAGAAAAAATTTCTTAAAAAGTATTTTTTTCTTTTTTTGGCATTATGCCACAATTTCTCTAAAATTCTGAGATTTCACATCAATTTCCCTCCACTTTTTTACCAAAGAATAAGAAGAACACCAAGTATTACACCTGATATATATATATATGCTACCAATATCATATGTATTTTTTCATTGTTAATAAAAACATTTATTTTTTCTTTTATAAAAAACCACCTGAAGTCTGCATGATGACTTGCCAGTTACCCAGGAGTTTGTAGCGTGGTCCCTCAGCAGCGTAGTTTGGGGCTTGGGGGTCCACACAACACAGATAAGGGCATCAAGGGAAGGAGTGGGCCCCACACCATGTCGAAAGCAGAGCACACTCTAATTATGCAGAGAGCAGATTTTGATCTAAATGTGACTTGGGAACAGGAATCACGGCTGCACACAGTGAAAGAGACATTTGGGCCACGAGGATACCTGACAGTGTTATTTTGGAGTGCTTATTGTCAAGCCATACTAAGGAACCTAATAATAATTTCTAGGATGAATATGCTTTTTTCTAAAGTGGTGCCAGCATGTGGGGTAAAGAGTGAGCCTGGGAGTCACATGAAACCTGGGAGGAATTCCTGCCCCGTCATTTAGTAGTTCCATTAGCCTGGAAAAATGACATAAGCTCTCAGCCTCGATGAAATGAAAGCAATCCTAATGCTTATCTTGCAAAGTCATTATTAGGATTAAATGAGATAGTGTGTGTAAGGAGCTTAGCGTAACAGCTGGCACAAAGTTGGCACACAATGAATGTCCCTTTCTTCCTTCTTTCCCTCTAACCTGTAATACCACCTCTCCCTCTGGGCCTCCTCCAACATATTTGCTTCAGCCATGCTGCTGACCAGATGCCCTCTTCTGCTCTTCTTGGCTGCTGAATTTCTTAAATAAAATCCAAGTTTCTATTATCATCATGTGTTTTGTAATTGACCATTGCTTCTGTTAATTCAAATAAAGTGCCCGGCAAAGGAATAGATCCAGTTCTCTGCTAGGCTTTTTGGTCTCCTCATTGGACTACTAGACCTGTCAGTGAACAGTTGATTCAAATTTACTTCATTGACTCACTCAGGGTTCTTGTTTATTTTACAGTGTTTATCTTTATTCCCAATTATTCTAACCTGCAGAGAGAAAGCAAGGCTCTTAATGAAACAGAGCATGACATTTCAATTTTCACAGAAGTCACATTTGTGAATGGTGCATCCTTTTGTCTTGGGCTTGGCACATGGTGCAAAGGAAAAGAGGATGGACGGGGTTCTGTGAATGTGGGCAGCTGGAGCCCAGTGTGTTGCCAGGGTCCAGAAAATTCTGTAGTTTATTTGAGGGTGTACAAGGAATAACTTGGAGGAATTCTTTTACACCGATGGGAAAGATTTACTGTTTTATAAATATAATAAACCATCCTAAATACTAGTTCTTTGAACTCACTGAGCACCTTTCAGTGGTGAACTCCAGGATGGAGAAACCTTTCCATTTCACAGTTAGGAAAAGAGAGGCAAGGAGCAACTTGGTGAGAACCCAGAATAAGTCTGGATTCTTAAGATAACATCCCAAGAACTCATCCCAAATCTAACTTTTAGGTAACTCTTGCCCCCACACATCTTTTTTGTGAAAGGAAAACAGTGATTTCAACTGTGTTCTCAGGTAAGCACTAAGGTACATCCCATTCCACATGTGTTCACGTATTTTGGAAGTTTTGCTCGTTTTTACAAGGGCAAGATTTGAAAGTGCTTAGCCCTGAGTGTCTTTTGTCTAAAGTGTCTCGTAAAGGAGATGAGAGAGATTGAATGATCAAGGTCTTCCTCTGTTTTGTCACTGATTCATGTTCAATCTAGTTGGGTAGGGACCCACCGGGGACATCTCAGTGCTGAGAGAGGTGAATAAGCTGGTTTTCTTGCCATGGTCTTGGGGTGAGAGGGCTGGTTCCAAAATGAAAAGTGACAATGCTGATCAGATCATTTCGGATCTTTGCAAGAGGCTCCCATGAAGATCTACGAGTGTTCACACAAAAGCACAAGAGTATATTCTTAGAAACAAGAAACGATGTTCCTTGCAGAAAAAGAAACAATGAAGGGCAGGTCCTCTGGAAGAAGGTGAGAAATGGGAATGACAAGCTAATTTGTAAACAGATTTCAGGAGAGCAAAAGGAATACACGACCAGATGAAGGCAAATCTTGGGGAAAAAATTATCACAGGAAAATCCTAAAGAATAAAACACCCCTAGGTTCCAGCTAGGAACTGGTGCTTATTTGCTTATCTAGTATAGGTGGCAAAAATACAAAAATAACTGTAAATCTTTAATATAAAGGTCAACATTTAAACTCTCCAGCTGTTGGTGTTGTAGTAATTTGGCTGTATTACCCAGGCAGGGTGCTGCCTTAAGACAGGCATTTCTAACACCCGTCATATCACTAGCTACGCAGCAACCTTTTGAGGTAAGTGTGTACGCTGCACCCAGACAGCAGCAGCAGCCTGGCCGCTGGCAGGTGACTCCCTATTTCTTCTTTCCTTCCTTTCAGTCTGTGAAATCTGGGAACCGGAAGTGGTATTTGCTCCTGGGTCTGAGTTGAACAATGGTGGATTCTGAGGTTGTCCTCCCTCTCTGTCCACCACATCCAGGCAACATTCCCACAGGAATACTTACAAAATTGTGCTTTCAGTTCTGACTATCCAAGGGTGTGTGTGAGTGAGTGAGTGTGTGTGTGTGTGTGTGTGTGTGTGTGTGTGTGTTTTAAAGAATTAAGGAT
This sequence comes from Dinomys branickii, assembly GCA_004027595.1. Taxonomy (NCBI): domain Eukaryota; kingdom Metazoa; phylum Chordata; class Mammalia; order Rodentia; family Dinomyidae; genus Dinomys; species Dinomys branickii. The sequence continues at coordinate 58,885 of PVLD010001032.1, read as the reverse complement.
GAACTGGTATTTTAGTTAGTTAAAGGAACAATAAGCCTCCTAGAGCTAGACAAATCCATATGAGCCTTGTCCAGATAAACTGATGGTTTCGAGACCGGCAAGATGAGAAGGGTTTGCATGGGGCGATGCTTTCACAAAAGGGACCATATCTGAAGATCATCCCTCCTACAGTTCTGTACAACACCCAGACGTGCCCACTTTGTCTGTGTTACCACACAGACTGCAGGTGTGGGGGTTTAGTTTCATTTTATCAGGAAACAAGGAAAATAGCACTGTCTTGAGAGATCTCCCACAGCACTTTGGCTCCTTCATTAGCACGACCTTTCTTTTGGAGAAAGCAAAACATAAAACCAAGATTTCCATGCTTGATTACCAGTACTGTATGCTTCAATATGGAAATAGACAAAATGCCATGTTAAAACCGGGGATGGTAGCACATGCTTGAGATCCCAGGACTGGGGAGCCTGAGGAAAGGGAATCACAAGTTCGAGGCCAGGCTGCTCTATAATTAATTTATGACATTAACTTATAGTGAAATCAATTATTGAGCATCACTAATACTTTGACTTAGAAGATGATTGCAAATCAGGCTCCATATTTTATTTTGCTGTCCTTTGGTGTACCATCCAGCAAAATCCTAACTCACTGATGTAAGTCTTTACAAATGGCATAACTATTGAACAGCCTCGCTTGCCATCTCAACACGCTTTTCAATTAAAGTGACTTCTGTAATATAGCAAGCAGACACACTTCACTACAAAACTTTAATCATCAACAGTATATCACAGTTGCTCCTTTTTTTCTCATAAATATGAAAAGTGAAAGAGAACCACTCAAAATTTACAGTAAGTATCCCAACCTCTGCTTAGTAAGACAGCATGGTGCTCATTCTTCATACAGCTGTACGTTTGCTCTGGGAACAGAATGTGCACTGGTAGATCCCTGGCCTCACCTGGCATTTGGTCAAAAGCAGCATTCATGTAACACTTGCACAGTTTCACGTGAGGGGATAGGAGCAGTCACAAACCTTTAAAAGAGTATTCAAGCACCATTACATTCCTAACCAATGACACATTTAGCAGAAGTAAGGTCATTTTCAGAGAAGCCCAAGGAAGCTGTGTTCTGAGTCTATACAAAACCAAACTGATGCACAACACAAGTGAAGGCAACAGTGGTATCTCAAGAGCTCAACTTGAGTATATAGACCCTGAGCACGCATACCACTTCTACTGTTTCATAAAAGACCACGGAGGCATTGCCTGGGTGAGCACTCAGTTTAAACACTGCAGGCTCCCTGAAGCACACTGCAGAATTCCCCTAAGGTCTGGCCCAGTGCTTGGCACTGTAAAGGTCATAAACACGTGTTGCATGGATAACGGATTCCACTTCAGAACTTCATTGGCTGGATCTAGCAAAGGTTTCTTAAGACTCCCTCAGTCTCAAAGAGGAGGTAGGAAGAGAACTCAGTCATTCTTCACTGTTATTAACCTTGCCAGTTAGTCATGTAAAAGCTGATTTTTTTCATGACCACTTTCCAATGGAGATGCCCACATGTGCAACGGGAGGTCTGTAGAGCACACAGTAACATCCAAATACTGTCACTCAAACATCAGGGAAAAGCTACACTTATTGGGATCCATTAATGGTCTAGAATTGCAATTCAGAGTCTGGGCCATGGATTGCCAAGCCCAGTTTCCCCTCCCCACCTATCTTTTTACCTCTTCCCTCAAATCAGACCCAAGAACTCATAGCATCACATATAACCGAAAGCCTAACTGGATATTCTAGATTTGGTCACATACAATCATCATGGTTAGTGGCTACATTTGTCCACCCATAAAAGACTGAAATAATTTTTCTATTATATACAGTCTGTGTCCTATAAAATAAATGACATAAATACATAACATAGCTCACACTGCATGTGTACATGAGTTTTGGAAAGCTTGAACTGAAGTTCATTTTTCATTACATGGTAGGAGAACTTTCCTATTCAGAAATCAACATTACTCTTTCCTCGGTAACTTTGCTTTTAGAAAATTACTTGAATGTGTTAGTTCTCTTTCACCTAGAAAATGGACAGTGAACAAGCCAAATAAACAGAGCATTAAAATGGCCCCAGTCATAATTTTGCTCACTCCCTGAACGTGGTCTCTGTTGCGTAAATAAGACTGGAGACAATAGTAAAGTCCCAGCATTTGTCCGCACACAATGTAGGCTTTGTACAGTGGATGTTTTCCTTAGCTTTTCTTCTCCCTGATAAAGTGGTAACAAAAACAGAGCTTTCCCACTTTGTCCCAGAGCTGGGGGTTTTAAGTCTGTCGAGGGCAACTGTGCCTTATCTAAGCCTCTTACCATGGGCCGCTTAGAAGGGGGGTCTCTGCTTCATCGGCCTCTGGACAGGAAAGAGGGGCTGCAAGAGGGACAGGGACAGGACTTAAATGCATCTGACAGCTTCGTGTTTATCCCTGTTGATGGTATAGCCCTCTCCCTTTATAATTCCCATGGCTGATGTTACTTTTTATAGCACGTCTGACTGTCTGGGAAGCAGCCATGCTCTTCCAAGCTTTGGGAAGCAGAGGGAAGGGTGAGAATGTCTGCTGTGCTCTCTGCAGAGGGTTTCTTTAGAATTTACAAGAAGATCAGCTCTATGTGTTTGCATGTGAGTGTGCAATGTGTGTGTGTTCATTGAAGCACATATATGCAGTTTGTGTAACATAGAAGTTTCTGAATGTACAAATTAATTGAAATAATCTAAGCTTTTCACTTCTATGCATCCACAACTTCTTTGGTAGGTTGACTATATTGTCAAATTTATATTGAGTTTTAATAATTAGTTGCATTAATGAATCAGGAGGAACATGCTGTGTTTGAATATTTTAAAAACCTATGGAAAACGCCAAAAACACCTGTGATCTACTTTCACCATTTAGTATGAAAAGAAAGGAAACCTTCAAGCTGAGTTTAATTTTAAAGAGGATGCATGGTATCTTTTAAAAAGATTTTCTTAATCATCCGGATTAATCCAGACTTTCAACTCCAGATAAGAAATAGGATATCCCACGGGAGGATTTGCATCATAGAGGGAAATTTTTGCCAACCAGGAAAGGCTCAAAGGGTCTTAGTTATTAAAGTTACATTTATTGGTGATTATGTCCATTTCCTCTATGAAATGAAACTTCAAACCAAATACTTGAAAAAAGTCAAGAGAAGTCAACTAAAAGGCCTGGTTCATTTTTAAGTGCAAAAGTGGCCATTTTCAAAATGCCTCCTATGGCTTGGAGGAGTAAATAAAGTGAAAGTGAGAACTTATTGCTGACCTCTGACCAACACTGACACACAGTGGTACACACACACATGCACATGCACGCACACACACACACACACACACACACACACACACACTCAATTCATAAAGAATAATAGACTAAGTGTCAGAGATACACAGCTTTAATCCCATCAAGGGGCTCCAGGGACCACGTAACTAGAGTTTGAGTCCCTGGGGCCATCCCTGGACTTTCTGGAAGGTTAATTCCATGTAATTCACAGCAGCCCTTTCTAATTGGTTAAGATGTGTGCAACACCCTGCAGAAGGGAAGCACTTAGTCTTCTACCTCTTGCACCAGACACTTCAGTTAGAAAAGAACAAGAATCTCTTGAGAAGAAGAAAAGCTAGAAACTGGCCGCACCTCACATGACTATGGCACAAACACTGTGATAAGTCAGAACCAAACACCAAGCAGCTACATCAGCCCTTCCACCTCCAGGATAAGGGATCGTCATGCTATAAATGACCCAAGGGCCTATCTGTGCTTGGAGTTTCCAGTTCAGTAAGAGTAAATATTGACATTAATAGCAACTATACCAAGCCTTGTGTGAGTACACAAACAACTTCTATGTTAATGAGTTCATTGGTAGCAGAAACCACACACCCTACATGAAGCACAAATCCAAACCTGTAGCTACTCCCACCCAAAGGCACAGTGCTTCATTCAGAGGAGTTTGAAAACTACCACATCATTAGTATGATGGGAAGGAAGCACGATTAGCTAGTTAGATGAATTTTTCAATTTTCCATGTGCTTGTTCTGGCTTTATGCACGCACACTGTGAGCCCTCAAGCTATCCTAATAACAAATCTCAAACATAATGATCCTTCAACTTTACACAGTTGCACTGTACACTTTGAAAGTTCACTCTTTCTTCCATGTGACTAGACCCGAATGTGCGCCAGGTACAGCTTGACATCAGCAAATTGTGGGTGGTCATAGTCTGACTGGCAGTGGGTAGGAGAAGGGTTATGCACCCTTCCGGCTCCAAGGAAAACCCTCTTTTGCATTAATAAGGACTTACGTGAAGGCCTTCCTCTTCCTTCAGAGTTCAACAGGTTTTTAAAATTTCATGGTATCCTTCCAAAGCCACAGCCAGTGTCATAGAAGAATTTGAAACTATTTCCTAATTAATTAATTTCCTAATTAATTTCCTAATCTAAGATTGCTCACCAAAATCAGGGTCTATGGAGATGTTTTTGGTAAACATGGCTGCCTCTGTCTTTAAAAGGCTAAGTTAAACAACACCTGAAACTGGTCACCAGGGTAGCAAATGACTTCCAGGTCAAGAGCACAGCACTGGTTTTGCTCTGCCTGTTCCTTTATCCTTTCATTCCTTTGCCTGTCATAAGGGGGTGTGGCCACATCCCTTTCTCTAGCACCCACTTTACATGAACCAACTTCTCCAAGACAGTTTCCTCCGCCTGGAATTCTCATACATCACTAAGTAACCAGAAAGGTCCTCCCTGGCTGCCCCACTGAAACCAGCCTCTAATCCCTCTCTACTTGTTTAAAGCTGCCTTCTTCTTCACAGCTCTTTGTCTATTGGCTGTTGACCTCTTCTTCCCCTAGAATGTCAGGTACCTCGGGACAACATGCTTTGCACTTTTTGTCCCACATCATATTCCCCAATTCCTGGAACAATGCCTGGCGAACAGTAAGCCTCCGGGAGATATGTGCTTTTTAAATTCATGAGTGACTGTTAAGAAGCTTTTGTTCAGAGTTTCAGAAAGGGATCGGGCCACTTTATTGAACTTTTATAGTGTTTCCCTCAAACTCTGTGTGTGACCCAGAGGTTGGGCATTAAAATACAAGATCTTTCTTGGCAGGAAGTGAGGGTTGGTCAGTAATAGGTGGAGGGATAAAAGCCACACTAACTGAGGCTGGATCACAGGTATAAAGGCCTGAGTCTGCACTCAAAGTCTTCTAGAGGACGGCTTTGCCTCTCTCTCTCTCTCTGTGTATCTCTGTGTCTCTGTGTCTCTGTGTGTGTCTCTCTCTCTTTCTCTCTCTCTCTGTCTCTCCACATACATTCTCAAGCACACTGGTATTTTTTCTACCAGAGATGTTCATCCCTGGCATTGCGCTCTTTTCTGATATTTAATCTGCCCAGAAGATCTTCCCTCCCCTTCCATCCTCCCCAGAACCCTTTGATGTCAGCACCCAACACCCTTCACCTCCCCAATGCTCTTCCAGCTATGCCAGATCACAGCCACGCCAGCACCCTTCCGGGAAGAAGCACTGCTTCCCATGCTCACCGTTCAAAGCGTCCCCTCTTCCCGGCTGTAGTAACACTTCCCACTCTGTATTGGGAGGTTTCATTTACTTTTACTTCTGTCTGTTTTGTGTAATAGCTTTGCTATTTAGCAGAGATTTTTGTTGTCTTCGTGCACCTGAGCACCGCCAAGGAGCACACATCCACAGTGGGCAGGAGGGTAGGGCAGTAAGCATGTGACTCTGCTAAGAGAAGGCACAAGGCCTAAATGTGCCCCTTCTGGCTGCCCCTCCTGCACTCTCTGAAAGCCCCAGTCCCTTCCCTGGAGACTGACTGCCCTGCTGAAGCAGCTGCTTTGTGCCTCTCCCTCCCCATGCCCAGCAGGGCCTTGAATTTTCTGGGCACACAAGCGTCTGATGAGCAATCAAACGCACTCTTGGGAGAACTTTCTGTTCCCTGTTCCTGGCACGTCCTTCATTTCAGGTTTGAAATACACATCTTCAAGGCAGGCTGTAAAACACCTCCAGGTTTAACCCTTATCCGCCATAGCCACCCACACCCTGGGACCAGGCATTTATCTCAGGCCCAAAATGCCATTCGTCTGCTGATCAAAGGCTGTGGGAATGGGCGGTAGCCACCGCTGAGCTCAGATCCTGCCCACGCCCTTCCTGTTTGCAGCAGCCCACCCGAGGGGCTATTAAGTGTCTTTGCAGACGCTCTGTGGGTCTGAACAGCAGCCCCTCGTCCTGGAGCCTGCTTTCAGCATCTCATTGTCAGTGGGCAAGGCACAGATAGCGGGCCAGACGCTCCTTTCCCCTTTCCTGGGATACAGATAAGGCGGTGAAAACAGGTCTCTATTTTCCTGCACAAAAGCTGACTTAGAAGAATGGGGTGGAGCACAGTGATAACCAGCAGAATTTGTTGCATTTTGAAAAGAAATGCAGTGGGGAGGGCAGGAGGCTTTGCTCTGGGCTGGAGAAGCAGAGCAGCTTCGGGTCACAGTGTCCCTGGCTCGAAGCCGTCTTTCCCTTCTGAAAGGGGAAGCTCTCCCTTCAGCCCAGAGGGTCACAGAGACTCCTGACGGTGGTGAGGCCACCAGGGAGCTTCTCATGTGACCCACTTACCGAGAGTGTGGCTTGCAGGTTAGAATAAAGGCAGTGAAGGCAGGCGAGAGTGCCTATTCGCGCTTCCGCTGGTCCGTGAAATCGCGCCCCCGGAGACGCGCTGCAGTGGCGTTCACCCCCAGCTGCGTGCTGTCAGAGTGGGGAGCTCGGTGCGCTCCAAGTGTCCAAGGGTCTCTGGTCAGAGGCTCCTTAAAAGGCTACTGTCTGGACTGTGCACGTTATTGTGCAGGAGCTGTCCTCCAACGACACAGTGGTGTTTGAAAAACTCAGAGTGGAAAGCCAGGGGATGCCCGTGACCATCTGGAGCGGAAGGTGGGAGGGACGAGGAAAGTGACTTGAAAAGTTTTCCTGTAGGAGAAGAGTCCCGAGAACAGAGCGGCTTCGTGTGCCAGCACTTGCCCTGGAATCTGGTGCCAATAATGGAACCTACAGGCCATGCTTTCCTTCTCAGAAAAGAGGGGTAGGTTTCTGGGGCCCGAGTCACGGAAATTAGCTGGTCTGAGGTACAGTCGCAACTCTGGTGTTGCTTCTTAATTTTTTTTCATACAGCTTCCTGCTGCATGGCCCAGGCTGGCCTGAGCTAGCAAAGCTGCTCAAGCTGAGCTTGAGCGTTTGATCTTCCTGCTTCATGCTCTCCAGTCCTGGAATGAGAGACTTGCCCTTCTATGCCAGGCTTCGGTACCGCTTTGTAAAGCACCCAGAGTGGTTCCACTGCACAGTCAGGTTGGGAATCCGCAAACAGATGATCTCTTAGGTTTCCACTAGTCCTAAGTCCTACGCTGTATGACTCTAGTGCAGGGTCAGAGTTTCTTATGTATTTATTATCCTTCATCCATCCATCTAGCTATTCGTCTACATATTTTTTTTTCCACACCTAACACATGCTGGGAAGATACTTCCCCCTGAGCTCTCCCTCCACCCTGTGTCAGTCACTTTACCAACCTCTGCCTCTCCTTTCTCCAAAGACTTCGTTCAGAGCTCGGATCTCTCCCTAGATCTTTCTGGAACTGGTAAGGAAGAGGCAGTAACTGGCCATCGTGGCTTCTCCCATGCTTGGAACATAAAATAAGTGGCTGAGTGTGGGCTCAGTCACAGGACTTGGTTTCATGGTCCTGGGAGTCTGGAGGATTCTTGGAGAATGAAAGCAGATTCGCCAGCTGACGTGACCCGAGAGAAGTAGAAATCTCCAGAGGAAGAGGACACAGAGGAAGAGCAGCCCTGACTCCACAGCTGAGCCCGGTCCACATTTTCATGGGCTGTGTGGTCCTGGCAAGTTCCCGGCGTGTTCAGCCCTCTTCCAAAGACCAGCTTGTGCCTGTGCTACTTTGCTTGTAATAACTCATGGTTGCGGCTGGGTCCCATTTGCTTAGATTTTTACTTCTGAAATTTCAGTCTACATCATTCTTATCATCTCTCTGTTCCCTTTTCTGCCTACTTGCTTCTAGGTCTGAATTTCCAGAATCCACATTCAGGCCATTACTCTGGAGTTTCTTGCTTTCCTCTTTGGGAGACTTGTGGTAATCACCAGCAGGCGTCACTGACTATTGAGTGGCTCTAAAATCAAGCACACAGCTGCATAAATAGAAGAGAAACAACCAGCATAACACCCAGTGAGATACCAAGCACCTCATACGAATGGAACAGTCACAATAAATTCAAAAGATAAATATAATCCTATCAACTTAGTTCTTCATAATAATATCTCAGAGTTAGAAAGAGTTGGTTTTTTTTTTTTTTTTTTTTTCTTTTTGAGACAGGATCTCACTGTGCAGTTCAGGCAGTCCTTGAACTCACAGAGATTCTCCTGCCTCAGCCTTCTCAGTGCTGGGATTACAGATGTCTGCCACCATGCCCAGCCCTAAAGGGTTTTATTAGCCATACAAGCCTATTTTCTGAAGGAAGCTTTCTTCAGTACCTTTGGGATACAACCACCCAGCGTCTGCCAGAAACATTCAGGGAAGGTGTTCCTTCTCTCACACAGCACCCCAGGCCAATCTTTTCTTAGTTAAAATACAAGTGAAGTTAAATCTTAAATTAGGAGCATTTTCTGTAATAGTAAAGCCCCAAAGAAAAGAACAACCCATAGCATAAAAAGAGGAAAAACACAAATGGGGGAAATTTATAGAATGAAAAATGTTGATTGAAGGTGTTTATCGCCCCTTAGAATCACTTTTATGGGTGTGGCCTCTGTGTCCCACACAGCAGGGCTGAGAGGATCGATCCCCACTCAGCAGCTTCTGCTGGTAGGCAATTGATTTAAACCTTTTCCTAATGACACTGTTTTTAATAAGGAACTTATTCTTTCTTTTTTTTTTTGTGGTACTGGGGATCGAACTCAGGACCCTGTGCTTGCTAGGCAAGCGCTTATTCCACTGAGCTATATCCCCAGCCCCAAGGAACTTATTCTTTCAAGCACTAGTTCACAAAGTACCCATCTTTGTATTCTTATTACTTAAGTGTGATGATGTAGCAGGGCAGATTCTAGTCATCTCTGCTCTTCTTAAATCCTGGGCTTGTAGGAAAACAGATACAAATCGTCACAATTACTTGTAGCAATTATGAAGCGAAATTAATGGTACAAAACCAGTGGACAAACCAAATGTACAATGAAGTATGGTTTTCTAAGTGACATGGTATTGAAATGACACCAGAAAATGTTATTTTAGATCTGATGTTTACTCTAGGAAAATTATTTGATAGAGAAAGATTAAAAATGTATTGAGGGATAAAATATAAGGAATTCACACTTTGGGATTTCTTCTAGGTGTTAATGTATAGGCTCATCTCCTTCAGCCTGAAAATGGTATTGTTTTAGGTTTTTTTATTAATCAAAGAAATAGTATTTTCTACACACTGGAATTTTCATGACAGGTTTATTTTAAAGTGTAATGCTGCCTATCTAGTCCTCAGAATGTTATGTTTTCCAGGATTGGAAAGAAAAACATAACAATGAGATCGAGCTCACACTGGGAACTCTGCGACTGTGCTCAGAACTGCACATAAATGACCCACTCTAAGGAAACAGTCCAGAGTGGCTCCTCTGAGCTGCCTTGGAGGTCTGAGGTAACTTGAATCCTCGCCCCTGGCCTATTGGAGGCCTCCCACTTATGTGGCACTTTAAACACCTCAGAGTTCTTTCACATCTATAATCTGTTGAAAATCCTCTGTTGTAGATATGATAGATTCTGAGGAAAACACAAAACCAAAGTGTTGGGTGGAATTACCTAAGGACAATCAGAGAGGATGCAGAGTTCAAATAGAAACTACATTCTACTCTGTCCTCTACTTTTCTTTGTAAAATCAGAAAACCTCATCATTGTTTTCCTAGTTTCCAAATCTCTACCCTATAAGTCTTACCCTAGAATTAAGAGCTGGTCTGCCATGCTGACTGCCGGAGGATTTAGAAATAGTTTAAAATCAATCCCACGTTTACTTCCTCCTCCAAGTGTCCAGAGACAGGATTTAACTTTAGAAACTCACTTCCGTTCCACCAAACTAGGCACTGCCGTTTGTGCTGTAGGAGTCCAAGAAAGAAATGACCTCGAGTTCCTAGGAATCCTCTTTTATTTGGCAGGGTGAAGGAAAGTGTCTATTCCACCTGGAGGAGACAGGGAGGCCATCAAGAAGCACAGCTGACGCGAGCAGCACGTGCAATACCAGGCTCAGCATGACGGAGGAGACAGTTTTGGGGGAGCTGAGATATGGAGGCAAACTGTACCATGTTGAAAACTGCCACAAAAAGTTGCATACTAAGGGAGACCCATCATTCATTTGCTTCCCAGGCATCTCGTGCCTGTCTTCTTAGCTCAAAGGCTCGAGTTAATATATTTTGTGGGTTTTCTTAAGTGATTAAATATACAAATAAGGACCTGTGTTTAAAAATCAGCACTGCTAAAAATGGGTGTATTCACCACTCTAAAAACTAGCCGTTAAGTGTAGCTAGTCATTAAATACCTCTGGATGCAGTCCATGCCCTCATGACCTTTGTAATGTAAGCAGAGGGCCACACGTTACCTAGCCAAGCATGGGATTCACTTTGGTCTCCAATGGCAGTTGTTTCCTTGGTCCCCTCTGTCTCACAGCAACTTTCAAGTCGTCTAGTTGACCACTGCTCCTCGGGCTGAGGGCTCCTTCCTGCCCCGCCGTGTGCTGAGGCTGGGCACACGTTGCTGCTGGCTACTGAGGATCATGGTGGTTGAGCATGACAGGCACCTTGACCAAACTGGGTAACACCGAGGTCAGTGGAAAGCACTCTTCCTGGTGTGTCTATGCGGCAGTTCCCAGACATGATCCCCATGTGGGCCATCAAGCTCAGCGGGCAGACCTGCTCTGAAGGGTGGAGGCCACAGTGCAACCAACACTGTTGAGGATGCCACGAGCACAGGCCCACTCCTCCCCCTCTGCATCCTGACCACCGTGAGGGGAGCAGCCTTCCCGTTCTATGGCCTTCCGCCAGGAGGCTTCTATCTCACTGAAGGCTCCAGAGCAGCAGAGCCAGCTGACCATGCACAGAAACCTCCGAAAGCAGGAGCCGGAATGAACCTTTCCTCCTGTAGGTTTTATTCTCTGGTACTTTGTGACAGTGACAAAGTCGACAAGGACCCTCTGTAAGATTATGCTTCCTCTTCAAGGTCCCCTGGGGAAAGCTGTCGGAGTGGGAGGTGGTCCTCACCTCCGTGTGCTGCGCTGTCTCTCACTTTCTCCGTAACCTGACTACACAGAGTGGTGTGTGCTTGTAGGTGTTGCCAAATTCCTGGGCAACATTAGGGGGAATCACAAAATAAAAAGGAGAAAATGCCCAGCTATGTAGTACATACGACTTTGTCAGAGCTTACGGACGGGTATTTTCCCAAAATGAAATCCTTCCTTGGGAAATAACCCTGATGGATTCTGAATCACATCCTCCAGGCCTCAACCAGCTTTCCCTGCACTCTGAGATCATCACCCTCACAGCTCCATTTGCCTCTGAGAAAAAGAAAATTTATATCATATTGAGAAAACGCAGCAGCCTCCCCTACACACACACACAAACAGTACACATAAATGCATGTCCTCTCTATTGGCGGTGGTTGTGGTCCGAGAGTAGCTGGGACCTAAGATCCGCTCTAGCCACTCCTTCAGCCAGGTACCTTGACTGGATCCCCTCCATGGGGGAAGGCTGGGGTGGGGTCTCCCAAGGCTGACTGCATGGGAGAATGTTCTAGATGCAGGACTCACCAGAGGGTGGTCCTACTCCTAACACACAGCCTTCAAACACCTAGGAAGTGGGCAGAAGAGTTTGCTAGTGCCCTACTGAAACCCTTCCTGTCCCTTTGCTCAGAACTTGTGGAACAAAAGGCAAGAGGGTGGCCCAAGTGGCTGAGAAGGGTCACTAAGGAAGGATCCACATCAGAAACCCAAGGCCAAGAGGGATCTTTCTCCCCAGGGGAAGAATCCAGCTAGGACCCACATCCATGCCAGTACCCCTCTTCCAAGTGCCCCCCACAAACAGGCCAGTGCTTAGGCCCTGGCTCACAGCCCTGGGGAAAGAGCAGGAATCTAAAAGCCATCCCGGAGCAGGATTCTTCTAGGCACTAGGGCAGATGAGGGCACCTGAGGCAGGGACTAATGCCAGAGAAGCCAGCCTGGCACACTGTGTGGTCTCGGGTTGTGCAAGAGGAACAATACAATACAGGACACATATTTTATAAGATTATCTATAATAGCCACCCAAAGAATCCTATACAAGAGAGTGCAGGAAATTTGTCCACACACTAAAAAGACCAAAGAATCCAGCTGAGGGCCTGAATGCCACAGTAATGTCCTGAGGACTCCAGCTGAAGACCTAGAGCCCATAACAATACCTCCCACGATTGCAACTGGAGGCATGACAATGTCTCATGCAGGCCTGTTTCATGGATCTGCTCTGGGAAGGCCCAACGGTCAGTGGTGGAAGCTAGAAAGTCTGTACCGGCGGGATGAAGGATCTGTGATGGCAGGCTGAGGGATCTGCCCTGGAGCCAGGAAGCGATGTTCAGAAGAACCAGAGCTCCTCTGCAAAGTACCACAGCCATCCTCAGCAACAGTGAGGTCTGAGCTCCTCTGATGACGAGGAAGCCAAGTTCCCATCAGAAAAGCCAACGTGACAAGCTTCTCCAGGAGACTAAACAGTGCACCACCTTCCCCTCCGGAGCCAGGAAGCAATGCTCAAAGTAAGGACCAGAGCTCCCCCAAAGTGAACTGTAGACATTCTTAGTGACAATGAGGTCCCAAGCTCCTCCTCCAATGAGAACAGCCAAGTTCATCATGAAAGCCAGCATGACAAGCTCCTCCAGGAAAACCAACAGCTCCTTACAGCTTCCCAACAGCTTACAACAGCCTCCCAACAGCTTCTGCTCTTCTCCAGTTCTGCCTCCTATTCTGCTGGCAATAATCCTCAGGTGGGTCTCCCACACCCAGCACCACGCTGGTTCAGTTCAGCTGAGGGTTACAGGTTGACCACCAGCTGTCAGTCCACCACACACCTATGTTGGAGATGAGGAGGGCAAGCTTTGGGCAAGGGAGAAGCACTGTGTGCAGCGGCATGGGAAGGAGCTGCCCCTCTGTTTGCAGGCTGGGGTGCCATGCTGTGTGGGCAGGGGTGATGGGGGAGTTGGAAACCACCAAGCCACTTGCTCTTGACTGTCTCAGGGCAGGAGAGGGCCAAGCCAGGAGACTGATGTCATCTGCTTGCTTCTGGCCCTGGCTGCCTCAGCCTGCAGAAGCCCAGGTGCTGAGGTCCCCCGCTCTGCTCCTCTCTGGGATCCCCCTGCTGACCTGCTCCCCCATGGCCTGGGGCTGCTCTCTGGGGCTTCACCTTTGTTTTCCCAGTCTGGCCCTCCTGAGCTTGTTTGTGTAAAGAAACGCTCTCTCCTCTCTCCATTTCCTGTGTCTCTGTCGTTTCCTCCCTCTGCCATTCTACACGGTGGCATGGACAGCCATTGTTTTTCTTTCTAACCACAATCCCAGTCTTGGGGCCGGGCAAGTAGGTGCGAGACTGCGGTAGCAGCAGCAGGTCTCGGGCACAGGAGGGAGGGAGGGGGCCAGCCTGTCTGCTCGGGAAGGAAGGCGCAGTATCAGGAGACAGCTTCTCACCAGTGAATCCTGGGCCACTCTGTGCAGGCAGCCACACTCCCAGGAGTTCAGAGAAGCTGGTCTGGACGTGCTGATAACCATCTTCGCAAGGGAAGCTAGGACTTTGCATTTGCTTTCTGAGTTTTTCGACACATTCTCACTGCCTCTCACTGAAAAAGCAATCAAGGCTTATTTATTAAGGAGCTAAACAAAAATCCCAGACCAGGTGCAGAGCACATAAATAGTATGTCTAGTGAGAAGCGGGTTTCCTTGTGGTTTCTGTCCAGTGCCGCAACCTGTTATCTGTTTTGATCAGCCCCCACCATTCAGTCAGCCGCACTGCCGTGGAAGATAAGCTGCTCAGGTTTTCTTGGCAGTGCTCGAATCAGACAGGTTCTCACAGGAGTTCCAGTCCTGGGTTGTTTTCCAGAGCACAGGGAAGAGAGAACTGCAAAGGTAGCTGGTCAGGGCAAAGAGGAATGCGGTGCCTCATTATTTATCACTGAAATGCCAGTGTCCGGCTCAAGCATTAATTTCCAAATGTAAATAGGAGCACAGCCATCAGGATTCCCCTGCAGGACTAAATGCATCAAAAGTGGTCTTCACATTGAGATCCCAGGACATTGCCCGTGCGTGTCTGTAACAACTAGGTCACGTAGGACTTCAACGTTTATTTTTTGACTGTCACTAAGCAGAAGTCTGTGGTTCTATTTTGGTAGCATTTGTTCCATAAAACTCTCACGGTGTTTGCAGTTCCTTTCGTCACACTTTTCCTGCCAGTTATGACACTATGGGTCACTCATCAAAGAGATTTTATTTATTTCCAATTTTAAAAGGCAATGTGGTTACCAAGAACATGTAAACTTCCAGGTTTTTGTTAGAAAAATAGAAAGTTATGGAGCACAAATGTACTAGAAACAGATCAAGTTCCTTTATTCCCAATAGAGCTGTGCTTTTTATTAAAAGTTATAAGCACGTCCAGTGGCACAACCCTGCCGCAAAGCTCCAAGTTATGGACATGATTTAAATATGAATCAGTCACCATTTACACTTTAAGAAAATAAAGGTTCTTGTTACTTAGGAACAAGAGCAAACTCAAGTTTGCAGAATCCTTTACAAGGTTCCTACAGCCCCACTAACCCCCAGCCCTGTGGCGTCAGATTCACTAAGGTCATTTTACACAAGGTATTAAAAACTACCAGAGGTCCTTTCTTTTAAAAAGTGGAAAGCTGTTCTTTTTAAAAGGAGGCTATTTTGCAAAGATCCATTTATGGCTGGAATTAAATTTTTGCTCTTGAATTTTAAATGAACTCTAGAATGTTTAAGGATGAAATAGTTTCTGGGTTCTGCTTTAAAATACACAGATGTGGGGGCTGGGGATATAGCTCAGGGGCACAAACACCTGCCTGGCAAGCACAAGGTCCTGGGTTCAATTCCTGGGACCAAATAAAATAAAATTAAAATACACAGAGGTGAAGGGCTAGAAGTTTTTTGTGAAGGAGGCCTCATGTTCACCGTAGCGCTGTCTACTTCTACCTGTTGCCACCATTCAATAATAAATTCCAAAACGAGAACTGACAGGGAGAGACAAAAGTGTGTTTTCCTTTACAATTAATTATTATTGGTTCTTCATTTAGTTGCTATAAGCAAGCAACACTTTGCAAACATGATGTTCTGGAACTGTCTTCGGGCAGAGGTCAGAAGTGTTACAACTGTTGGAAATACAAAACTCTAAGCAAATATGTCATTTTTTCAGATGTCCAAGGAAAGAAATAGAAATTCCATAGCTGCACACAGATGACTTGCCATTATTAAAGCAGTTACTGGTCCAGTCTAAACAATTTTCAATTCAAATTTTCAGCTTTCTTATTTGAAAGCTCTTCCTTCAAAAGTACTTCTTAGTGATCTATGGTAACAATATTTGCAGAATCAGTTACTTTCCTCATTTTACATATAGTTAGAGGGAAGACTTATAGGGAAATCTGAGAAATGACAGTATTGGTCACTAAATCTGGGAATGTGTTTTTCTACCTCTGACAAATATCACACAAACTAACCAAAAATGTTGCAAAATTAGGGGGATGTGGTGCAAGCTGTAGTCCCAATACTTAGGAGGCTAGGGCAGGAAGAGCCTGTGGGCTGAGCTGTGTGAGTCAGGACCAGCCTCAACTACATAGCAAAAGCCCTGGTTCAGAAAGAAAGTGAAGGGAAGGGAAGGGGAGGGGAGGGGAGGGGAGGGGAGGGGAGGGAAAAGAGAAAACACTGTTTCAGAATTTGCTTCAAAAGAAGGGCCTTTAGGAAACAATAAATATTCCTCACTTGACTTTTTTCATCCTTCTCCCCCCCCGCCCCCCTTCCTCCCACCCCTCTCTCTCTCTCCCAGTAGCTGGAATTGAACTCAGGGCTTTGTGCCCGCTAGGCACTGGCAAGCTGCTACAGCTGAGCTACATCCCAAATCCTTTTTACTTTCTACATTTTGAAACAGGGCCTCACTAAGTTCCTCAGACTGGACTGGAATTCATGATTCTCCTGCCTCAGCCTCTCAAGTAGCTGGGGTTAAAGATGTGCAGCCCCATATCTGCCAACCTCTGTTCTTGGTCTGCACAAATCTTCATTTCCAGGGTGACCCCGGACTCTGCATGCCCTCCCTGTGTTGTCTGTGAGGACTGAGCCACTTGGGTGGGATTTACCCTGAGCAGGGTGCAGTCAGTTATCACAACATCTCCTTCCTGGTAATTTCATTTTCCTAAATGTATCTGTTTGACCCAAATTATGGGTACACACGCATATACACGTATATACAAAGCAGTGGAGAAAGAGGCATGGAGAGTTTTTCTTCCTGTTTCATTGTTTTCAAGGCGTCCTGAGACCAGATCCTTCCAAAGCTTGCACGGCAAAGTGAACTGTGAGTCCCCGGCCCGCGGCAGGTACCTGGTGTCCAGAGAGGGCCTGGTCCAGATAGGGGCAGAACACCACCCAGCTTTTTTAAAAAGCGAAACATTCAGGGGACTCGGGGTTCATCCTCCCGGAGGAGGTTCCTCAACCAGGACCGCGCACCGATTTATATTTAAGGCCTAGGGAGCCGGGTTGTCCACTGACCTGAGCCGAAATAGGAGAGATCCCGGCAGTGCGGGGTAGATGGACAGCCGGGCCGCAGGCCCCGCTCTTATCTAGCGTCTTCATCCCCGCCTGCACCTTTTGACCGAGCTGAAGCCCCTGCCCTGACACTTATCTTCCAAGGGGCTGGAATTCGGCCGGGCCTCGCGCCGGCTTGCTGGCCGCTTGCGGGCTGGATCATGGGCCTCACACGTCAACACTCCCCAAGTGGAGGCCGGGCCGTGGTCTCCATCGCCGGCGGGTGCCGGGGTCAAGTGGGAGGTTAAGCGGTGCCGGCGCAGCTAGGAGTCCCGGGCTGCGGCTCCCTGCATGCAGCACACAGATCTGGGTGTCTGTAACTTGCCAGTGCCAGTCTGCCTGGGCCTTCCAGGGTGGTCTTGTCCCGCTGTCTCAGCGACTTCCTGCACCTTCCAGGAGGCGGCTCGCTCCTGTGCAAGGAGCCTCCACCCTCTGACTCACAGTGCGGTGCCCTGTCTGTTGTCACCCTTTGGGCTACTGTGTGGGACAGCAACAGCCCCCCCAGCCCCCACCCACCCCGCAACCCACATGCAGCTAAACTGGTCAAGGCGGAGATGAGCGAGCACTCTTGACTCCCAACCTGATTTTCCATCACGTCCATCCTAACCCCTGATTCACTGCCAGTTTTAAGGTAAAAATTATAGAAAGGAGCTGTGTGACCCTCAGCAGCGCTCCTGCGGGGCCTCACACCTCAACCCCCTGTCCTTCCACTCACCCCTGGAGGAGCAGGGCTCCATTACCGCATGCCTGCTGTACTGAAGTTCTTTGTATCTCCTCCAAACCTTTCTTCTCCCCTCCCCGAGTACCAGAATTTATGCCCCGTGCGTCTTCCTGCCCCAGTCTGTAGTTAACTGTCCTGGAGAGAACAAGTGTCAAATACTAGTTATCTAAAAGGTGAAGAGGGACGCATGTGTGCTGTATCCTGGAGGTGTTTTAAGGAACGCAAACACATATTTTTATGTATTTTGTTTTCTTTTTGCACTGGGGATTAAACTCAGCACTTCGCACCTGCTAGGCAAGCGCTCTGCCACTGAGCCACACCCCCAGCCCTACTAACATTTTAATACTAGCATGTTAAGTACCCAGGCAAATGGGCTGCCTAAGACAAAATTTGTGTAGGGTCAAATGGTCCTTTTCGTCACTCTCCAGATAAACAGCCAATCTCTGAGGCTGGTCTCTATTGGTTTCACAGCCCACTTTCCCAGGGGTGTAGGCTGTACCTCCTTGTTTTGCTTGGAACTCACACTCTTCCAGATCTAAGCAGCTGCCTTCAAATTGGCCTCTGTTGGTGTGACAGCATGACAGGACAGAAAGAGGTCAGACTTGGGTTCCAGCCCCAAGCCCACCAGCTACAAGCCTGGCAACACTGGCAACATGTTAACTTCTTTGCTCATCTGTGGAGTGAAATTTATCACTCTTCAAGTTACTGAGCAAATCAATAACAACACGTGGTTTTTTCATGCTGCAGTTGCTTTTAAAGCTAGCTACTAGTCATAGTTTTGTGGCTCACAACGTTTTAACATAAATGCAGTATACTTCATTTGAAATTTGATTTTTGGGTTATTCTGGGCTACATGGTATCCCTACTATGGGAAGTTTAAAAGCAAATGAAAAATGAAGTCTGATGTGTTAGTATTACTCCTCCCACTAAGACCAGAAATTACCTTCCCATTCAAATTCTGAATATTAATGTGGGCCTAACTTTAAATAGTACACAGATTGATTTTTCCAGCTGGTCTTCAGAAATATTCACTTTAAAATGAGGCTCTCTGTAAAGAAGTCTTCCCAAGTAATAAACCTACAATTTCCCTTCTTCTTGACAGTCCGAAAGGATGCTAATGTATCCATGAATGCTTAATCTAGAGAAACGTCCTATTTCTCTATGTGCTTATCTAAGCATACCTTTCAAACATAAAAATTCAGCCGCTAATTCTTCAGATCAGTCAGGGAGGGACACCTGCTTTAATACATCCGTCACCTGCTCCTGCCCTCATGATTGCCTGCTCCCGACCAAGCCAGCCTCACAGAATTGGGCTTCACAGATTCTTCTTTCAGACAGTTTGTGCTTTACTATAAAAATCAAAAACTTTCCTGCTTCCTGTACTGAAACAAAAAGATGCCAATATTTTATTTTACTTTGGGTCACATTTGTAATTCTATGGCCAATTAGACTGGTTGGTTAGAGAAGGTATAAAATAATAACAAGCAAGATATTACTTATTATTCTGTTAGGGTTTATATCTAGATGTCCCATACAGCCTCCTGTGATCATAGGTGGGACCATGACCGTGCCTGGACTGTGGAGCTCAAGGCTGACTTGCTTTTGGAGTAGGGTCTGGCTGGAAGCAGTGCTGGGTGTGGCCCAGAAGGTTGGGTCTCAGCAGTGAGACAGTGACCAAACCATACTCTGTTTCAGAGTTGAGGTCCTAATGGCTCTGGGAGATTCTGCATATGCCAAAGATGGCCCAGATCCGGTGGCAGAATTGATCTTCACAGCCAGGGAGATCTGACACCACTGTGGTGCATTCTAGTCAGCCTGGCAGACTGGCCATGGGGAGCAAGGCCCCCTTGTGCTGTTCCAGTCAGCAGAGCCCTGGCCAGGTATTCTTCCAGAGTGTGCTGCTGTTGTGAGCACTGCCAAGAGAGAAAGCAAGACACAGAGCAGCACAAACTGCCCTGCCACAGCCAGCATGGCAGGAGGTCCGCCTTTTAGGAAGGGGCAGCCAGGCTGACTTGCTTCTCTATCCTGTCTGGCTTTACCTCTGTGGTTCGCTTGGAAAAACTAACCTGTCCAATTTCTAGTGTATCTCCCACGTGTGCCTCAACTGCTGCATAGGATGGACCTTGACCCCTCTTGGTACTCACAAAATTACAGAAAATCCTCTTTTTGAGGATCTTCCTGGTCTATGCCCTCTTTTCCAGTCCAACTCCTCTACCTTGCTCCTGTGTTTTACAACTTTGTACGTCATACCAGGCCTTGCAACAAGCTCTACCCAACTTACCCAGCTTTGACAGCCTTCCTCCCACCACCCCAATTTAGGAAGAAAAACTCACACTCAACATTGCACTCTATATCCTCATGGGTTTCCAGATTAAACCAGACTAAAATCCCATAGGTACAACACAGAGAGCACCTTGTGTGGAATCCAAAGACTGAACTGTGGTATTTGTCGTGCTACTCAAAAGTTGTTTTACTTTGGTTGAAGTATAAGAAAGGTTGAATTGAAAAGCTGATCGAGATTAAGTGATTAGTCAATGAATCAGGAATCACAGCTACATACCAGCACAGTTCTCATCTGCCACTGATTTTGTCTTAGGCCCTGTCTTACTTTCTTGTTGTTAGGACCCAACACTTGACACTCACAACCCTAAGGAGGAAAGGTTTATTTGGCTCACAGATTGTAGAGATTTCAGTCAGTAGCTGGCTGGCTTCAAGCTAGGATGGCATAGCAGAGGGGCCTGGCAGAGGAGAATTGCCCTTGGCATGGCAGCAGGAAGCACACAGGGATCAAGGGAGGAGGAGGGAGACAGACCCTGCCAGGCCATGCCCCCATAACCACCTCCTCCAACCAGGCCTAATCTCCCAACATCACATTCATCTATTAATTCATCAGTGGACTGCTCCATACCCCCACAATCTAATTGTTATAGACAGCTAAGTTAGGTAGCAATATTATAGGCAGTCAGATAGAGCTAGACCCTTAAAGGAGCCAGTGCAGAAGATGGGATACCTTGTAATTGTGAGGAAGACAAGCTCTTCTACTGTGGGCCAGACCCCAAGACAAAAGATAAAAAAATGAACCTACATATTTCCTAGGGATAAACATCAGGGATTGATATTCTAAATAGGTGATCACATTGAGGAAGCCAAGAAGAGCCCCTGATCCAATTCCCTATAGGAAGAGCTGCTGCTCTGTTTTATGCCTGCTTGCTGTGTGACTTGCTTTCCCATTTGATCCCGATTTAATCAATTTTACCTAAGCAATTATGCTTGTAGTCTTATCAGTTGATCATAGTTTTGTCCCACCTCATGTTCATCTTGTGATTTTCCATTTTTCCCACCTTAGACCCACCTCATCTTGGGTTTTGTACTATAAAAATCCCTAGAAAAGGCAGGGTCCTTGGCAACCCATTTGGGACCTCTTCTGTCTTTTAGACAGAAGCTTTCTTTGCCCAGTAAATATATTCCTCTCTTCACTTCCATTGTTCTTGAAACTCATTCTTTGATTTTAGAGAACACGAACTCATCCCAGACATCTAGCAGGTTGGGAGTTTCTTTCCCCTGTATCACAATCACATCTCCAAATCCTCACCTGCAAGCCAGTGACGCTTTGAGGGAGCAGCTAGACAGAAACCATAAGAGTCCCACTACCTAACTCCTCTCTTCGCCCCTCACTGTGTCCCTGGAGACTGACCCTCACTGCTGGCTTTCCCTGACAGCACCCTCCCACTCTGCCTGTGAGTGATGCAGACAGAGAAGGGCATGCAAGAGGACAGCTACTAGGGGTTTTGTCTGCTGTCTCTTTCCTGGTGGACAGACTCTCCTAAACACTCCAGCTCACTGGACAGGAGTGGCAGGATTTCCTTCCCTGTGCAGACCTAACCGTGCTAACTCAGAAACAAGTGGTTCTCCAACTACAGTCCCCAGTCATCAGCCTCAAGGTCACTGTCATCTGGAAACTGCTTAGAAGTGGGAATTCACAGGCTCCACTCTGGGTTTGCTAAGTGAGAGGGTTAAGGGCGTTTGAACAAGCAAGTGCTCAGGTGATAAATTTGAAAATTCAGAAAGTCATATATCTTGTATTTTCAAAATGTGTGCAGAATGAATACATAAAAACTCAATAGATAGTGCAGAAGATTAATTAAAATCAACCTGGGAGAGGGCTTTTGTCAACTAGTGATTGTAGTTATGAAGAAAAAGCTGTGGATAATTCAAGCAAAGGAAAGGAATGTGTAAAAAAGAGAAAGAGAAAAAATCTTGGGCAGCTCATGGACTTGCAGGGAAGCTAAACAGCCAGGCCTCAGGAGAGCAGAGACCAGCGTGGCTGGGATTTCTTACACAGGAGCTGGAAGCCTCCGTTAGCCACCCCAGCCACACCAGTGCCTGGGTGCTTCCATCCAGAGACAGCCCGCAGGCTCCCCGCTGAGGCAGAGGCAGGGCCACAGTGAAGTCACATGGGTTGGGTGAAGGGCATCCCCCCCAGGAGGAGAGGATGAACAGAAGGGTGATCTTGCCAAATACAGAGTCTGATAGATTTTTCTATCTGATTGGTTGACTCTGTGATTTACCCCTGATATTTCTTCCCACTTCATAGTTTACAAAACAATTTTATATGTGATCTAACCTAATTTTATTTTAAAATATGTGAGTTATGTTTTCTTAATGTTCTATTTTTGGAGATAAGGAAGCAGGGTCTCAGAAAAGGTGTGGTGGCACATGTGTGCAATACCAGTACTCCAGCAGGCTGAGGCAGGAGGGTTACAAGCTGGAGCCCAGCCCAGGCAACTTAGTGACTAAGTGAAATCCTGTCTTAAAATCTAAAAAAATATATATTTTTGATTTTTTAAAAACTGGGATGTAGCTCAGTGCAGAAGCCCTGGGTTCAGCCCCCAGTTCCAGGGGGCAGGGGTGGGGGAGACAGGATGCATTTCACACAAGAACTGATGCTGTTCTCTTTAGAACAAAAAAATATTTTAAAAACACATCTCAGATTCAAGTTTGCATCAATTTGGATTAAATGTTTTTAGTAATTTTTAAAAACATGAAAGTTTTATTTAAAAAAAGTACAAATACCAGTAGATCCATCCCTTGCTAGATTTTTACTTAATTTAAATCATCTATTTCAGCTGTCCAATGTGTCCCAGATGCTACAGAATCAAATATATATGAGATGCAGGCTCTGATTCAAATTAAGTTGGCTACATAAATAGAAGAAGACATCTACATGAGTAAGTGCAGCAGGGTGCTTCAGGAACACTGCATGTTAATTGCCTACTTCTTTGGGCTCCCTGGACCCCGAGACTTTTTGGGTCAAGGACACTTTTTTATATTCGCAGCACTAAGCACAGGGTCTGGAACAGATCAAAGTCTTGATAAATATTTATAGGATAAATAAACCAAGGAAAAATACAACAAAACATGCAGTGGACACAGGGCAGGAACAGTTTGGTTTGATTTTGTGTATCAAGACAAGCTGCAGTTCAAGCCAGGTGTGGGAGAGATCCCAGCTGTGATCCCAGCTATTCAGAAGGCTGAGGCAGGAGGATGGCAAGTTCAAGGACAGCCTGAGAAACTTAGTGAGACCCTGATTCAGAGTGAAAGAAAAAAGGGCTGGAGGGGTAGCTCAGTGAACAGCCCTGGGTTTAATCTCAATACCAAACCAGACAGACAAAGCATCGTTCTGACAAATGGCACTGGGAATTTTAGAGAGTTGGTTTAAGCTACTTGCCTCCATGCTTGGCCTTTGCACATTTTTTCTGGGCATTTTTTGTCCCAGAGAGGACTTTACACTGTTCTGTCTTAACAATAGGTACTTGCATTCCTCCAAAATCTACTTCCATGCTGAACACTTCCACAGATTTAATTTTCTCAAATTCAAATCATACTATGAAAATTGCCCCTCTAGGGGCTGGGGATATAGCTCAGTGGAATAAGCGCTTGCCTAGCAAGCGCAGGGTCCTGAGTTCGATCCCCAGTACCGCAAAAAAAAAAAAAGAAAAAAAAAAGAAAATTGCCCCTCTAGGTACTGATTTACTGGGGGGGTGGGGTGGATTTCACTCATTCACTTATCCAATGATTTACTAAGCTTAGAGAGAGCTACTAGGTCCACTGTGTAATTCCAGGGTCCAAATCCCTCCAGCTCAAACACTAAGGCTCGGTCATTTCTCCCCAGCTCACTCCTTCACACAGGAACTAACATGCTGCTTCGCAGACACGCAGTAAAGTGTTTGCCATTGGACTCGGGGAGCTGAAAGCCCCTCCTCTCCCAGAGGAGCTGAGTCATAAGAACAACTGTTGACTTGCTTGCAGTATTGCACAGACCCAAAATGGTTTATCCACTCCAGTGCGTTTATAGGAAGTGCCAGAAGCCAAAAGCTGGGGAAGGTACAGGAGCAAGTGACTCACTTGGAAAGCCCTGTCATTGGGTATCAGGACAGCAGTGAAAAAGAGGGATTCTCAGAACACCTGGGTCTGCAGAGCTTGGGCATCGTTGCCTATGTGATCCAAAAGCATGCCACACAAAATCGAGCTGATGGTGCAGACACACTTTGAAAGAAAATGTCTCTAGCACCTGACTTTAAAAAGTTTGTCTTCAATTCAGAGTTCATATTTGATTCAAAGCCATGTTGAAACATGTACCCCTAATTACAAGTAAAGCTGCTAACACACCCAGAATGGCCACAGGGACATGTCTTCAGAAGCAGGTCCCAAAGCTCCTCTGCGGACAGCACTGTGGCCACTTTGCAAAACCTGGAAAGGGTCAAGAACAACTCAAAACATGTGGCAGCTCAGGGTATGAACAGGAGCCTTTCACTTCCTGGAGAGACACCAGCCTTCTGCTGGTAACATTGGGACACTCTGCCAGGGACAGGCACGCGGGTAGGACGCAGCCCTGTGCTGCACACTGGGGGTCTGACTCCTTCCTCGCTGCCCCACGCACAGCAGCTAGAAATGATCCCTTCACTTGCCCTGAGTCGATGTTTTCAGTCACCTAGAGACACCTGAAGCTGCGTTCTTCTCACCTTCCACATGTAAAGCTCCTGTGGGGGAGAATGTTTGGAGCCAAAGTAGGGTCCACTAATGAAGTCAATACCACTAAAAATTTAAATCCTTACGTGACAAGAACTCAGTTTCCCAAGACGGTAAATCCTTACTCACCAGCATAAAGGGAGAGTGCAGTGTATGCTGATCAATGGACCCCTCTGTTTCCCTCAGGTTTGTGTATCTCTCGCGTGCAGACCACCCATTTCCAAGCCATAGATGACAAGTTGCTTATCTTGTATTAAAACCACACTGAGCAAAACCATTCTTGATTTCAAAGGCATCTGAGAATGTCACCCTCGGGGTCACCATTAAACATTCTGCTTTTAAGAGCTACAGAAGAATAAGCTCCCTCCCCACAGGCTACCCTGGGACGTGCACTTTTAAACAAATTCTTCACATTAACTCAGTTACTTGTGATTTATTTCTTTCTCGTAAAATGTAGCTCAGTGCATGAAAAAAGAATTCTTACTGGTTTGAATGTGGGAATCTGGATACAGAAACCCAGATTCCCATATCCAGATATAACCAACTTTTATCTGAACATATATTTACACAGTGAAAATGGCACATTATAGGAAAATTATGTTCTTTTTTCACTTAACTGTCTATCATGATTGTTTTTATAGCTCCTTAAACTCTTTTATTAACAACAAATTATAATTAAATATAATATTACCTCAAATAGATTAGTTCTAATATAATCTATTGCTTCAAATTTTTGGACTTTGGTTTAAATTGTTTCTGTCATTTAGATGTAGTAACTGTTGCTGCTTTAGTATATTAAACTTTGATTGTTTCATTAAAATATCTCCTTAGAAAAGAAATTATGGTCAGGATTCTTGAGACATATATATACCTATAGCTATGTGTGTATATATATACGTGTGTGTGTTCTATGTATGTATTTCTCCATAGGTTAACGAATTTGCTATGTATCGGCAATATTTTTTTAAGTGTTCATTTTACCATTTACAGCACTGAAAATTCATTTTAATTGGTTGTTATTTTATTTTAACTTTTTGTTGTTTCCTTTGTACATCATTCCTGGTGGATTGTTGTGTCCAGTCACTCATGGTTGCCTGGCAAAGTCTTCTGCATGCAAAGTTACCAAGAAGTTATTATCAATCTACGCATGCTACACATGCTCTGAGGTTACAGCTTCCTTCTGTACTAAAGGAGGTGTTAGGGGTTAGATTTAAATGCCCCCCCCCAAAAGTCTCAAGTTTTCTGAGGTGGGGCCCAGTGTAAAGAGGCAGGGCACTGGGAGTGTGACCTGGAAGGGGGCATTCTGGTCCCCAGCTCCTTGCTGCTAGCTTTGCCTCGCCTGACTCTTCCCTGGTGCCGCTTCTGCCCTGGACCCAGCCAGCTGTGCACTGAACCCCCTGAAACTGTGAGGCAAGTAAACCTCCTCTTCGACTTGGAAGTGTTGGGTATTTTGTCCCAGCATCAGGAAAGTGACTAACACAACAGGGTTGTCCTTACTATTCTACATGATTTGAGAAAAAAGTTATCACACAGATAGAACACAAGAGCTCTCAGCTAATAAGTTCAAAACAGGAAGTCAGTGTTTCCAGCAGGAGGTAAATGTGTGAAAATTTAACTGAAAATCTACATATTTTTTAAGATTATACCCAAATATGATAAGACAAAAAGGACTAAAGAGATCCTCGTATCAATTTGACCTCAATCCTCAGAACAAAATTAAACACACACACACACACACACACACGCAGTAAATGTCCCCAAAGACTCCCGGCTCCCCCGAAGTGTGATCCAAAGGGCCTGAATGGAAGGAAAGCAGACACTGGGCAGTGGAGCTGGGCCAAACGGTGAGAGGAGCTGGAGACGTTTGCTGAGTTCAGAGAGGACACGACACAGAAGATGGTGCGACTATCATGCAAACTAACCAGTGCAGACATGGGGGGACAATTGGAAAAGCTGGCCAGAATGGTTCAAAGTGTGATAAGAAACTTACCAAAGGTACAGGCTCCACAAAGGTGCGAGACAAAAACATCAGAGATTAAAACATTTTTATAGAATTTTAAACAACAGAAATGACCAATGTGACAACAGGCTTATGAAGTCAAGCACAAAACGGAAACTCACTACAAATTACTCAGAGAAGCCTTAAAAATGATAAAAGAAAAACTTTTCCAACAGCTACCAGAGGATGCTAAGGGGTCTAATTTAAGGATTGTTAGAGAAAAATAAGAAGACAGCACACATGGAGTAGAAAAATCTATTTATAGACATCATTATGGAAACTTTCCAACTGTGAGGAAAGTTCTCAAAACACAAGTAAGCAAGGCACACGGACCACCTAATACCTTCAATGTAAAAAGAAGACACCCCCCCACACTGCCCAAAGAAGAAGTTCCCATGATGCACCAGTCAAAATCTTGGATGTCCAGCAAAAAGACAGAATCTTCAAAACTAACAGGAAAAAGCAAAAATCACATTAAGGACATACAATCTCAAGGAAAGAAACATATATTTTATATATTTTACATATAACATATATATATATATGTATGTATTTTACTCTTTCTTTGGAACAGCATTTCAAGGAAGGAAACTATCTTCCAACTAAAGAAGGCATAGCTACATGTCTGCTTTGCTCTTTTTGTGATTTCTAGGTTTCTGAAATGGAGCAAGGCTGGCTGAAAAAGCAATGATGGTCAAGTTCTGGCATCAGTGGCCACAATGATTGTGTGCCATTGTAAATACATTTAAAGATACAGAGCTGTATGATTAAAACTGGTTAAAATGGTAAATTTTATATTAATTATCTGTTTTTGCTCCCCTCCTCTAAAGAACAGCAGGAGAGTCTCTTCCTCCTTCTCACTCCAGGCCCCGGGAGCCACCAGCAGGATGTAGCTGACCCAGTGCCTTGACCTGGGCTCCTCGGCTCAGGGGCAGGTGTAAGGGGCCCTGACCAACTCAGTAGAGTTGTACTCAGCCCTTTCTCAAATTCGCAGCCACATGTACTTTGCTGTGAGTAGGAACATATTTGCCAAAAAGAACACAAAGAGTTGCTTTTGCTGCTTCACTTCCGCTTGGTGACTGAGAAATAAGATAAGTGCCACCACCAGCATCTGCTGTGCCAGAGTGGCCAGTTTCTGGAACCATCACATGTACACGGAATGAACACAATGAACCATTTAGCAACTTTCATATATAGAGTATATCATAACTGTGTTCACCATGGGTACCTTAATCAGCTTGACTGAATCTATGTGGATGGCTAGATCACACTGTACCTCACAAATGTGCACAGTTATTGTCAATGAAAAATAAATATTGGTAAAATCATTTATACAGAGAAGAAAATAGTAATTGCACCTAAGTAATTACGACACTATGGCAAACAGAAATCCCGAAATGACACCCACGATTTGGAGGCAGATTTATCCACATCAACAAGCACTGAGAAGGAATATATCCTTATAAAAATGTGAGGCTCTGAAGACTCAGGGAGGGAGGTTTTTATGGGGCTTACAAGCAAGAGGCAGAGTACTTGACTGTCTTTGATTGGTTGTTACAGTGTGCATCATAGTGACGAGCCATTTCTAGGAGAGAGAAGTAACAGAAACTGTAACAGGAACTGTTACCTGGGCATTTACCAGGAACTGAAGTGTGCTGGCTAGTGGGGGGCGTTTTCTGCTACAGTAAATTTTAATTATAAAATAAACAAATGGTGCAAAAGAGGCTAATACATGAAGTCAACTTTTAGAAACATCTTTTACACATAACACCAGGCTCTTGTTTATACAGTTGACGTCCATCCTCCCTTCTGCCCACAAAAAGCTTTTAGCCTCAGTTTACCTTTTGGCAGGAATTAAATGAAAACACAAGCAAATGTGAATAAAGTGTTATGATAGTTATAAGAATGTGATGAACTAGAGAAAATATTTTAAATATATAAAAAATAAAGCCATTTTTAAAATTGCTTTATTAGTCATATGTGAAGTATACAACATTTACATGCTTTGTGTGGAGTTGGTCCGTGTACACCACACAGTTCCATGCCTTTTCTCAACCGCTTCCCTCTCGGCCCTCCTTCCTCCCTGCATCTCTTGGTCCCCTTTCCTTTTGCAAAAGATCTATCTTTGTTTCTTATTATCTACCTTTTTGCTTTCTGTTTATTTATACTCTGGGTTTCTCATATAAGAGAAAACGTGATATTCAAGCTGTGCATCTGATTTATTTCACTTGTGCATTGTGGTCTCAAGGTGCACCCATTTTCCCATAAATGACTCGTCTACCCTCTTTATGGCAGAGTAGTGCTCTATTATATGCAAATACCACATTTTCTTTATCCATTCATCTGCTGATGGACATAGAGGATGCTGCCAAGTCTTCGCTGTCACAGTTGCTAAAATGACTGGAGGACTCACACTGAGCCAGATGCTGTTCCAAGTGGCGCCCTGAACTAACCATCTACTCTCACACAGCCCTACCAGGTGAGACAGACCTACTGCCCTGTGTAACAGATTAGGAAAGTGAGATACAGAGCTTAGTGACTTGCCCAAGGTTTGCAATCGGTTGCTTTTCCAGACTGAGTCTACAATCTGTCTCTGTGGCCACAACCTGCAAGAAGACCTGGTCAATCTGAACTGTGAAAAAAAACCATCTGCTGGCTTTTCCATGTCAGACAATCCCCTCTTTGATAAATGCACTTAATTTATGTCTAAAGAAAACTTAAAAAGAGAACAACATTTTCTATTGACTCAAGCTTGGACAGTTACTTCCACGACCACTGTACCCCCAGATTTTCCTCCTGATGCAGACTGTTTCCTAAAGGAGTTAGTTGAAACCCCAAGGAGGAGGAGGAAGAAAGTTGTCATCAGCACACAGCCAGGCAATGGTGCCACCCAGCCCTGAGTGTGAGCCTCCTAGGATATGCTGCATTCCCTTACAGCATGCCACGGGGTTGCTCTAGGAAGGACTGATGCTTGCACGCAGATGCTCCCTCTCAGGCACAGTCATGAGAAAGGATGAGTCCTTTGCAGTCCCCTGCTTTCTCTGAGTTGACAGCCTTTGTTTTGCATTGGTTTGGGTTGTTGTTGCTGTTGTTACTTTTTGCCTTGGCCCTACCCTGAGGTTCCACCACCATCCCCAGGAATCCTGGCCCTGGTAGAGGATTAGAGAGGAACAAGTCAGGTCTTAACTCTCCTACTCTATGAATTCAAAAAAAGCAACACAGCATTGAAGGAAGGGAGGATGACTTGTGCTGGACCCTCCTGCAAATGTTTGGAGGCATAGATCACATCGGGCTGCCTGGCACTGATAACTTATCTGTGCTCTGTGCTGCTGGCTAACCGAGGAACTCGCTCTGAGAACACAGCCAGTATCAGCTGCCCTCACCTCGGATGGAAAAGTTATGATCACATTCTCCATGAGGCTGGTGATGCAAGGGTTACCACTGGTGACCGATTTATTTACTTCTTCCTGAGTTCCCACCCTGAGAACTACTTCCACATCCATAAAACAAAGAATCTTTCTGCTCTGTTTATTTCTGAAAGAGCATTCTGTGCTAATATGGAAATTATGACTCTAGCAGTGGACGGGGCTTAGGCTATGACTGTAGGTTCCAGTTCTTTCTCTTTAAGAGGAGCACTGGAGATGAGCAGAAGGCAGGAGTAGGAACACAGAAGACCCCAGCCCTGTAGTGTGTGACCAGAAACAAACTACTGAACTCCCAGAGCAGTAGCTCTTCACCTAGAAAATGGAGCTGATATCTGCTTGGTTTGTCACCAAGTTGACATTCACCTGGTTAATGTGACGTTCACACCAAGAAATGTAAATGATAATGTAAATGGAAGTTCTGTGTAGGTGAAAACTGATTTTACATGAGTAGTAAAATGGTACCACCTCCCTAGGGTTCTACCTACCGTCAAACTAGAAAATGACTTTTTGGAAGTGTTTCTAGAGCTCCTGTTCAGTGGTTGAGCAAATGAAGATAACTGCTTGGACAGTGTGATGTTTAATGCTGAGAGGCAACAGAATTGAACTGAGAAACATCAAGAAAGTTCATAAAGCACGCATGGGTGTGACCTGGGGCTTTCCAGGCACGTTGGCACAGGAGACAGGACACTGCTGGGGGTGGCCACCCTGACTGTGGGCAACACCAACCAACAATGTGGAGCTTGGAAGGAACAAAGCCAGAAGGGAAAGGAAGAAGCTTCCTGTCAACTTCATTTCCTGGCCTCTGTGAGGTGAGCTGCTTGTCCCAGACTCATCTCCCCACCCCACCCCTATGGTTCTGCTTGGTCTCAGGTCTAAAGCAATGGTGCTGGCCAACAAGGGACTGAACGAGTGGAATCAGAAATCAAAATAAATCTTTTTTCTATAACATTGTTTTTCTCAAATATTTTATCACAGCAATACAAAGTTGACTAACATAGACTTTTTATTTTATTTATTTGTTTTGTTGTTACTGTTGTTGTTGTTCATGCTGTTGTGGTGAGATAATTGCCCAGATTGGGCACAAACTTGAGATTCTCTTGTCTGAGCCTCCCATGGAGCTGGAACTATAAGAGTTGCCAACACACTCAGCTAAGGCAATTACTTCAATGAACTCAGGACAGCTCACACCCTCCTCCAAAAACATCAAGTGTGTTGTTTATACGATAAATTTCATCATGATGCATGATGGTGGCATTCATTCTCATTTGTATCTCTTTGTTATTTTTGTGCATTGAGATATATATCTCATGTCTTTAGCTAGAGTATAAATCCCTTCAGGATGATTTGCTATGCTTGATGTACATATTAAATGAGCACCAAGAATCTGATACCATATCAAGAGCATGGTAAGAGTTCAATAAACATTATCTATTATTTCCTTTTAGATACCCTAGCATGGACTTGGGTCCAGAATATACACAAGGTATCTATCAATTTAATGATTTTAGAAAGAAATATCACAGTGTGGGACATTGTTTAAATATTTCCTTCAACAATAATCACATAGGAGTTGAAAGAACACTCCAGACCTTGCATTACCTCCAACTGAGAATAATAATTAAGAGAAAAAGGAAGGCAGTGATGTTTAACACAGGCTTTAGGATCAGGCAGAACTCGCCTTGAATGTCTGTTCCAACTCTCCAT
This sequence comes from Dinomys branickii, assembly GCA_004027595.1. Classification (NCBI taxonomy): domain Eukaryota; kingdom Metazoa; phylum Chordata; class Mammalia; order Rodentia; family Dinomyidae; genus Dinomys; species Dinomys branickii. The sequence continues at coordinate 27,113 of PVLD010001032.1, read as the reverse complement.
AGATGTACAATGTTGACCAAATTATGCAACTTTGTCAACTCCAAAATAATAATGATAATGCCTCAGGGCTGTGGTGAAAATTAATTGGATCCACATGTGTGAAGAAGTGGCATAGGGTTAAACAACAGTAATTACTCCAAACATTAAGAGTCCAACAATTTTGTATTCCATGACTGAGTACTACAAGAAAAAGATTGACATATTCACAAGATCTCCTAACCCATCAAGCCAAAGTTCACATTTTAAAAATTAAGTAGGGTAGATAGCATATGCATTAACATACTCAATACATGTGTTTTCTGGAAAAATGTGTGCATGTTTGTGAAAAGCCATACCTTTCTGGTTTTGTCCAAGATTAGTTTAGTGACCATCAGGGAAATGCAAATAAAATCACAGTGATACACCATGACATATCCACTGAAAGGACTAGCACCAAAAATATAGAATAATAAATGTTGGTGAATATGCAGAGGAAACTGAAACTATTATATACTACTGGTAGCTGCACTTTTTTGGCAGCTAACATTTAATGTTAACATTAATCTTAAAAATTTTAATTACCATTAAAATTATCTCTTAACCTAGGAATTTCACTTCTAAGATTATCCCCAAAAGAAGTAGAAACATATGTCCACACAAAAACATACACAAATGTTCATAGTATTGCTGATAATAGCCAAAAAGTGGAAATAGTACAAATATCTATCAACTGATGAATGCTTAGGTAAAATATGATATGTCCATACAATGGATGTTGTGTGGTGAAGAAAAAGATTAAAGACTAGCAAACACCACAACATGAATGAACCTGGGAAATTTTATGCAAGGTGAAATAAATCAATCACAAAAGGCCCCATATTGTGTGATTCTGTGAATTATATCTCAATAACACTTTTGAAAGACTGAATTAGTGCTGTATAACTAGAAATTGCTAATTTTTCACAAAATCATGGAAATATCAAACTAAATAAAACTCTTAAAACATTAAAGATTATTTGAAAAGTTTTAAAGATGTAAACATATAACTAAAATATAACAGTATTTGGTGGTTCGTTAAAGGTGCTATACATGTGAGTAGCCTACACAGTATATTACATAGCTATGGAATTTAAGATTAAAAACCATAGAAGCTATTTTTAAATTATTACATTTTCTTTCCAAATGTTAGTCAATGTCTTTAAAACCTTGAAATGTTTTTTACAGAACTTGTCAGTCTTTTCTAATATTCAATAAAATGTTATAAAAATTATGGAGAACAAAAAGCTACTAAATGTATATAGTTATCTTATTAAAAATTAAGCATATTTACCAATTGAAATTTGTTATATGATATGTTCTAAGAATAGAAAACCAATTGAAGAAAAGAAAACATTCATACAAGGAAACACAACTAATATTAAAAAGTACATCTGCTTTACTTTATAGTTTCATAAGAATGGAAGATTAAACTTTTTAAAATTCTCTGTGAATTGTGTGACTTGAATGCACAACTTATGCATTAATTGTGTTTTATTTTCTTATTCCATTTAGAAAACTGGGTTAGCACAAGGAGAACTCACATTTACATGTGAGGAATTTTCCTAACACTTGTTTTTGATTAGGGACCGTGTGTCACAGTGAATCAGTGACTATGGATTAAATGGAGCTTTAAAATAGCTTAGCCTTCAGAGAGGGGCACTTTTTCAAATAAATCATACAGTTAGTTCTCAAAGGTCGACAGAGAGAGAGAAAGAAAAATTTCAAATTTTCCTCCTACACAATAATGAAGCATATTTAAAAGTGTTTGCATAGTCAGAGTATAGAAAACTGAAATTAATTCTGATTATAAAAAGCAATGTCTTCAGCAGGTTTAGTTTTCTAAGTGTCAATTAGAATCCATGTTTAATGTTTCATTTTAGTTGAAGCTGTTAGCCTGAACACCAATAAGGTGATAATTGTAATGGGAAATATAAAAATGCACATTAGCCTTAACTCAATTTCATAGTACTTATATATAAAACAATTCATACTGCCTGTATATAATAAAAAACAATGTGAAACATATTTAAAAATTACTATAATGCTATCCATACATTTTTCAAAGTCAAAAGTCCACCATCCAAAAATCTAACTGAAACCTCCTTTCATGCATAACCATCAAGAGAAACCAAACTGGAGTTCTCAAATTATTTAAATAAACTGATTGATAAATTCCAAATGAAAATAAATTGAGGGTAGCTGTATTTATATTAAGCTTTAGAAAAGCCTATAACTGAATATTAAATTTCTTGCTAATAGTAATATACATGCCAAGGACCAAGCCATGTGCTTGGAATGCATTCCTTTCATCGATGTCAGGTCCCAAGGACAGGTATTTTCCATGTCTAGGGTCCCATAATCACATCTCCAAGAGATTTTCTGGGTGAAGTGTTGGAAGGCATACTGGGTGTGTGGCTGATCTCGAAGTCCGTACCAGGGCTCCTCGGGGTGGAGGTGGGGTGATCCGGAGAGAAAAAATGGAAGGCTGATAAGGGAATCTGAACCAAATGTTGTCGCATGCTAGAGATGAGCAGGAGCCCTCGTCACAGAGCTGACACAGAGATCCAAGGGAAAGAGGGGAACGAGAGGTCAGGTGCAGGCTCATGAGAAAGCAAGTTTATGGTGCATAGTGGAGGGCAAAAGCCAGGAGCCTGCTCCCTCGCCGCACCCGTTCCCTTCCTAAGTGCCCTTTGGTCCTGGGGAGCAGGAATGGAAGCAGGTCTTGTTGCTCTTTATTAACACCTCTCCGATTTAGCCCCACCATATGTTTGCAATTAAAACGGAAGCCTTAGGAAAAATACCCTGCCCCTTCCCTCTGAGGCTTTGCTAAGCACCAGCTTAACACTCTGCAACCAAACTGTCCCTCATTATACGATGCCCAGTTTTAAGTATTTGTGTCTTATCATCACAGCTGCTTTTTGGTAGGCTCCATGTCTTACACATTCACCCAGCGGCTAGCACTGAGTACCTGCTAAATGCTCGTCCCTGTTCTAGACCGTAAACAAAAACGTTTGCTCTCCTGTGTTTTTGAAGCAAAAATAGGCATTGAAAAAAGTAAATGAGCCAGGTGTGATGGTGCACGCCTGTCATTCCAGCACTCAGGATGCTGAGGTAGGAGGGTCGTTAGGAGTTCAAGGCCAGCCTGGGCTACAAAGTGAGTTCATCATGAACAGCATAGTGAGACCCTGGCTCAATAAGGCAAAAGTAAATAAATAAATAAGTAAATCTGTTATCTCATTTCACTGGTTTTTAATACATATTTTTCACATTTTAACACATCCAAATTAGTATGTGTTTTTAATTGAATAGTCAAATTGTACTTGGTGTTTTTTTTTTCATTATGGTGCCCCATAATACACTGATAACATTCCGTGATAGTCCTTAGGGTTCAGTTCAATACAGTAAGGCGATAGAAAGTGACAAGTGCTCTCAGAGAAGAACCCGGAGGGGCACACTGGGATTTTTGGGGCGTCAGGGACAGCATCACTGAGAAGGTGCCGCTGGACCCCAGACTTGAAAGGGGAATGTGGAGCCTTCCGATCAAAGGAAGTAACATGCAAACATCTGGAGACAGGTCTGGGCCAGACAAGGCCAGGGTGGCCGGAGCTGACCTGGGGTTAAAGACAGTAATAAGAAGGGTGAAATCAGAGAATCAACAAGAAGGGAAGACTGTGGAGGTCTTGTGCACCATTGTAAGAGAGATGGGAAGTGGAGAAGGGTGTGGGGACAACATAATAGCAGTATTTGAAAGGTTTAGGCCGGCACCTGTCATTGCTGTAGAGGGCTGAGGAGACAAAAGAGGAAACAGAGGCAAACCGGGAACCTCCTGCAGTGGTCCACGTCGTATGACAGTGGCCCTCGCTAAGTGTTGGCCGGAAAATGATGCAAAGTGGTCAGACTCTGCGTACATTCTTAGGAGAAAAACAATATAAAACTATAGCAGATTGGTGTTTTAAGAAATAGAGAGTCATGAGTTACTCCAAGGTTTGGGGCCTAAAACTCTGTACTAAGGAGGTATCTTCAGTTATATCTCCTGTTGTAAATGGAGGTTCCCCATACGTACTACACTAGTGCATTTCTGACTGAGCAAGAAATTGTGAATTGAAAACTAAGAATTCTAATTGTCACAACAGTGAGAGTCCAAGTGCTGCGATGGCCGCTCACGAAGGCAGAGAAAGAAGGCACACAGGAGCAGGAGACTCGCTTCAGTGCACCAGGCCCTTCATGCACTTCATTCCAGCTAACCTGCCCTGCAGTCCAGTATTTTGGCTCAGCTTTTACAAGTAAGGAAATTGGGAGCCAGGTTGGTTCCATGACCTCCCAGTGTCACCTCGCTACAACTGTCCAGGGAGAGGTGAGAGCTCACTCTCCCCTCTGGGAGCAGGTAGTAATTCTGTAACTGGACCTTCATATGGCCGGCCCTGCTTTCTAGCTCTCCTACAGCTTCCAGCTCTGCTCTGCTTCTCTCTGCTTGAGGGCTGGAAGCCCCCTCGCCCACTTTCCTGTGTGACAGTCAGTGAAAGAATGTTTCAGGAGGTTCCATGTAAAACCATCCTCTGCCAACACCTTCAGTGTCTGGGAGGGCCCTTCTGTTCTAGCAGAACTCTCTGTCCGCCTAGAGTCCATCTATTCTCCAACACCCAGCTTCCCTTCCTTCCTTCACTTTTTATCTCCCTAAGACATTTCATCCAGGGAGTGAAACTGCAGAATTTGCAGACCTTTGCCTGTCTTTACCAACCGAACCAGTACGATCCTTATGCCAATGTGTGGCTACATCCTCTTGGGCAGTGGCCACACAGATGGTGCTCAAGCTCAGCACCCTAGCAGACGGTGAGCTGCCCCCACACAGCCTCGTGTGAATGAGGAGTGGGGGCCTTGGTGTCAGTTTGATGGTAGTTAGGGGCTTCCAAAGCTGCACTATTGCTGTTTCCTGGCTCTGGCGCCCCACAAGCTCCTGGATTCTGATGGCGCGCCTCCAGAATCTCATCTTTCTTCCTCAAAGGCCAATGTGCTAACGTTTTCCCTAAGCTAAGTACAGACAAAGCCATGAATGAGCAATGCAGTAGGTGGTGCAGCAAAGGTGCCTGTCTTAGTCATGTTTAGATCACTGAGACACAACGCCCAACACCCATAGATTAAACAAGGAGAGGCTTATGGTGGCTTCCAGTTTGCAAAGGTTTCAGTTCATGGCTCCAAGGCAGGACAGTATGGTGGAGGGGCACCATGGAGGAGATGCGGCTCTTGTTGGCGAGGGGAAAGCAGAGACCACAAAGGGAGGAGCTGGTAGAGGAGATAAAGCCTTCCAAGACGCACCCCAGTTCCCGCCCCTCCTGACCAGGCTGTGTCTCCCCACATCTTCCAAGAGCAAGTCTGCTGCGGTGCTACATGATTCAATCCACCTAGAATCACACAAGGCTTTAGGGGGCCATCTAGATATAAACCATAATGGTGGAAAACTGAAGAGAAACGCCACACGGGGCCTGCCCTGCTAGCTGTATAACCTCTTCCTTCTCATCAGCCTTCGATTCTTGAGTGGGGAAACACTTTGAGAAACAAGGTGTCCCCCTTGTTGCCTCTGCAAAGTACTGTCCATTACATGAACATCTATCCAGATTGCAGTTTCTCTCAAGGTTGTTTTCCATGTGGTGAATTTAGTACTGTGGTGGTTTCAGGAAGATGACATTTTTGGGTCTTTTATTCCACATCTCTTAGGTAGTTGGTACTAAATCAAGAAAATGTGGAGAAGTGACCAAGTACACAGGCGTCTTCTCGAGCCCTGCTGTGCTGACCCTATGGATGGGCAGTGACTATTATCTCATTTTGCTGGAAACTTTATTAATTAACAGTATGTAGGTCTCAATTTGTCTAAAACAAGCATCCTTGTCTCCCCATCCTGGTCTTTCTCTGATATCCCCAGTAACAACTAGGGATATACTTCTTACCAGAACCCTAAGCGCCATGACTGAAACAAATCAGGATCCAGATTCTATTGACTTAGATGTTTCCTTCTTTTAAACAGTCCTGCAAGTTATTCTTTCCTCTTCATCTCTGCTAGCTCATCATCTCTCACCTGGCATATTGCAACTGCCCAGTCTACGTCTCTGTGCTCCCAGTCTGTCTCAACTACAATCACTCTGAATTACTTTGGTGCCATAGAGATCTGTATTCTAGCCCCTTTGCTAGGCAGCCCTTTGGCCCTCATCTCTCATACTCCAGAAACTTGCTGTCCAATATGGTAGCCCTTGGCCAATGGCCATTGGACACTTTCAGTGTGGCTGATCCAAGTTGAAAATGATAGAAGTATAGAAAGAATTTAAACATTTACTGTAGATCAAAAATGTAAAGTATATCATTAATCTTCATGTTGATCACATCTTGAAACAATAATATTTGGAAATATTTGAGGTTAAACAAAATGTATTATTAACATTACCTTCATCCATTCTCTTCTCTGTCTTACTATACACTCCATTACTCACTGGGAGTAGCGCTCTGAGGCCAGCACCTTCCCAATCCACTGTCTTCACATTGGCCTTCTTACCTTCTCCCCAGAACGCCCTTCATGCAGCAAGCCCTTACTCACTCAAAATTTCACTAAAACATCACTTTCTCCAGGGAGACTTCCCCAGAGAAGTGATTCCTTTGTAAATCATCTTGACATCCTACTTGATTTAAGTCTTTATTTAGAAATGTCTTTCTTTCATGTCTGTCTCCTTCATTGGACTGTGAGGTCTATGAAAGAAGACATCCAAATTTGACCGTATTCCTTCCAGAACTTATACACCTCTATGATGTCTAGAAACCTAACAGGTGTTCCATGTGTTCCACCTCAATAAGTGAATGAATGAATTTTAACCCCACTGTGAATGACGGTAACGTTGAGCAGTAAGCCAGTCTCCCATTCCTCATCAGGTTCCAATGAAGCAGAGTGAGATGGTTGGTGTGAAACAAGGCTGGTTCACACTGCAGCTCCCTATCCACATGCCCATTGGTGGACATGAGCTTCCAAGTGAAGATGAGCTTCTATCCCCACCTTCTGGGGTCAACAAAGCCCAGGAGAGCTGAGCTTACAGCTCAGCTCAGAGACAACAAGGCCACATCCTGCTTTCACTGGGAAAGAGTATGTGAGCAGAATGGGGGCGGATGCCATTTCCCTTTGGTGGCATGAAGAAGGGCTCCACTTTTGCTGGGGTGCTGCTCCCCAGCCCCAGCATGAAATTCAATATACACATTCATTCACTCATTCGTTCACCCAGCACTCAAGCTGTAGCTCAACAGGGAGACCATCCACTAGAGAAAGAGGATTAAACAGGATCCAGAGGTTCAACCCATCCAAACTTCCATGACACAAATATACAGAATTTTATACACAACATAATACATATACAATGTCATTGATCATCCTAAGAACTAAGAAAACAACAAGAAAAGATAATCAACAGGTATCCACATTGAGATGAATCACATGTTCAAATTATCTGACAAGGATTTTAAAGGAATCATCATAAAAATGATTCAACAAACAACTGAAAATTATGTTGAAACAAATAAAAAATGTAGGAAACTGCACAAGAAATACAAATGACAAAAATGGAAATAACAGTTTTAAAAAAGTCTGACTAGATGGTTTCAGTAGTAGAGTGGAGGTAACAGACACTAAAAGCAGTGACCTTGGGGAGAAATCAGTATCATTTACCCAGGCAGCACAGTGCAGGGAAAAATGAAGTCTTCAGGGCCAGTGGCACATGGGAAAGCAGCGAGTCTTTACGTCACCGTGTCCCTCACATGAGATGAAAGAAAAAAATATTCAAAGAAATTCCGACTGAAAATTGCTAGACTTGCAGAAAAGTATATGCTCATAGACTAGAGGCTACTGGAAGCAAGTGGATTAAACCCAAGTACGTCTACACCGAGATGTGTATCCACTAAACTTTTGGAACCTGAAGACAAATAAAGGTCTTGAAAGTGCCCCAGCTGATTTCTCACCTTCAACCAGAGAGAACGGAAGGGTGTGAAACCCTAAAAGAAAAACTTGCCAATTGTACATCCCATGTACAGCAGAGTTAACCCTTCATTAGCACAGGGAAATAATGACGCGAACAGACGAAGACCGGGAGCTTGTTGCTAGCACAGAATGGGTGAAGAAAGTTCTCTGTACAGAAGGGGAACAAAGACAGAAGAAGAGCTGGAATCTTATAAAGGAAAACAGAAGCCACGGGAATGTGCATAAATTGTTAAAGAAAAACGATTAAGGGTAACAGACTATCCCCATGAGCCTTTTCTGCTTCACGCTTGAGGCAACTATTATAAAACTCTCTGATCTGGTGACCAGTGTACAGCAAAGACAAGTAAATGAGCACAGAGCTCCACTGTGGATACCCAGCTATACAATCAAAAATGCCAACAGTAAATCAGGATGGAATGAATGAATGAATGAATGAATGAAAATTAGTTCTCAGAAAGAGCTCATTACAAAGTTTGTTTCCAACCCAAAAAAAGCACATCAGTATTTCTAAGGCAGCACAGTTTGTGTGACAATGACTAGAGTCTTTTGTCAATCATCGAATTAGGTGGTGAAAATGATGAATCATGAAGTAACATAAAATCAGAGTAAGTGAAACACGAAGCCGATCTGACCGTGGCGCTTCATCTTCACTGTCGCTGCTTCCTTCACATTCTGTTTGTTTTTAAATTTACTGCCTCGAATCTGATCCAGAGCAGCTGCTTTCCCACAAAAAGGCTTATCTTTTTCGGCATGGAGAATAAAATGGGGTTAAAAAAGCAACAAGATACGCCCACGTCTCCACCAGGCCTGAGCAGGGTGCGTGCAGGCCTGCAGCTTGTAAAGTTGGCGTGAAAGCAACCCTGTCTTATCCTCTGCACACAGAAGTCCTTACAGCAAGGCAAGGACTGCTACACCAGGTGGCCCAGAGCAGCCCCTTTGCTGTCCTTGGCTGGGAGGAGCCTCTGGGTCTGTGGGCCTAGCCATGAGGTCAGCCCTAGTGCTGCGCAGCAGTGAGCGTGGGCCTCTCAGGCAGAGAAAGGGCCGCCCCCGAGAGGATCAAAGGCCCAGCTGAGGGGCTAAGGGTGGGCTACCGAGGGCAGGCGGTAGAGAGGAGGCAGGGCACCGTGGCACAGTGTACCTCACACCATCACACTCCTCCAGGAGCACTGCACTGAGGTTGCCATGGACAGGTGGCTGAAATGCCATGGGTTGTGCCCTCAGCCGCAGCTGCCTTCAGTGACACAAGCTGCTGAGGGCACAGATAATGAGATAGGTGGAAATGTGGTAAGGACAGAGGCTCTGACAGACAGTGTCTCCCTCCTCAGGGCTCTCCTTCCTGCAGGAGCTGTGGACTCACTCATCACAGGTACCACACAAAAGGTCAAGAGGAGGAGAAGGGGCAGCTCAGGGCAACAGCACCTCGTCTCAGAGGTGTTGCCCGCCCCTTGTCTTGGTCCCACTTCACAGTCGGTGCACAGCAACTCTGAGCCTGTGGGGTGGGGATGCTGGCCCTTGGACTCTTGTGCTGGAGGACCCCTGCCCATTCCACTCTCTCAGGACTCTCCTCCTGTGCTTACCCTGGGAAATACTCATGCGGGGGACCCAGACCAGTCAGTCACCCAGCTGTGGGGCTTCAGGTTCACACAGCTGACTGTGTTGTTTATGGAGAGGTGATGACACCTTGAACACAGCTCCAAATATCTGTGTATTCCCCAAGTCCCAGAGCCTGTGAATTCACCTTCTGCGGACAAGGGTCCCTTTAGTTGTAATCTGTAATCTCAAGAACAGCTCATCTTGGATTTAGAGCTGGCCTGAACTTAGGTGACACTTGTCCTCTGAGAGACAAGGACACAAAAGGACAGAGGAGGCGGTGTGGGCACAGGTGGAGATTGGCGAGTTACCAGCCTGCACCAGAAGCCCAGAAAGGAAAGACGGAGCCCTGCCGACACCTTGCCTTTCAGCTTTCAGTCTCCGAGCCCCAGAGGAGAGCTTGCTATTGTTTTGGTCATAATCTGTTATGACAAGCAAGGAAAGCCAATACAGGGACCACTGTTTCATCAACACCAGTTGTATATACATGTGTCTTAGGAAAACTACACATAATACTGAGTGCTCTTGCTGAAATATTTGGAGATATTTCAAATATCTCTATCATGTATGTGTAAAATTGAGCACATTTTATATATATGTTGAACAAATAGCTCTGTATATGTTCAGTCACCTAATTCAAAATTCTCCAAAACAGATTTTGAGTTTTCAGACTTGGCATGCTCAGCGGGGAAAGTCTATGCGAGTATTTCAGAATTCAAAAACGCCACAGTCTGAAATCTGGTCCCAAGCATTTCGCACAGAGGTCCTCAGGGTGGTTGTGTCTGTTGGGCTCTCCGAGGAGCATCTGGGTGAATGGAATCACTCCCGGACTTGGCTGAGTGTGAAGACATTGTCACAATGTTACCCAGGAATTTCTTAGGACTCCTGCTTAGCTCTCTTCTCTTGACCACACTCATGGGTGGGTTGAAGGGCATCTACAGAAAAGCATTTTTTAAAAAAATGCCTCTGTTACCTTGGTAAAGTAGAGGCCTCTGCTCAAGAATTCTAACTTGGATGCTATGACAGCGAGGGCTGAATAATCCTCTGTTGCACAGGTCCATCCTCTAAATTACAGGATGTTTAGCAGCACTGCTGGGCTCCACTCACTGATGCCAGCAGAGATTTCAGTTCTAACACCGAAGGTGTTTCCAGGTATTGCCACATGTACCCAGGGGCAAAGCTGATTCTGGCTGAGAACAGTCACCGTCACATTTTCTCACAAATGTGTTGGAGGAGGAAAATATAACAGCTTATTGTCACCTCTAAAGTGACTGGGGATCTTGTCGGGGGGGGCACCAAGGTGAGTGGCAGGTGATTCTTAAGACACATTCTCCAACTACATGCACTCAGATGCCTCCATCTTGAACCTGTCTCCCATCTCCCCACCCTGGTGCTCACTTCACACCTGGGATTCAGTGAGCAGCAAATCACCCGCCTCTAAGTCCAAGCTCTCTGACTGGACAAAGACATGTTGCCTGCCAGAAGTGCTATGGTGCTGCCCCCCAAGAAAAGGGGTTTGGATATGCCCAGTACATTGTGTTCTCAGATGGAGGGCTCTAAACCTTCTGCATGCACCATCAGAAATCATCAACAATACAAATGCTCACATTGAGCGAGCAATCCTCCCACCTTCCAGTTATTAGTGCTCTGTGTACCATTGTAAAACCCCTTTCCCTCACCAAATTGTGGATTTTTTGGAAGCAACAGAAAATAAGTAATGGAATTTCACAGCTAAAGATAAAAATGTTACTTTTAGTCCTAAACACGTCCTTTTTTCTACCACTATTAAGTGGAGCAAATGGTTTTTCCTTCTACTGTTTTTCTTTTCTAAGCCTTATTCTGATGGCTCTGGGGGTTAATCTGTGAAATGTCAAAAAACAAATAGATTGTAAAAAATTCAAAAGAGATAGGAAGTAGGGAGGAAAAGAAACAAGGTGCTTGGATAATTTGCAGTATAATTAATCAGTCCTTGAATGATCAAATCATACAGCTGCAGGAAACGAATGAGATGGAAGGAGGAAAACAGGCAGTCACCACAAAATGCTAAGATGGGCTGAGTCCTCTGCGGGAGACTTTCGGGGAACACTGCAGAAGGGCTACCCCGGTACCATGCCTACTGTGCACTGTGGAGTCTGCAAAACCAAATTCACATTAGGAAATAAATGGAAGATGAAGAAATAATCCTTTTCTCAGGTAACTGCTTGCAATTATAGACATCGTTAAATAAGTAAATAAGTAAATAAGTAAATAAGACTGAAAATTACCACAGAAGTTGCCAAAACCCCAGCTAGAATAAAACAAAGTCAGATGGCATGGAAGTCTTAGATGCCTGAATGAAAAACGACTAAATGAAACCAAATTTGGTCCCAGAAGAAGAATGGGCAAAACTCTTAACCAATTAGGAGAACTTCAGCATAATCAAGTGCGAGCCACATAATTATTACATGGAACAGTAAATATTTTAATTATATAATTAGATACAAATGTAAGGTTTTTGTTTTCTTCTTTTTGTGTGCTTGTATTTTTCTGCTTTCATGGTCAGCAGCCTAATGCAGTGATTTAATTACCTCAGAGTCAGTCAGTTAAGCTTTCTGTCTGAAAACTGCCTTTTCACAATGCCCTCAACTGACCTGAAGTGAAACTCAAACTCACCCTTTGTACCCAGGGTTTTCCTGACAACAAAAGAGGTATTGGTTCTCCTTTCCCCAGATACCAGCACTGGGCTTATTTCCCAGCCCCTTCTCTTCCTCCCTGAGTCTCCTTCCTCCACCCCTTCCCTGCCCTCCCTCCACCCTCTAGTTCATTCCACACACACCCCCATCCACACACACAATGGAAAGGAATGCCAGGTCCGCCATCTTGTTCTCTCAGTTACAAGAAACAAGAGCATAGGGGTTGCTCTATATTCTAAGTGCATAAAATCCCTGTCCTTATCTGCTCTGACCTTGACTGCTGCAGTAGTGCAAGTGCCGCAGCAGATCTGTTTTGGAGTCAGGGGGAGGAAGAGGAATCAGAAACACCGCCTGCTAGAAAGAGTGGGCGGCCACATGGCATGGTGGAAGAGCTAGAATTACACCAGGGAGCCTTCAATGTATTTCTTGATTCATGTCCTACATACCTGAAGAAAAATACTTTGGCTGGGAAAGGGCTTTACTAAACTAAGGTAGATTCTTTGTTGGGTCTTCACTGGATTTTCCTCTGCAAATCGCATGGCACTTGACACATACCCACGTTAAAGCAAATTTGAGAGACTTATGTTAGTCACTGTGTCCTCACCAGGACAAAACATCAGCTGCAACTCGAAGGAGGAGAAGTTCTTTTTGGCCCACAGTTCTAGAGGTCTCAGTGCATTCATGGGTGTTCCAGCTGCAGAGAAGCTGCAGGGTAGAAGGGCCCATCAGAGGAAAGCTGCTCACATCACCGCAGCGAAGAAGCAGAGAGGAGAGGGAGGCCTGAGGCAGGAAGACGCGGGTGTCTGAGCCGTGCCGCGGTGACCTACCTCTTCGCACCAGGCTGTTCCTCCCAGCGGTGCACTGAGCTCCTGTAGTCATCACTGAGGATCCCGCACCCTGGGATCCAATCACCTCCCCAAAGCTCCGCCTCTGAACTCAGAGAGCTTGGGGGAGGATCTCAGATCTAAGCCACAGCAGGCCTGAGTGCAACAGAAGCGCTTACCCACCTCTGGTCCACACACCAGACCTCAGTGTTCTGCTGCTCCATTACAGTTCCTTCTTGATTTGCTTTGTTTTGCTTTGTTTTGTTTTGTTTGTCCTTTTTGAAGACAGGGTCTCGCTATGCAGTTCAGGCTGGCCTTGAGCTCACTTTGTAGCCCAGTCTGGTCTCGAACTTGCAATGATCCTCCTGCCTCAGCCTCCCAAGTGCTGGGATTACAGGCATGCCTGACCACACCGGGCATTCCAATTTCTATAAGGAGCTCTGTATACAAATTCTATATTTAACCTATTTAAAAAGTAGCACTATATCCTAATACTGAGAATATGATAGTTAAGAACACAGTGGGGCATTGGTACAGGAAGAGAAAAAGGCAGCCTGAAGACTTCTTCTGAAACTAAGAGATACACTGTGAGGCATGAGACATCCATCTCTCTGAAGGCAGTTGTTTGAGTTCAGTGCACTTCCTATTTCTGTTGCCTAGAGTCTAAGAAAATATCTAACAAAAGGAAACTTTTAAGAAATTGATTTTTAAATTTTCACACTTAGAATTCTTTCACATTAAAAACTGAATATATGGGAAACTGGTTCAAAGATTTCCCTCAATAACCCTGAAACATCACCCCACAAATAGAAGCCTCACTGAAAACAGCAAATCCTGTAGCAGTTTGTCCCATCAATGGTCGTTAAACACACTACTACTAACTGAGAAGGGTGCAGTCTGCCTTTGCTGTTGTTTCCTCCATAAATTCTACAAACTATAACTGTCCTCATAGAGAAGCCAGCTGGGGACACATATGTTTTATTTCAGTGTGATTCTCAGGAGTGGCTTATGTGGATCAATATGCTTAGTGAAACTGAAGACACAAACTTTTCTCCGAAGAGATTGGCAGTACTCTGGCTATGGTTGAGAAGCTCCTGAGTCCCAATTTCTCCAGTGTTAAAACAAATTAAAGATATTAGCTTATGCATCACTCTCAGAGAAAGATGGTTAGAAATTAAAGTTGTAATTAACCAATTTGTGCTCTTTAGTATGGAGAGGAGAAAGGTGGGTGTGATAGGTAGACAAATGTAGCACATTCGACGAAGGTCTAGGTTAATATCTTCAATCTCTCTGAGGACCTGATAAACAGAAGAGATCTAAGCAGTAGCACACACTGCTAGGTGAAATGGAAGAAAAGCCCGTAACTTATGAAAATTGTGGAATTTTTGTACAGTAGTTTAAAATAAATTCTTATTTCACTTAGATGTGGATATATTCAAATAACAGCAGAACATATACTTAGGAACACTTCCAACTCTTATTTTATTTCAATATATTGGCTTAAAATGTTAAAAGCACTCAACATTGTTTATGTTCAAATAATTTCAAACAAATGTCCATTTCCCTTTGCAGAACAATTGTTATTGCAGTAACACAGAACATTTACTTGATATGTAATCAGCTATAAACTGCGGTTTAACTGTTTATAGTAACTATTTAAGATGGTGTGATACAGCTTGTTTATAGAAACGTACCTCTGAACATCTGAACATATGACAATCTCTTTCTACCAAATGCTACTTGGCATTCATGGGCGGGCTCTCCCATTTCACTTAGAAAAATGGTGTGAGGATTTTCATGCAGGTACGAGATCTTATAACCCAGGGACACTTCTGGGTTAAACTAGCTAAAATGGGGCATTGCACTTACCCAAGGAGACAGGATATAAACTTCCTCTTTCAGATTTCAGTCACTTCTACCTTACAAAAGAATAAAGCTTAAATCATATATTAATTATGTCACTATGCATTACTTCTGTAAAAATCAACAAATAAATGATACTAAAATGATGAACCACAGACTCCTTATGCTCATCCTCCTCTCTCACTTCCTTCCCTTTTACCCCCACAGACCTTGCCCATCACTCTGGAGTGGCTGGGCTTCCCGAGCACACCAGGAACCCCATGCTGCTGGACAGTACTCATATTGGCTCCTCGGCCACAAAAGTCCTGCCTTTTCCTGAGAAAATCCCCCTCATCCTTTGCGACTCAGCTTAACACCACCTCCTCCAGGAAGTTATTCTTGATGTTATGGCTCCCCACCAGAGGACAACAGAGTTTGTCACCTGTGATCGTTAAGGTGGATGATCCACTCGATTGGCCTGGGAGCCACCCAGTGGGCTCATAAAGCACACTTCTGGGTGGGTCGTGTAGTCCTGACATTGGCCTCTAAATCTGGTGCCCTGTCCCTTCTCTGGTGCTGTGCCCTGCTCTGTTTCCTGTTCCCTATGAGATGAGCAGCTGGGAGCCAGCTGACCAGACACTGAATCCTCTGGAATTACAACGTAAGTAAACCATTTGCTCCCTCAGCTGTGGGTGTCAGTATTTGATCCCAGTGAGAGAAAAGCTAATGCATTCTCTCTGTGATGTGCTCTGGGTTCTGAGACCTTGTTGCTATTGTAATTTTCTTATACCAGACTCTGAAACTAAGTCCACTTTCCATTTGCATCTGTTTCCCAGGACCTCCTCCAGAGCCTAGAGCACGAGAGGTCTCAGAACATGAGTGACATGTTGTGGCAGTGAATCTTCATTGTCAACTTGACAGGATTAAGACATCTAGGAGTCAGTGTAGCACAATTCTGAGTGTCCCTGTGGAGGTATTTCCAGAGATAGTTGGCAGTAGGCCAGCAAACTAAAGGAGTAAGACTACCCTGATTGAGGGGGACACTGAGCAGTAGGTTTGCAGCCCAGATGGAGTGAAAAAGGGAAGAAAGAGAAGTTGACTTGTACAAAAAGCTTGACTCTCCTTGAGCAGGGAAGCTTACTGCTGCTACAATCACCTGTGGACATAGGACTTCAGCTTCAGCCTTTCAACGTGAACCCACACCAGTGATTCTCAGGGAGATTCCAGGCCTTCTGTGTGGACGGGTGCTGCATCCTTGGCCTGTCTTGTTCTGGCTCTTCCAAGAATGGAGAAGCTCTCCTACACATAGATGGCCACTGCAGACTATCCAACCTTCGAGCTTGCAGGCCTAGCTAATAGTCTGTCTTGCATAATTATACATATTTTTCTATTGATTCTATTCCTAGAGAATATATATTAATATATATCAGATATTATATATATCATATATATATGTGTGTATATATATGTATATATGTGTGTGTGTATATATATATAGAGAGAGGGGGGGGGATTGAGAGTGCATGCGCACACACACACATGAGAGGGATTTATTTCTGCAGGCTGGAAAGACAAAGATCAAGGTGCCAGTAGATTTCGTTTCTGCTGAGGGCTCTCTTTCTGGCTTTGCATGTGCTGGAGACAGTGCCTCTTCCTCTTTGTGTAAGGGTATTCCACCCCATGACCACATCTTAGACGAATTATCTTCCAAAAGCCTCACATCAAAATATCATACTACTGAGGAATATGACTTCAACATAATAAATTTTGTGAATGTTACAAAATATTACAAAAACACAAACATTCCACCCGTGAGACTTCCTCCATCACTACCCAGAAAGTTATTGCCCCATGTTCCTGCTGTAAGTATGGAAGCATCACTGCTGTCATTAACAATGTGGTTGTCTCGTCACTGGAAATGCCATCTCTGTCTCTGTCTATCTGTCTATACATATATCTGCATCTGGGAGAGAAAAGCTAGCGCAACTTACAAAAGCATGCTTTTTAAAGGCATCAGGATGAGATATTCACCAGGCCTACAAGAAGTGAGTAATATTTTCTCCCCTTAAATTTGCAAGTGATACAATTAGGAGGTACCTGCATTTCAAGAAAATTGTTATAGGAGTACAGAAAAATTGGTGAGACTATGTACAATTTTTAATAAGCCATAGTTACTCAGCAAACTGGGCTCTTAACTCTTCTCCATACAGTGATTTTCCAGTTAAGCTCCACACAAAGGAAGAACTTGCGACCAATCAGTGCAATTTCTAGGAGTAAAACTAGGAGGCAATGGCTACACCTTAACCAGTGAGAGGCTTGGAAGAGGGGTGGGCTTCACAAGAATCACTCAGTGACTGGCCATTGCCTGAGTGCAATGATTTCTAACACTGTCCTGTGTAGAATCGACCTCAGTCTGTGCAGCAGGGTCACATCCATTTGCAGCCTGAACTGATGTTTTTTTTTTGCCTACTTAGCATTAGTTGCACAACCCTCTTATTTTCTCAGATGTGCCCCTTCCTAACCCCTAATCTTCATTATGTATCAGGATTTTCTCGTTGTTCCCTCAAAGCTTAATTTTCTACATTGCAATGGTTAATTATGTGTGTCAACTTGGGTAGGCCATGGTACCTACCTATTTGTCAAAAAAATCAGTTTAAATATGCTCACCAAGCAAGGTAAGTTTCAGATGTGATTGCTGTTCAGATGAATAGGCTTTGAGTAAAGCAATAACCCTTGATGACATACCTGGGTCTCACTCAGTCAGTGGAAGAGCTCAGAGAAAAGCTCAGCCTCCCCTGAGGAAGAGAAGGGCCCTCCAGGTTTCCTTCAGACTCCAAGTGTAACCACAGCATGTTTCTTGATCTCCAGCTTCCTGGTCTCCTTACAGAATTCAGACTTGCCATCCCCAATCATGAAGCTAATACCCCAAATTCCCCAATTCTTTCAATCAATCAATGAATCTCTCTTTCTATATGCAAACTCATGCATGCACACGTAACCTTCTTTTTCTCTGGAGAACTCTTGACTAATGCTCCCGTTTTCAAAACCTCTGTCTGTTTATCATCACACTAGTCTTCACCCTTGGTTTTTTTTTTTTTTTTTTTTTTGGTACAGGGAATTGAGCTCACCACCTTGTGCCTACCAGGCAAGTGCTTATGCCACTGAACTATATCCCCGGCCCCACCCTTGGCTTTATAGTAGCAAATGTACCCACTGGTTCTTAAACTCCTTGAAGGCAGCACCGAGTCCTGGTTCCCTCCCCTGTCCTGCAGCACGGTACAGTGTCTTGCATTCAGAACACATGCAAACATGCAAGTGGATCCAGACTGAATAGAATGGAAAGAAAGAAGTCACAAGACATTTGACAACTGGTGTTTCTGTTTTCCTAGGTCCTATGAGGGATAAATATAACACAGTAAATTCACCAAGTATACTTTGAAGTAAAGCCGCTAGAATAGAGCAGTGGTTCTCAAAGTATACGCTGAGGGTCCCCTCAGAGGGAGAAGAAATGGCTGAAATGGTCTGACCCTACTTTTTACCCCCCTCCTTAGCAGATTTGCTTTTATTAATTTCCCATGTCATATTCCATTTCAAAAAGCAAAGCACTCAAATGCTTAAAAGAAAAACTTTAAAAACCACCAAGCTAGATGATCTCTCAGTTTTCTTCCCATCCTAAAACACTAAGATTGTTTTGCAGTTGTCTTGCAACCTTAATTTTTTCTGAAGAATAATTCTTGTCTAAATATTTTAATCCAAGATTGCTCAGACATGAGGTAGGTAGGGGTCTGATTAATAATAATGAGCACTACCAGGGAGGTGCCTCGAATTGGGTTGGTGCTGTGGCTCAAATACGAATCTTCTCCTGAATTTGAAATGCAATTCCAGATGTAATGACATTAAAGAAGGTGGGACCTTCAGAAGGGAAATCCAGACCATAACGGGGCCAATGTTGGCCTCATGGCACTGGGTTGATTCTCCCAGGAAGAAGTGAGTTCTCACCGTCAGAGGACTAGATTAGCTGGCAAGAAAGCAAATTGTGATAAACATGGCTGCCCCCAATTTCCATGTGGTCTACAAGTGAGCACTGGTCCTTCTATATTAGGATGCAGCAGAGGACCTCCACAGAAGCTAAGCCAAAGCCCCACCATGCTGTTGGTCTTCCCTGTCCACAGAATGGTGAGATAGTATACCTCTTCTTTATAAATTGCTCAGTCTCAAGTGTTCTGTTATAGAAACAGAAAATGACTAAGATAGTGGTTATGGGCAGAAAGATAGCCCCAAGAAGATGGCTGGATACTCCACAACACACAGCTCATATGGGAAAGGTCATACTAGAGTGGCCACTGTAAGTTCTGCCCTTAAGGACTGGAAGAAAGCAATCTCCTGCTATGATCCCAATTTGGGGGGAAAGATTATTCTCAGCAGGAACTCTGACTAGGAGATGGAAATAGCAAGAATGCATTGGTTCACTGCATAAGGATTCCAGGACAAGCAAGGAATCAGTGGGCCATAAGGGGAGTACATGGCAGGGTCCAGGTGGGGCTAGAGTCAAGGCAAAAGCAAGTAGATAGGATGCAATTTAGAATTCACCTCATCTTTCAGGATTCTGAGACAAGATCATTTTCAGATTTCAATAGCTAGATTGGGTTGGACTTCCATCTTCAACAAGATGGGTTTATCCTGGGCTGAAATATAAGAGGAGGTATCAGTGATTCCTGCTGAAAGAGGAAATCATGAAGAATATTTAAGACTGAGTGGGAGGTGATAGTGTCCAGAACATGGGAAACATAATCCCACCACATGTTAAGTCAGCTCACATCTGAGAATTAATTTCAACGAGGCTGGATCTGGCCTGAGCTGTTTTGCTGACATAGAGATGGATCCAGGTGGCTCTGCCCACTGGTCAAGGTGTGAAATGTGCTGATTAACAGAGTTGTTTTGTAAGCATGAGTTCGAGGCAAGTTTCAGGGTGGTTTTACCAGCTTGTCAGCATTGTTCATTGGTAAGAGTGAGTGAGATTGATGATCTGTACCTGGTCTTGGTTGGTTCCCCAGAAAGCTGCGCCATCAGATCTAGTTACAAGTCTACATGACCAGGAAGGGATCAGAATCCTCAACCACGAATCCATTTGGGGCACTGATTCTGAGATGCTATCTGTACATGACTCTAGGTGAGAAAGCATGACTAGAAAGACACTTACAGGGCAACATAAAGTTGACCCAGACTCTGCAGACCCTTGGCCATCAGACAACTTTTGGCTCTTTATTTTAGTATTATTCTGCTTCATCTCTTCCTACATAAAGAGTGGATGCATAAGCATCGTCATTTTAGGTTCTGCAAATCTCCCTCAAGCAGCGGAACACCATCAGTGTCACCGTTACCATACATGGAAACCAAATTTTAAAAAGAATTGAGTCCAAAATAGAGACCAAAATGAGAATCATCTGAAATCTTGCCACGTTGAGGACATAAAATAAGTAGTGAGTCTTCGTTTGGAGCAAGAGTCTGAAAAATGGTACCATGTGATGGCATTTCATCTGTTTGTGTCTCATTCGACTCATAGATTGTATTCATAATTTTTCACGTATCTCTAGAAGGCAGAAACGTGGAAGTAGAAAGGGTTGATGCTGTTATAACTGAAATGGGCTGTTTTGTGGGATTCTAGAAGTTTTGAGAACCTGGATGAGAGCATTTCCAGTGTGTGGAGGTAGTGTTATTGCCTCCATTATGAAAGCAGACACTACTTTCAACAGTCCTTGCCAGCATATTCGATAATTCTAAGATTTTAGAGTGTGTGGATAAGAGGAGCTTCCAAAGCAATGACATCGAGATTCTTTAATTTATTCCTTGTACCTCTGTGGTGTCTTCCTTATTCCCTGTGTCTGAGTTCATTGGGCTCAGGGCAAACTACAACCCCTTCTCCTCTCCTTGACAAAAGAGGGCATCCAAGATTCAACTCAAGTCTTTAAACATACACCCAAATCAAAGCCTTATTTCCTTACGCATTTTCTTTTGATTAATGTAAGAAAGAAAAAAGGGAAAGTGATAGAGGATTAGCACCACTTCTGGGCTGGCTGTCGAGAATGGAATGATGCATTCAGGAAATTAATACGATGCAAGAGTGCCGGGCAATTCGGGGAGAGATTTGGGTAGCCCATCAACATATTGAGGGCCCCAGGGCCCCAGCCTGATTCCCGGAGGAGCAACACAGCAGTGGCACCCACTGGGGTCAGACCCGAGGCTCATTTAGAAACGGCAGGCGGCGTGCTGCCCTGAGGCGGCGTCTTCAGAAGCACCCCAAATACCCTGCATGCAGAGGTGCAGGTAGGCTGGTCCAGTGGATGGGGAAGCGAAGAGCAGCCACTGAGTTCTGGGACCTGAGAGCATTCTGAAGTCAGTTCCACGGGAGAGGCCAGGTCTCTCGAGACCTTCAGAGACCGTGGAGCGCACCGCGGGAGGCCAGCTTTGCCAGCAGGCTGATGGCTGAGCAGCTCAGACTGCCGAGTGGGCTGCCGCCGCCAACGCGCACACTCCGCCTCCCTCATAATTCAAGAAGAAGTAGGGGCTTTTCTCCTGGAAACCGCTTGGAGTAAAATACAGGCTGCCCAGTAGGTTTCGACTCCAACCGAGCAGCTCCTCGCCCAGAGGGGCGTCTGCGCAGGAAGTTGGGCTTCGGAGGAAGCCGAGAGGCGGGGCACTCCCACGTCCCGCGTCCAGTCCATCCCAGCCTAGCACTTCATAACTAAACCAAAGAGGAAAACTTTCCTCCCTCGCAGCTCAGCCAGCGAGGTGTATATGGCTTTCACAGATCCAGAACACTTATCTCAAGCTGGGAGTGTAATTTCACGGTAATAATTTGCTTAAAGTGTTGCTGATTGCTTCCTATTCCTCCTGTTAACGACTGTCACACCTTTATGTCGCTCCTTTTATGTGCACGGCCATGGCAAATACCCCAAGGAGGTTGTTGAGAAATGTGAGCTTTTCCAGTAGGCACCTCGAACTATGCTGAACACCCCAAAGGTTTAAAGTCCCCTTCACATAGGGTGCTCCTATTTCGGGGGAAAAGTTCTTCAGCTTCTGCCAGTGCGTGTCCCGGTCTCAGTCTCGGCCGTCTGCAGTGCAGATTCCCAGTGCAGCCGAGGGACGTGTTTCAACGCCTGGCCTCTGAGGTTCCTTGAGAGGAGTGAAGAGGAGGTCTGGGTTGGAGGCAAAGGGAGCACATCTCTGCAGTCCGGAAGTCCAGCCTGGAAAGTGGCTTTGCAGTCTGAAGGTCATGGGAAGGCCTCTGGATCTGCATTTTTAAAGCTGCTCCTGCTTGCAGAATTTGGAGAAGTATTTTCTTCCCCTATGGGCAACGATTTCCATTTTTTTTTTTTTTTTAGTTTAAAGATAAAAGAATATAAACTCAAAAAAACACAAAAACAATAAGGAAATACACAAATTATGGGGAAGGTAGTAGGGGATTGACAATGAATGCTTCTTTTACATAATATCATCTTCGTATTTGTTACTCAAAACCAATGAAGGAAATACACATCAAAGGATTCGAAACAATTTCCAATTTGAAGGGTGAATCTGCTTTTTCCATATTTTAGGGAGAAAAACATAAGGAACATGCTCCTCATGTCATCAAGGAAAGCAGTACTTGAAAATATGGGAAATCAGAGGCTCCTGCAGCCAAGCAGCCCTGTGTCTGTCCCACCTCTCAGCCTGCTGTCCTCTCTGTTTCAACCCGTCTGTTCTTCCCATTCATGCTCCCGGCCAGCCAGGGCCATTCATCTTGTCTTTCCTTTAGGTCTCATTCATAGGCAAGCGCCCTTCACTCATCTTGCCACTCTTTCCTTCTCTTACAGCCAGGGCAGCCCCGGGGTCAGGGGACACACAGCAAACCCACGTGCTCCCCAGCCGCCTCGGCCCAGGCTCCCATTCCAGTCCGAATGAAAAGCTGAGTCAGTCCCACCCACGCCAGCCCGGGCTCTGAGTCACCGCTGCCTTAATCCCTCAATGACAAACCCACCTGAGGATGGGGACACCTGAAACCAGACCAGGAAATGTTTGTGCAGGAGGCAGGGAACTTGATCTGCACAGCTTTTTTCAGTTGCTTGGGTTCTCATTAACAACAAGGACAAGTCCTAACTCCTAAAACAGTGTTCTCAACACCCAAGTCACTCGTCCTAAAATATAGCATGAGAGGAATTTGCTAGCACTGTCATCCCAAGATACCTTTCTCTTCTTTTTTGGTGCACTTTCTGGAAGGGTTTCTTCAGCATTTTCCTGTCCCACATTCTGGTAAAAAAGAAAGTGTCTTCTGCAGCCACACGCCATGGAGGAACAGGTCATCCTGACTTGTTGCACAGTCGCAAACAATCACCCTCGCCAGGTACAGATTCCACTCATTCATTCTTCCAGGAAGTATACACAAGGTGCCTACTGCATGCTGCTCATTGTTCTGGGTGCTGAATTTCATCAATGACACCTGCCTTCATGGGCTTCCATTTGAGAAGTGGGTGGGAAGACAATAAAGACAGGAAGTGCCTGCCTGGCACAGCACCTGCCTGGCAATCGTAAGGTCATGAGTTCCTTTCCCGGTACAAAAAAAGATGGGAAGTGAATGGCCTGTCCATTAGAAGGCTACTGAGAAACTAAGTGAGGTGACCAGACACAGAAGCAGTGGCATAGCAGGATTGCCAGAGAGGACCTTGCCTAGGAAGAGATATTGGAGCCAAGATTTAGAGAAGAGGAGAAAGTTACCCAAGCAGATGTCAGGAGAGAGCACTGCAGAAGAGCTGCAGCCAATACCTCTGCCAAGAGCAATCCCACTGTGTCCAGGGGCAGCAAGGACGCCATGGGGCAGGGTGTGAGTGAGAGGGAGGGAAGGAAAGAGGTTAGACGTACAAGGGGCTTTCGGAGTCTGGGTTTTAATGCAGAGCAAAACGCAGAAACACTTTGAAGGTTGTTAGAGAAGTTGAATAGCCTGACTGCCAGTTAAAAATGGTCACTCTGTATACCTGGTGGAAATGCACTGAGAGAGAGAGAGAGAGAGAGAGAGAGAGAGAGAGAGAGAGAGAGAGAGAGAGAGAGAGAGTGTGTGCACGAAAATGACTGATTCTGAATGAAACCTGAAGGTACAGCGGGCAGGAGTTTTCTGACAGAGGGCTGTGAGATGAGAAAGATGCATGCAGGACAACTTGGAGGTTTTATGGTCTCAGCAGTTGTAAAGAAGTAGTCTCTGTCCCCTAAGATGGCCAGACAGCAGGTGGAGAGGCTGAAGAGCAGGGACTACATGTTTAGTTTAACAGCACAGAGCAGAATAGATTCCTCTCAGTAATGATTATACCATGTCACCATACTGTTACGTGCTATCTTAATATGTTACAGATGTAAACACTGCAGTTTATACTTTGTGCATAGCTAGCAAAGCTAAGAAGTCACAGTTAACCAGATGAAATTTGCCTCCCAGAAAGCAGCCTAAGACCTGCAGGCAGTGATTCTGTGCCCTAATCTTATCAGTATGTCCACCAACCCCCGGAGGAAGCTCGCTGGATGTTAGACAAACTCCTTAGCCGAGGAAATTGACAAGCTTGTTCTGATGAATGAGATTTCTTCACCCCTTCTGCTCCAACACCAGTCTCACAGGATTTCCTGTGCACAGAGCACACTGCAGATAATGACACTGGGCCAGGAGTCATGGTGATGGTGCTTCCGAAGCTTGCAGATCCAGAGCACAGAGAAATAGGGGCCTTCACCAAAATAGATGGTTCTCCACGCCGAATGCCTGAAGTTGAGGGTTGCGAAAAGGCTTTATGGTCAGATGAAACACAGAGTGTATTGTGCATGTTTACTGTGTGTGTTTTAACACAAACAGTGTCTGGAAGCTCAAGCAAGAAGCTGCAAGTGGTGGGCATTTTGTGGTGCCATACACAGAACAGAACAATGACATTGTGGTGCCATACACAGAACAGAACAGAAGATCCACAGGGTTAATTTTTCTATTTTTCTTGAAATGTTGACTTTGGTAAAATAATTCATTATTATTGAGTAAAAAAGAAAGGAATATTTTTATGTCAGAAATCAAATAGAATCTCAAAGCTGTGTTAGATAGAACATCCAGGAGAGTGGCTGTGAGAACAGACACAATTATGGGCCATGAATGTAGGTCAGTGGTACAGCACGTGCCTGGGAAGCATGTGGCCCTGGGTTCGATTCCTGGTACCAAAAAAAAGACGTAGTCATCATACGTATCACCCATGTATGATACAATACAGTATCTCTACTTTTCATTCTGGGAATTGCCCAGGTGTTACTGTTTGTGTCTGGGTGTCCCCCCAAAGCCACATGCAGTCCTGGGACGGGCTTTTAGAGTTTATGATTGATTTGTAGGTGTGAGTGCTACACTGCCCTGGGGCAGGTAGTTGCACACCCGTCAGTGTAAGGGAGGGAAAGAGGCTGCTTGCTCGCCGCCACTCCTCCCCTTTTTCTCTTGCTGCTTTTGCTGTCTTCCGGAGCCATGAATAGTGGCCCTTGCCATGTGCCACCCCACCTTGGAACCAGTCAAGTATGACCTGAAACCTCCACAGATTGTGAGCTAAATAAACCTCCCCTTCCTTAATTCTGGGTGTCAGGTATTTTGTCTCAGCAAAAAGAGAAAAGTAACTAAAACACTAGGCTAGTAAAAGCTCAGTCCTTTTACCAGAGAAAAGACTCACTTGCAGCTAATATTTACTGATGACCTACTGAATGCCTGCCCTGTGTATCTTCACATATCATCTCAGTTAGCCTTCAAAACTAATCTGTCAAATTTTTATGATGATGTGGAAATTGAAGTTGAGCGACTTCCACAGGACTTCGTAATCAAACAGACTTTCAGACAGCGAAAGTTATGCTTGTGATCTATAGGTCACACTGCTTACAGCCATGCCCGAAATAATGGATATTTGAGTCAAGTGGGGAGATTAAAGTGTGAGTGATAAATGGAAGCTCACAGGTAGAAGAAAGGCTCAATTACTCTGCTGCAACAGAGGCACAAAAGAGGGAGAATGCAGATTAAGGATGAGGAGGGAGAGGCTCCCCCAACCTCTGGCTGCACGGCTGGCTCTCTGCACGGTGATGAGCTCCCAGTGCTGAGGCCGCTCACACAGAAGCTGGGCAGACACTCCCCTAAGTGTCCCACAGTGGAGATCCCACGCCATGACTGCTATGACCACTTCCAATTCTGTGGTCCCCCTATTCTAACCTCAAGCTTATAGGTTAGCTGGGGATATAACTCAGCGGCACAGTGCCTGCCTGGCAAGCGTGAGGTCCTGAGTTCAGTTACTGGTACCAAAAAATAAACAAACAAACGTATAGGATATAATTTTATTTTCTCTGAAAACATTTTTACTAAGGATAACCACTTGTTTCATCATGGAAACTGAGATCAAGAATTAGCTGTTTTCTGAGCCTGTTTAAGATCTTGTCAGTGACCGTAGATATAATGGGACCCGTGGAGCACAGAGATTAACAATTCATTTTCGCCCAGATGTGGAATGGCATGCCTGTAATCCCAGCAATCTTGGAAGCTGAGGCAGGAAGATCTAAGGTTCAAGCTCACCCCTAGACAACTTAGCAATTTAGCAAGTTAAAAAATATAAATGGCTAGGGATGTAGCTAGGTGCAAAGACCCTGAGTTCAATTCTTATCGATACACACACACACACACACACACACACACACACACACACAAACAGAGGCATTCACTCTTGGAATCAGAGAACTGCCCCCAAAACTCAGTGACATCAGATCATCTTCTTATTGGGCCTTTAAAGAAAGTAAGGCAGAGCAGTCAGAGAGGCTGGAGGCAGGAGAATCTTCTTCTGAACCTTGGCTCTATTCTTGACAAGCTGAGTACCTCCGAAAAAGTGTCTCAGAGGATAAGACGCAGTGTGCTCAGGGCGGTTTGGGTTCTTTCACAAACGTTTCATGACAGATCCGGGGAAGATGGCGACCAGGTGAGCAGCAAGGGAGCGAACCTCCTTAATAAACACCACCAGCTCGAGACAGACTTGGCGAGCGTGAATGCCGGGACCTCGGCTGGGAAGTTTAAACTGGGCGTATTTCTCTGAGATGCCGGGGGAGATGTGGTAGGGCGGACCAGGCTGCCGGGGCGAGATGTGGGAAAGCCCC
>PVLD010001031.1:0-226795 GCA_004027595.1 Dinomys branickii | reverse complement strand
GGGAGGGAGGGAGGGAGGGAGGGAGGGAGGGAGGGAGGCATAAGCCAGAAGCAGTGGAGCGGGGCCATGCTCTGGTGCACACACGGCTGTGCAGGACCAGTGATAGCAGGAGGGCAAAGCAGCGGACAGCGTGAGGCTGCAGCTGGCAGTGACCCATGCACTGGAAGTTTGGCTCTGGATTCTATCCCCGGGGCAGCTTGGGTCAGTGGCATAGGAGGTCACACGTACTGGACACTGCTGTCTTCTCCAGGACCTGTATTTTCAGCACTCACTACTGGACCCTAAGATCTATGGAGTGGGGTGGCCACCTGCAGGATCATGAGGGTCATGCACTCCTAGGCATGTGGTGTACTTATGCTTATATTTTTACACAAAATGAGCTCATCCTGTCCACTGGGAAGAGTTGTGTACCGACCTTGTCCTGTGTCAATAAACTTTCCTCTGGAGCAATTCTGAAAACTACTTAGCATTCTGCCATTGGAACTCACCGTAACTTAGTCAAGCTCCATATCAAGGAATACACTTTTAGAGGATAAAACCATGACTCGTCTACAAATTCAAAACAAACACATGTCAAAGACTTTTATTTATTTCATTAATTAATGTGGGAACCACTAAGATACTGCACCCGAGTCAGAGAAGACCCCAGCTTACATGTGGATAAGGCACCAGGGCAACTGTTTTCCTCCCTCCGCCTCTCCACCCACGGAGGGGCAGTTTCTGTCCATTACATTGGCGTCGTCGGTGGCTCCATCCAAGGGTGGAACACTCAGGCTTTTGCACAGTGATGCAGCTTTGAACAGTACAGTTATGGGCAGGAAGGCATGCAGGATGCAGGTCCCACCTCATGGGGGAGTGCTGCTGGGCATGGACTAGGAGATACACAAGGACGAACCAGGGATGGAGGGCCATGTGTGTGAACAGTGAGAGGCTTCCCGAGGCGGTGATGGATGATATCTGAGGGAGGATGAGAAGGAGGGATAGAGGGGCAGGAGGCACTGGGCTGCACGGGGTGTGGGCTTTATTGCAGCTTCGGCGAAAGCTTTCTGCACTGGAGAGAACTGTGGTCAAATTTGCTTTACAAAGCTTGGCCGCTGCCTGTAGCATGGCCCAAGTGAAGCCTCCTCTCCTTGGATTTGATGGCTAAGTCCCATTTCCACCTTCAGACTACCAGGGGCTCTGATGCCTGGAATTTGGGTGCACTCTTGGGTGCCTTAGCTACTGAGTGGCACAGCATGAAGCCGTTGCATCTGCTGATGGGCAGAGTTTTTCTCTTTTTCTTTTGTCTTCTGGCCTTTTATTGAAGCATAACATGTATAAAGTATAGTGAATACACGTCAGATTTTTTCAGGGTAAACCACCTCAGTAACCAGCATCCAAATCAAGGAAGAATATTTCCCAGTGTCTGGGTGGGAAGTCCCCACCCCTATACCAGAGTCAGTCCCTGTGCTCTTACCAAATGCAACAGACCCCAAACCCAACAAGCTTGGCCTTGCCTGGTTTTAGGCTTTATGTAAGCAGAATTACTAACAGTTGTACTCTTTTATGTAGAGCTTCTTTTACTGAACTTTTTTGGTGAAATTCACTCGTATGAGTTGTAGCTCATTCATTCTCAAAGACACACAGTATTCCAGTGTTAGGGGACACCACATCTTGCCCATTCCATGGCAGATGGACATTTGGGGATTTCTAATCAGAGACTATTAAAAAATAGTGATGCTGGCTATTGTGTCTCCTCATGGTCAGCCACCCCAAACCGTGGGTACATTCTTATTTTTACTTATTCCTCCCTTTTCCCTGCTTTTGCTTGGCTCAAACCTGCTCTGCAGAGCCTGTTTTTTCCCTACCTTTAGTAAATGTGAAACTTTGTCACCATTAAAAAAAGAAACAAAAATAGTTGTGCTGTGAATGTTCTTCCTACTTGGTAAATACGCATGTGTTCTAGGTGATGAAATGTACGTGCTTCCACTCAGTTTTGGCTTAAGGATTTCTACTGACAAGAACATACAGAGCCAGTCCAGGCCAGCATTCAGACATCAACCGTCCGCACTTCCTGCTCCACACTACGGCATGCGGCATCCTGTGGCAGGAGTGTCACTTTGAGACCAACAGGGGCTACACATGAAGGCTTTTGCTTTTGCTACCAGAAAGATCTGAACATTTATCCTCACATTGTGGGGTTTCACTGCAGGGAGATGTCAGGCAATGGAGGGCATGTGCGTCCATCTTTGTGCGTCTGCTCATCGGTTTGGGGGCCAGTTTCCTAAGTGATTTTGTTGATTTATACTCTTATCTGTGCCCCAACAATATAGGACACCCTGTCACCCATATCCCCATCAGTATTCAATAGTTCCCATCTCTTCAATTTCAGCCATTCTGAGGAATATCTCATTGTCGTTTTAGCTTGTGTTTTTCTGGTGCATTACACATCTGAGCACCTTTTCATATTTATTGACTGGTTACCTTCTTTTGTGTAATGTCTGTTAAACTCTTTTGTCTACTTTTTTAAGAAATAAATTTATATGAGAGCTTCACAAAGACCCCAGTGGATTCTCCTCCAGTCGCTCTGGAATCCCACCTCCCTGTGTCATAGGACGGGCTCTGCAGTGGCCCTTCCCTCACAGGCAGTTCAGGGCCGCAGGCAGCGCTGTCACCGTGGCCCCTGCCCCAGTTGTGGCTCAGGTCCCAGCATATTCATTAGGCCAAGTGGGAACAGAGCAAGGACCAGAAGAGGCTGCAGCCTGAGTTGCTGTGGGATCCTTAGGATGCAGGGTCCACCGGCCCCGTGGCAGGCGCAAGGCAGCTTCAAGGGTGACTGTGCGGCCAGTGTGCAGCAGCCTGACATCACCCAAGTCTGGGTTCCCAGGTGTTCTCACAGCTGGGGCAGCAGTGGGCCCCAACAGGTCACCTGCCCCTGCCCTCCTGGGTGGGCCACAGGGCTCTGCTTTCTTGGACACTGAAGGGGCAACTGCATGTTCGGAGACTCCCAGGCGTGGTGCTTGGTGGTCCGCAACTGGACACTGAAAGCTGAGAGAAGCGAAAATGACCACAGACACTGTCACTCTGGAGTCCTCAGACTTGAAGGGTTGAGCAAGTGGGGGAATTAGGGCTAATCTTGTGATACAAACAGTCCCTGAGTGATTAGCAGCCCAGTGCAGAGCAGGCAGAGCAGGGATCCAACCCAGAGCCCGAGTAATCAGGGGACAAAATTCCCTTGCCCCCTGCCTTTATTTCCCAATCTTACCTTTACTGTCTACCTACCTTTGTTTTCCTTTATTCTAGACTTTATTTTCCAGTCCTATCTCTGTTCCAGATGAGCTTCCTCACGTTGAAGGTTGGCTGACATTCCAGTGTGCATCGGTGCTGCACGTGCTTTATCCACGATCTGATCTTATTTAAAGAAATATTGGCTTGAAACTTCCCAAATCTTGGGAGGGATGTTCACATACAGATTCAGGAAGTTCATACAATCCCAAACAACATCGTTTTTAAAAGAATAATAGCTTGAGACACATTTTCCATTCTTCTCCTGGGCTTTCTGTTGGATTTTTAGTTGGTTTCTTCCTGACTTGTAACTGTTACATTCTGTTAAGTCTGGGCCAGTTAGCTACTCTTCAGTGAGAAACTACCTTACCTTAGTGACCCAGAACAGTAGCTGTGTCATTCGTTTATGGCTCTGTGGGTCAGTGGCCAGTGGGGCTCACTTGTGCTCGCACACCAGCTGCAGATGTCTGCGGGCTCCACTGGAGCTGACGGTCCCCATACACCTGCCTGCAGGTTGGAGCCCCTCTGAAGCCCTCTGTGGTTTCTCCAGCGGGCTGCCTTAGGCAATTCCCATTATAAATTTAGGGTTCCAACCAGGACCAAGAAAGAGCAAACACTGTTCCAACCTCTGCTCTTCATGGTCATTAATAACTCATTGGCCAAAACGGATGTCTGGCCTTTCAGAGCTCATGTAAAGGGCAATTCAAGGATATGCTCATAGAAGGCAAGATTCTTTAGGGGCCATTATTTTAACAATCTATCACAATCCACCACTGACTTCTTTGTCTACTGTCAGAATAAAGTCAGAAAAATCTCATTGTATTATCTTTGGGCTTACTGATTAAGTACAACAAGCAAAGCTCCATGAAAGAAAACGGTGCAAAGACAAAGGCTCCAATGAATGATGCACATGTGGTAGTTAAGACTCACTGTCAGCCGGGTTGGCTGGGGAGCCACACTGGGGGTCAGTAGAGCACACATCCAGTGTGTCTGTCAGTCATCAAGGCATGGCCCTGGAGTCTGGGTCTGGTCCTGGCCCCTTCCTCTCTGGTGCTGCCCTCTTCTCTGCTTCCGGACCACCCAGCCACATCCTCCACTGAGACTTTCCTGCCTTGGAGCCAGCCTCCCATGAATCAGTCCTCTGAGATGTGAACCAACCTGTCCTCCTCTATACTGTGAGAGTAATTTGTCCCAGCAGTGGGAAAGCTGACTAATAGAATGTACTACAAAGAAAAAAGATGCAGGCTGACAGAGAGCTACACTGCAGAGGAAAAGGATTTGCCTCTCACCTCTGCTTTTGTCGGGGCTCTGGTTCCTGCATCTCCCCAGGAATCCCAGAAGACATGAGTATCACCCTCATCTCCCAAGGCACTCCTGCCTCACCCACCCACCCCACCTTGCCATCTAAACTACCTGCCCACCATTACCCAGGGTCCTCTTCATTGAAGATAGAGACTTTTCCCACTCTTAAGCATAATTATTACTAACATTTAAACATTGTTGAGTTAGCCACTTTGTTTAGCTTAAAAGTTAACACCAAAACATTCCTTTAGCATCAGGTTAATGCCTTAAATCCAAGCATCAAAGGAGACAGCTGATATTTACTGTCTGTGTCTCTATCTCTCTGTTGTGTTCTCTCATACACACGCACGCACGCATGCACACAAGCGCACACACCTGATACTACTCTCATATAGGAACTGCTTCCTTTGCCTGTGCACCTGGTGCTGGAGTCCAGGGAGGGCACACCCTGTGTGAGCCCCGTGCCCTCTCCTTGGCCAAGTTGTGATAGATTTCCATCTCTTCATGGTCCTCACTTTTGCAAGCCTATAAGACACTGGGAAATGAGAACCTACCGCAGAGCACGAAGAGAGTTCCTAAAATAATGATGAATGGCTGCAATTTCCTTTGAGAAAGACATTTATTATTTGGTCTGCTGGGTCACATCATTCTCCTGTTTCTTTATAAATCTTTTAAATTATGAGAGTTTGAACTTACTTTGTAAAGAGAAACATATCTTTAACTCTTTGTGAACGTTAATCCTGTTGTCTCCCTCACTGGATTGAGAAACACCCAGCAGGTCAGTAAAGGGAGTTCCTGGGTATGTCTGAGTGGGTATGACCTTGGGATATGACCTTGAGTACTATATAAGATCCCTTGTCCGTTCCTCTCCCTCGCTGTCCCCGCACTCTGCTTTCCAGCCACTGTGAGCTAAGCAGCTCTGCCATGCCCTTCTGCCGAAAGGTTCCAGCCTCAGACCCAGCTGCCTAGGGACCAGGTCCTTCCAAAGCTGGAACTACACTGAAACTTTCCACCTTTGAATTGTGAGTCTTTGGTATTATGTTTAGCAATAGGAAGGTGACTAATATAGAAAAATGGCAACCGGGAAGTGGGGTCATTCCTGTGATGGTACTTGACTATGCAGTTTAGAAGTCTTTAGAACTGGTTTATGGGAGGATCTTGGTAACATTTGGAGAAGTACAGGATCCCTAAAATGCAGTAAACAGAGCTTGATGGGTGATTCTGGTCAGGAAGGAGCATATCCTGTGTGGCCCCTGTACCCTGTTCTTAGTCAGGTTGTTTCAGAAGACCAGGACACTGATTGGATGTAGACAGTAAAGGCCAGGCTCAGGAGGTTTCAGTTGCCAGTAGGGTTTCCATTGACAGCTGGACTAGAGGCCGTGTGTGCTATGCTGTGGCAGAAAATTTACTTACATTTTGCCATTTACTGAGACTTTGGGGGAGAATGAGATTAAGGGCAGTGGACTAACTATATGGAAGAGGAAATTGCAAAACAGCTTAACATTCAGGCTATAGCATGACTACTTTTAGTCCTATTTATAATGAGAATCAGGGGCAAAATGTAGAGCAGAAAGATTTTAAAACAGTTAACTTTGGCTCAGAAGGAATCATGTGTAAAGTTGGAGCCCAAGAGTTGTGGTGGCTATTAAGAGCTTAGCACCATTAAGAAGAAACCAACTGCTTTGTACAAGATTAGTAAGAAAGGCAACTTGAGGGTATCTTAAGAATCATCAAGAATCCATGCATGGCATGCGCAAGGATACAAAAATGTCAACCTTCTGTTTGCAAAGAGAGTCCCTGGGACCTCTGGTGGAGAAAGTCCCCCAGGGAATTCACTTGTTGATATTCATTTCACTGTGCTTAGCAATCTGGGCACTCAGGTACTGCTACAGCCATGGTCCGAGGGGCCTGACTACCACTCCTGCTGACAGCAGACCTTGTTGTGATGCATGTGATGCTAATTTTACTGGCATGCCAAATGTAAGAACTGTGTAGTCAGGGAGGCCTCCACCCGAGGTTCAAAGGAAGGCCTGGAAGGTCAGATGAGGAGCTCCTGAGAGGACAATGCCTGAAGCTATGGGGATGAAATCAAACGTGAAGTGCAGATCCCAGGAAGTTGGAGATGCCAGGAATGTGAAATGTTAGCTGAGAAAATCTGCAGGTCAAGACTAGAGCAAGCCCAAAAGAGAGGCCTCATGGGCTTCAACTGGTGTAGCCATAGGGATGTGCCGTACATGCCCTCTAGGACTCACATTTTACCATTATGTGCCCTGGATATTGGACATGGAGCTACAGGATTTAAAGTTTGCTATAGTGATTTTCAGTGTTCCTTTGGTCAGCTTCTTTTCCCTTTGGGGAAAATATTTGTGTGTTTATTGTACATAATTGAAGTCCTACTGCATTTACAATTTTCATAGCTCTTTTTTGTATACTCAATATTTTATCATAGTCATTTTTGCTTTGGCTTACAGTCTTTTTAAAGACACTTTTAAAAATGAATATTTTGGGGGAAACAAATGGGTACAGTGGAATTTGTCTCTATAAGCAGACAATTAACTGCTTAAAGACCCTCAACATTGAGATTTCATCTCACCCCAGTAAGATTGGCCAGCATCAAGAAATCATCCAATAATAAATGCTGGTGAGGCTGTGGAGAAATAGGAACTCTTCTGCACTGCTGGTGGGAATGTAGACTGGTGAAACCACTGTGGAGATCGGTTTGGAGAATCCTCAGCAAACTAGGTCTAGAGGTCCCATTCAACCCAGCTATTCCCCTTCTGGGTATTTTCCCAGAAGATCTGAAAACATCATATCACCGTGATATATGTGCACCCATGTTTATAGCAGCACAATTTGTAATAGCTAAATTGTGGAAGCAACCCAAATGTCCATCCACAGAGGACTGGATTAAAAAACTGTGGCATTTTTACACAATGGAATATTATTCAGCTATAAAGAAAGACAAACTAGAGGCTTTTATAGGCAAATGGTCACAATTAGAGACCATACTCATAAGTGAGGTAAACCAGATGTGCTTGTGCAAACAGCATATTGTATCATTAGTGTAGGAACCTGGAGGTGGGAATAAAAATTGGGAGGTATGAAGGGAGACTGCTTAAAAGTAGGGAGGAATTGTGATGAAGGGAAGGAGAAAAGGAAGAGGGGGATAGCTGTGTAGGTATGTATGTATGTGCAGGATGGCTGACATGATTGCACTATTGTCTCATGTTGTTTTGAGTTGTTTGATCAATCTTATATGTCTATTTGTATTGTCCTGAGCAGGCACTTTGAAGTTATCAATGTGCAATACAACAACCATTGTTGATCCCCTGCCACCTGATCTGTAGTTCAGTTTTTGTACTGTTCTTGTGCTACTGTGTGTCTGTTTGTTAGTGTTTTTGTTCTTTTACTTTTAAAATAAAAAAATAAAAAAGCCCAGCATTTTGAAAATTAAATCTCCTATTATAGGAGCCACAACTCATTTCTTCCCTTTTTTAGAAACCATGACATTTCTGATGTCTGGTCAACAGAGTAATAAAATTATCTTAAATTATCTCTAAGGAATTTACATGTCCCTGCCACAGGGATAGTCCAGAAATGTCCTGTCCAGGTTTTCATATATACTTTATTATCTTATATATTATAATAATTTTCCAAGACTCCTTTTAATTCTACCCTGTAGAACAATCCACATGACAAAAGGAAAGATTTTATCTGCCCTGTGCTATTCCAAACCAGGAAATGGCCCCAACTACTTCAGTGATCTGGTGTAACGAATTATTTTATTTTCAGCGGAAACAGTCAGTATGACAGGAAAAGACCTCAGCCACAACCACAGAGAGCAAGAGCCCGGTTATGCAAAGAGCCGCCCAGTCACAGCCCTCCCACCTGAAGGGTTTGGTGCAGTGCAAAAAGTGGCAGGTCTGCAGTTTGCTGTCTCTCTGAGTGATTAGCCTGGCTTAGAATTAAAATTAAACCTAATTATAATTATTAATTCTATTCTTCAACTATAAGGAATAGCCCACTGACAGATATATTCAAATATTTCATGTGTTTTACTTGCTAATTCCTTCTGAAGACATTTTTCCTTAGGAAGATTTTATCACTGATCTATAAACTGGCTCTGGTTAGGTTGTGTGCCCGACCCTAAGTCAGCCACTTAACTGCTGATTACTCCATACTTGGTCAGTGCCGTCCTCCCTCAAGGAGCCACCCCTAAGCCCTGCCCTGGGTTGAGTCATATCAGCCCATTTTCATATTTTGAAGTCCTAACCCTCATATGTCAGATGTGATTGCATATGAAGATTGGTTATTTGCACAGGTAATTAGGTCAAAGGAGGTCCCACACATGAGATCTAATCCAGTGACTGGTCTTCTTCTCAGAAGAGAGTAGGGCACAGAGGAAAATGCCATGTGGTCATCACAGGGACGAGAAGACCATGAGCAAGCCCAGGTGAGAGGCCTCCAAGCTCAGCCCATAAGACATCAGCCTTGGACTTCTAGCCTCTGGAATTGTGGGGCAGTAAATATATGTTGTTTAAGACACAGTCTGTGAGGCCTTGCTGTGGAGGTCAACTAAACGAACACATTGCCCGAGTCCAGGGGCAGCGAAACGTTGAGAGACCAGTGCCCAAACTGCAACCCAAGACCTTCTTACTGTACTTATCGCTAAGTGCCAGCCCTGCAGTTAAACCTGAATACTGACATTTTAGTTTAGGAAAAAAATCACTCATACATTAACACTGTTTTTCTTAAAAACAAATAACACGTGTACCATAGGTTCACCACCACTGCCCTGCTCAGAAATAAGACCTTTTTCTTCTGAGTTTCCATTGTTGATTTTGACCTTTCTCCCCTCTACCTTGAGTTACAATCATGTGTCTCTCTCCCTTCCAAGATCATGAGACCTAACTGTAAGTTACTTTCACCTAGCCCCAACTTGTACTCATAAGTTCATCAGGATAACCACAAGTCTACGGCAAACTGTGCCTCACCACATCAGGTTAGAAGCACTCAGTACACATTTGTGAAAGAATGTGACCTCCTGAAAGACTGACACAGCCATTCTGGTTTGTCAGTCTTTAAAGAACACAGGGTTGGCCGAGCAGCAGCCACCAGGAACACATGGACAGCTGTGGAGGCAGAGGTGGGATTGGTGCTGGGAGCGTGTCCTGAAGAATCACAGCACTTGAATCATTTTCATGATGCTCATCCCTGTAAGGGTGAGAAACTCAAGCAATGTGCGCAGGTCATAATTATAATAAATTCCTTGTCCAACTTTAGCCAGAACGAGGCACAGCTGAGTGGAAAGGAGCTTGAGAACTTAATTGGTGCATTCCCTAAATAATTTGATTTCTTGGGTAAGGATATTAACTGTGTATTTTTTCAGATTGAGCTTAGTATGTAAGTATCCATGAATCATAAAAAAGGAGGCAGAGTCACATGGTAAACTTGCCACTGCAGACTGCTGTTTGTGGCCAGCAAGCATTCACACACCCTACTTCCAACAGAAGTCCACCTTTTGTTAGGGGCTCTCCCCATTGCTGCCCCAAGCTGAGGGGCATTTCTCACTCAAAGGCCAGATGTGTGACCAGGGTGAGGCCTGGAGCCATCATCCTGAGACCTGGAAACTGGAGTTGTGTCATGAGTGCACAAATGACCCGCAGAACAGAAAGAGCTAGGGTCCAAGGTGCCGTGCCCAGCCCTCTGACCTGAGAGACCCAGTGTTTCCCTGCCTTCCGTCCTCCATGGTCTGTTTTCCAGAGACCCGCTGGGATCCCCCTTGGCATATCCACCCCACCTCTGGCCGAGAAGCAAAATGGATAAGAAATGTTAGAGGCCTGAGGCTTTGTTTCCACAGTTAGTAAACCTGGGACTAGCGTGGTAGGAAGAGAAATCGTTTTGCAGGGCAAGGGATGTCTGAGCTCTGATGTCAAGGACTCAGTTTGCTTGTTCATAATGTCTTCATTCTCTTTCCACCCTGTCCCCGCTCCTCCCTCTGTCTCCCAGTCCCCTTTCTGCTGGAAGCTCAGTCTCCCTGTTCAGACCACAGGTTGTTCTGAGCCACTAGCCGTACAGTTACCCCTAGTGAACTGGGTCATCCTGGTTTCCTCAGGGCATGAGCTGTTCTCTTGTGTGTGCTTCTCAGGGTGAGTTCACTCCAGGTACCATTTTTCTCTGCCCAAGAGCAGGGCAGGTAACCCAAGCTATGCCAGTCTTCCCTTCTCTCCCATGTGTCAGGCTCGAATGATGATCTACTTTTACTGCCTCGGGGTCTGCAAGTCTTGACTTTTCACTTTCCTCAAGCCCCATTCCCAGCCTTCCAGACACTTCCTTTTCTGATTATCACACTCACAGCTGGCGGCTATTGAGTTCCATCCTGAAAACCTTGATGTAGAAAGAATTGTATAGTCAGCATTTAACTACAGTCCCCCAGCAGTGCTGTTCTACATTATTTAAAATAATAATGAAGCTACTTTTCTTAAAGATGTAGATACCACAGCTAACTTTAGGAAATCTCCTACAATTCAAACACCATTTCTATTAGGATTTTTTCTATAAAAATGAAAACCAAAATGACTAGAGGTATGATGCTCCATGGCATTTATTATAGACATGTAGGTATAAGCCCAGGCAAGTTTGGGCGCCCTGGGCGTGGTTGTCAACTCAGCAAAGCACAAAGCCCTACTGCAGCTCCTTTCTGGTCTCCTCTCAGCACTGGGCCCTTCCTCTCACTTGGTCTTAGTTGGAATTCACTATATT
Source organism: Dinomys branickii (assembly GCA_004027595.1). Classification (NCBI taxonomy): domain Eukaryota; kingdom Metazoa; phylum Chordata; class Mammalia; order Rodentia; family Dinomyidae; genus Dinomys; species Dinomys branickii. The sequence goes on along the minus strand of PVLD010001031.1, from coordinate 215,467 downwards.
AATATGGAAGAGCCCAAATCACCAAGTTATGGCGCACTGTAATTACTGACTCTGCACTAGCAATCATGTAAGGGTTGTTGAGTTTGATTGTTTTAGTCACAACACATAAAACTGAAGAGAAGTTGTCCTTTCTGTGCCTGGTAGGGTAAAAATGCAGAATGTGTTCAGTGTGTGTGGCAAGAATGGGAAGAAGGAAACTGTTGTTGTCACTGCTGTGTAGACTTGCACAGGCTTGGCAGGGAGCTGTTTGGCTGTAGGTGAGGAATATGAGAACGTGCACATTTCGTGACCCACTGATCTGGGCTATTGGTAAGTTTCACACAGGCCCGAGACATGCTTCCTGCAGCCCTGAAGACTGGAAATAAGCATGGAAAGCCTGGGTAGATAAAATGTAGCGTGCTTTCTGTGTATTTTAAAAATTGAGTCAGACTTACTTGTGCACAATATGATACCAGTATTATAAATTTTATAAAATTTACAAAACATGCCATATGTGAATAGGCCTATATCTGCACATGCATGTATGTAAATATATATTAAAATGGTTCATGTGACAATTCATAAATTCTTTACCATTCCTTATGAGAATGAGAAGAAATAATATTGAGTGTGAAGGAAAGTAAAGACTTCAACTTTATATGAAATATTTTTGTTAATTTTACTTTGTACTTCAATGTCATTTTTTAAAAATGACCAGATCTCTGCTGTGGCCACATTAGCCTGGCTAGTTAACCGAGTTTTTTTTTACTTTTTCAAAACCAGGTCTTCCAAAGACCACCATTATCTATGACACAAGATGCTTGATCTATTCATTCATCCTTCCACACATGAATACCACCACCTGCCATCAATAAGCTGCATGTGTTACCATAGAAACAGCAAAAAAACGTGGAGCATGAGGTCCTGCCCCAAGGATCTCCTAACACCAGAATGGAGAAGTTCATGCTGGAAAAGTATGTGTGGGTGCAGCCATGCCCTGCTATGGAAGTGTTTTCAATAGGCTTCTGATAAGAATTATTACCACTATCATGCAGTTACATGGAGCAGGATTTCCTCTACAAAAGAATAACAGGAATACCACCACTTACAAAAGATTAAATTAGGGTATGATTGGTGCTTTGAAAGGGAATGATTCCTTTTTCAGAGATGATTCACTAGAGACCTCTTCTCTGAATGTGTAAGTTGTGATGATGTATACCAAACCCTGCTCATGCCAGTGCTTTGGGTGCCTGTGCACTATGGAGAAGTCTATAGCACACCAGGCTCCTGTCCTCATACTAAAATGTCTTTTACATAAAGGGATATATATGAGTCTTTGGGGGGCCAGGGCAGAACGTTACAGTTTGTGTCTGGATGTCCCCCACAAAGCCTCATGCAGTCATGGGGCAGGCTTCTAGATGTATTTTTTTTATCCATGGTTCAGTGCTGGGATTATGGATGTGAGTGCTACACCTGCTCTTGGGTGGGTAGTTTGCCTACAGTATAAGGAGGAAAAGATCCTGCCCTCTGCCATTCCTCCCTTTTTGCTATTGTTGCTTTTGCTGTCTTCAGCCACCATGAACTGTAGCCCTCTTCCATGTGCCACTCTGCCTTGGAGCCAGCCAAATATGGACTGAAACTTCCACAGTTAAATGAACCTTTCCTTTCTTAATTTTGGATGTCAGATATTTTGTCTCAGCAATAAGAGAAAAGTAACCAAGATAGAATTTGGTAGCAGGAATGGGGTTTGAACCCATGCAGACATATGTGTGTGAAGAGTGAGCCCAGCGTGCGTGGAGACCTGTGGCTGAGAACTTTATAGCAGCTCCACAGCATGGGTGGAGAAATCCCATGCACCAAGCTGGAACCAGGTGGAGAAACCTCCCTGGAGAAGTGCTGTGGGTGGATGTCTCAGGGTATGCAGACTACTGCAGGTGCCTGAGATGAGGGGCAGAGGGGCAGAGGGGCAGTGGCTGCAAGCTGTCTCCAAGATGTCCAGGGTCATGGCTCTGACTGGGAAAAGCAGGGCAGTCCTGGAGGAAAGAACATGACAAAATACATCCTGACATGTTCATGGAGATCTGTGAGGAGATCATTAGTGAAGAAAATAGGTGAAACCATGAGAATGTGAAGACTACCAAGAGGGAGATTGCCCAGGAAGGCCCAAGCCTGCAGCAGAACTTGGGAGATGTGTGTGGGGGCATAGGTCCCTCCCAGGCCAGGCGCTGAGTGCATAGTACATCTGGATCCTCTGGAACACCAAGAGGAATTTAAACCCATGATACACACAGCTTGCCAGCTCTGAGGGCAAAAGCAGAGGCAAGGAGCTCTCAGGGCTCAGCGTTCATGGTACTGGGGCCCCTCTCCCATGAATACTGGTTTTCAATACCCTTTTGCGCATTTTCCTTTCTGTGCTCTCTTTTGCCCAAGAAGCCAGTTTCAGTGTGAAAACATCTAATCAATTGTAAAGAGACAAAAAACAGTAGGCCATTCATGGGTGTATGTGCATCTGTCTGTCTGTCTGTCTAAGAGACACAGAGAATCCATGACACAGAGTGTGTCATGTGAACGTTTTGTGAATGTGTGGCTTTTACATTTTACTCTTTGGTCCCTTCTTCCTCACCTCTCTTGAAAAGGATTGGCTGATGATCGGCAGGCACTGACAAGGTATTTCTGTGAGCAGTCCTTTGCTTCAGACCTTTCTCCAGGTACCCCATAACTGGAGGCAACAGGGAATCCCAGCCTCTCCAATGTGGGCCCTGGGGTCTTCAGTGGAGGCAAAGTGGACCTCAAGGTAGAAGGCCCTGACACATGGGAAGACACCACCACCTGCAGTGCTCCTCGGTGGCCAGATATGTGCTGGTCCTCTCTCTTCAGCCATACTGCAAGGCCTTGAGGTAGAAATGAAACAAAAGAGAGCTAAAAGCTGCACACAAATCTCCCCTTGCATCCTTGCACCTACAAAAGTGCAGGAAATTTAAATTGCATGGGATAAAAGGGGTATTTTTGAAAGTTTTCAAAAATGAAAAAAGAGACTGAGAAGTGCTTTAGAGTAATATATGATAGGGATTATTTGCCTGCATAGAGGAGATGGTCTTGTTGCTAGGTAACAGAGATACAGAGACAATGGCAGGCCATGGAGGTAGAGGTACCAATGAGTGTTTGATGTGAATTCTTGCCACAGTAGGAACTGTGTTGACATGCTTCCCCCGCCACAATGGGAAAAGGCAGAGAGGGTGATTTGGCAGACAGAGGGGTGAACTTCCTGCCCTGACTAGCCTCACATATCTGATCCTTATGGGGTACAGTTAAAGCTTTTGTTAATGCAGTGGGGTCTGCACATCCTAGTTGGGATTCTTCTAACTCTCCCGCTTCACTGATGACTCTGTTAGTGGAAGGAGCTGTGATTCTGGATGCCAGTCTGTGAGGCACTTGCTTTGCTACCATGGGCAGAGGCAAAGCTCAAGGCTGATAGGAATATGAAGATGTCACATTCCAGGTGAGACTCAAGAGCCAGTAACCACTCACCTGCCAAAGGGGTGTGGGTGTCGCTTAAAAGTGAAATCTATTTGACAGGCAATGGTGGATGGTGAAGCAGATTTCACACTGTGGCTTTCCTCTTAAGAGTACAAACGCTTTTTATTTTGGGGACTCTAGACTGGTGAAGGTTTGGTATGTGTGTTTTCATTCTAGATCACCACAGTCTCTAAAACTTTCATTGTGTCATTGCTATAACTAAAATGTTGAATGCGAGATAAGAACAAAAGTTCCTCCCTCTTCCAAAGACCTGCTGGAGATGGTGAGCACAACACTTCTAATTGTTTTAAGTCTGAGATGCAAAATCAGACAGAAATGGCTGGAATTCATTGAATCAGAGGCCCCTGTAGTGCTTCACATACAAGAAAGCCCACATGTAACAACTGTGTAGTGGCCTATGTTCATTAATTGGCATGAAAGTACTTATCACATGGAATTCTATTCTAGTTATCCTTCAAAGAGCTGAAAATTCTGAACACAGCAGTACTGTGTTGTAGTCATGATTCTTGAAGTTCACAGAATGAAAAGAGTAAGATTTACATTTGCACACTGATCTATTACAGAACTTCAGTTCAGCCCAGAAATAGCAGCTACCTGGATTTCTCATCAAGTGTGAACATAAAAATGTAGGAGTCCCCCCATTCCCTCACTCAGTTCTCATAGACGGGCTGCAGGTTGTGTTAGACTCCAGAGTGATTCAGACTGAGTTCACGTGGAAGAGGATGTGGAAGAGCTGATATGGATAATCACTTAGGATCCAGTGGTTAGAAAGAGCCAGTACAGATGACAACAAAAGGAACAAAATTAACTGGTCATTCATCCAATGGCCTCAGGTGACTTGGGTATAAAAACACATCACCTGTACTCTGGGTCTCAGACAGATACTTCTGCATGAATGCTAACAGCAGCATTACTCAGAACACCCAAAGGTGGAGAAACCTCAGGTGTCTATCAATGAATAAATATAATATAACTGCACTTTGGAATGTTTCCTGGCCTTAAAAGGAATGAAATTCTGATGCCTGAAAACATGATAAATGAACTAATGAGGAGAACTAAAGTGTGAGTCTGCTTCTATGCATCACCAAGATCGTCAATGGGAAGCTGAACAGTGCTTTCCAGTGACTCTGGGTATAAGGCTCTATTGGTCAGTGAGTGCAGAATTTTAGAATGAGATGGTAAAAATTCTGGAGAGAAATGGTGGTGGAGATTGCATATTAATGTACGTAAAGTCACTGAACTGCACATCTGAAAATGGTTACAATTATGTCTTTTCTACTATGTATATTTTATGATGGACATAATAATCATGAAAAAATAACTGCCTCATCCTAACTTGACCCTCACAATTTTCCTTGGTGAAACTGTGCTTTCTGCTTTTTATCCTCTGACCTCAGGTTTAAAAATATAACAAGGGCTTCACAGCACTGCTTAATGTAAGCTCTACTAGGATATCTCAAGGTCAGTTTAGCAGTTTCCTCTCCAGGTAATGTTACTTTCTTGAAACATTTATTCATCTGCTAACTTCTCAAGGCCAGCTCTACACTTAGGCCATCACAGAATCGTGGAGTGGGAAGCTGATTGCCCTGTCCTGGCTGGAGCTCGTAGAACAGATGGCCCCATGCGGACGGCAGGTCTGAGACAGACAGATGGCCCAGTCTTGGTTCTCCATAGAACTGATTTCGGTTCAGAGAGACCAGACTGTGGATGAGTCTCATTTCTATCATGAAGGAATAAATGAGAGGCTGCTCCAGAAAGAGTTAAGCATGAGAAGTGGGGAGACCAACAGTACCATAAGCCAGGAGCGCCCAGATGCATGCAAAACGCCTTCCTCCTGTTTGACACTGCTACACCTGTCCACTGTCGGGCTTCCTGCCTCAGACCTCGCAACACCAGCAGCTTCATTTCTCAGCTGGCCAAAGACCCACATCCCCCAGAAGCCCCTCAGACTTCCAGGCACACCTCTCACAAAAGAACATTCTTTTCTGTTGAAGTCAGATCTGGAGGCAGACTAGATGTAATGGCAGGCGGGTACTCCAACTCCCAGCTTTGACTCAGATCTGACGCATGAAGCGCAAGCGCGCTCAGTCAGCAGGGTTACTTGGAGGACAGCTTGAACTGTCCGTGTTTACATTGAGGATCCTAAACTCAGTGCGATGACTCTTCCTTGCCTTCTATCGCCTCTCTTTGCTACAAAAGTGTGTCACTGGAGGGTGCTCAGCAGCACTGGCCACCAGGATTGAGGAGCCCGCGTCGGGCCTGAAGCCTGACCCCATCAGGGCCGCTGGCCATTCACTCCCCGGAGCTCCTGTCCTATCAGTGCATCCGCGTCCAAGCAGAGAGCCATGCTTCTGGAAAGATAACTACCGTGGACAGAGGGTACTTTTGCTTTTTGTGGGATTTTTAAAACTTATTTTATTAGAAAATGGACCTCTGGGGAAAGCATATATTCCTGTAAATTTTAACATGGATCACTGTCTTCTCAGACCTCCTCAATGCACATGTACTGAATCACATGGTGTTAGAGGGTGGACATATCGTCAATAAATAGATAAATCTCTGGAAGATATGAGGTCCCTAGCTGTAACCTGTATGTGGAAGAAGGTAATAAAAATAGAGGCCTTAGTTTCTGTGAAACAGATCTATGGTGTGCATGCTTCGAGACTTGTTTGTAATAGCTTAGTAAGTATTTGTTAATCAGACCATGTCTGACCATATGAACGTAGCAGAAAAGGGTTATAAAATAGGCTTGCTCTTCCTAAATTTACTACTACTCAGCACAGAAGAAGTAACATGTATGCAACATTTTAACAATATGAGGGAGGGTAGGATTAAATTCCAGATCCACAGAACAGAATTCAGAGAAACAGTGAAGTGGGTCCAGATGCAGGGGACGCCCCTGGGAAGGGAAGAATCCGAGGTGCACAGTGTACCTGTGGGGCCCCTGGCTTGCACTGCCCGAGAACAGAGTCCACAGTGAAACTCACCTGTCCCCCAGCCACGGGCCAGCAAGCCCCAGAGAAGATGCCCAACTTAAACCAAGAGTACCAGAGCAGATCAGAGACAAGCGCCATCTCTGAGGGGCTTTTAAAGGCTGCAGCCCTGAGTCTTGGCTCAGACCTGTGGATGACTTGTGCCCACTGAGTTTAAGAACCGGACACAGCGGCAAGAGCAATGCAAGACCTTAACATGGCCAGGAAGTAAATAAACACCTGTGTAATCTTGCACACCGCTGCATCACTTGATGTGTTTTACTTTGTTTTCTTGCTTCCAAAATACCTCAGCGTGGTTGAAAGCCCCATATGGGAGTCCATGCCTGTGTCTAAGGCTGGAACCGCAGGAACACAGGGTTTGCACAGCAGGGTGGCTGGGTGTGCGTGGGCCTGGACGCCAGGGGCTTCGCTCACTGTGTAGGCTCACTGCTTGGCACACTGTACTCTCTGGCTCTTCGTGGCTGGTGTTGAAATAATGCCCTCTTACCCCTATCTGAAGACAGCAGTCCCGACCCTGGAAAGGGCAAGGGTCCTCCATCCCAGCTTCTCAAGGCTCCCGTGGTTGGTCCACACATTGGTCTAGGCCGACTAAAGAGTCCCTTGAAAACTTCGGGGCCCCAGACACAGGTTTGCTCTGTAAATCGAGCACCAAGGGCAGGAGACAACTGACCATCAGCACAGGGGCAGAACTGCTGAAAGGACAGAACGCGCAGAAGTAAACAGGGGCACTGGCTCTCATCCAAACCTCAGTGGGAAGAGTTGGCCACTGCTCCTCCTGCTCCCCAAGGCTGCAATGCAGAGTGCGGGTGGAGAAGTCAGACTCATTCCCTGGCTGCTGAAGAGCATGTCATCCCCCGAGATCAGGCCAGGACAAGAGGTGAGGTCTGCACTCACAGCAACACCATCGGGGCCCGTGGGCTCTAGCAGTGCTGCTCCGCTGGCCGGAACTTCCCTCAACAATGGAATTCTTTCTCTAATACAAACATTTTATTACAAAAGACTTTCAACAAGTAGAAAAGTAGACAGAACAGCCTAAAGAACAACTATATTGCAGTGTACCAACTTCAGCAAATTTCAGCTGACAGCCAGGCCTATTGTACCCTTCTCTTCCCAGCTACCTCCCCTGGATTACACCAAATCCCGTCTCGGGTCTTCCCTCATTTCCTCTGTAGCAATTTTTCTGCTCATTGCTAGGATGTGAGAACTTAAAGATGAAGTAACAACACACTATGAGCATATTTAAATAAACTTGAATTCCAGGTACCCTGTCAAGTGTTCAGATTTCCACTTGTCTCATACATATATATTTTAGTGTATTTTAAAATTAAAATGCATATAAGGTCTGCATGTTGCAAGCAGTTGATTTTTTTTCTTAAGTTTTTAAAACTATATATTTTGCATTCTTTTTTGTTGTAAGTTTGATTGGAGCAATCACCATTTGACCAAATGATGTACCTCTAACCATCCTCTGCACAGCTCCCTGGAGCCTGGCTCAGATGCAGACTGCGGGTCACTCAGCCTGGATGGGCCTGAGATTCCAGTGTCCCACAGACTCTCCCCATGTCCCAGTCAGTGCTGGGGCCATGCTGGGACAGAGCAGACCTGGAGTGGCTGGGCAGTGGCCTCACCCACACCTGCATCTTGCTGATGGAGTGTGCTTCAACTTGTTCCTCTCATCTGTTTCCTAAGCTACTAGTTGAAAACAGAGGCTTGGTCAGCTTTGATCTTGTGTTTTGTGTGTGGAACCAGGCAGAAGCGCATTAAATGTAGTAGTTGGCTGTCTCTTCCTTTGTAATACTCATAGCACTCCCTGTAAGGCTTACACTCTTTCTTTCACTAGGAGATACTAAATGATGACATTTGAATTCTCTCATTTCTTATTCATTCATTCTAGAATATTACCACAAAGACAAATCTGTCATCTACTAGTTAGTTACTCAGTGTTAGAGTTCATATAAAATTCCAGGGGAAAAAATGCAATGCCTTTCTTTGGTTTACCAGTTTTCAAAATAATGTCTGGGGTCAACCATGGCTTTCACTGGTGACCAGTTTGCTTTTTACTAGCACTTGTCAGGTGGTGACATGCTCCCTGCTATTTTAAATGCGTTTGGATCTCCTGAGCATATTGTGTGCATTTCTATCCATTGTGGTTATTTCATCAGAAAAGCTTCTCAGGTTGAGCTCTGACTTCTTTTAACACAGCACTGTGGTCTTTGAGCACATACCTTCTCGTCCAAATGACAGGATGTTCCAGGTTCAACTTGCACATTACAATTCCACAACACAGAGTACTAACGACTGTGCAATCATGGCCACATTATATTACCAGACCCAGATCTGCCAGCAGCCTTCTACAAAGATCATCATTTCTTGTGGTGGAAAAATATATCTTAAGAGCTACTCTGGGTGCTGTGGTGCTGGGTGCCATTAGGCTGATATAAGAAAAACATTTTAATGCCATGAACGTGTCTTTCCATATTTTCAGCTGGAATGAGTGTATGCGTGTATATATATATTCTAGAAGTATCACATGCCATTATTGCATATTGCTGTCAAAATGCCTCTTCTAAACATAATTTCAGAAAGATAATATAAATAGTAATGCCTCTCATTTATTTATTAAGCATATAAGCAAAAGGTACCATTCTTAGAGTAGTGGATACTATATAATAAAACCCAGAACAGACCTTGGAAAAATGTCTTAACTCCTAAGTCCAATTTCATGATCTGAAAAATACCTCCCTCACACGGCTATTAATGACAAGCCTGTCATTTACCAAGTACTTATTGCAAGCCAGACATTTCCTATACATGTTCTTCTCACTTAATCTTTATGGCAACATTTCCAAGTAAGTGATGTTTGCCACCTTCCATAAATGAGCAACTTTCTTAATGTGACTCGGGGGTGTGAGGGCTGTCACACCGCCTCTGGCTCCAGGCTTTTAACCCAGAGTTGCAGGCACCGGTGCATGAGGGGACACGTGGATGGTGCTCTGGCCTCACTGGCAGCGGAAGTCGCCTTGGTCTCTGACAGCGCGCAGGGTGGGACATGGAGGCTGTGTGGAGCGAGCAGGTGGCCACATTCTGCTCTGCTGGGCATCTGGCTGGTGGGTGATGCGCCGCCCTGCTCAGGTCCCACATTGGGTCTCACCTGCGTGTCCACTGTTACAGCTGCACTCAGGCCAGAGCTCAGGCCGGCACCTTCTGTCGTGTTGTCTTCTGAGCATACCCGGCAGTGGCAGGGATCCCGAAGCAAGCGCACCTTGGCCTCTGCCCTTACATTGTGCATCATTAGCTGCTACACAGTTCTTTGTTCGAAGAGCAAAATTCACAGAACTGACAGATTCACCTGCCAATGTCAGGAGGCATCAGAGCCAACTATGGGATAGTTCCCTGAAGCAGATGGGGTCACTTCACACAAAATAGGAGGAAGGAAAGGAAAACACCCTTGTCATTAAAAAGACAAATACTCTTTCCCCACAGTGGTCTCAACCCAGGAAAACAGGTTTATACTGATGCAGAATTCCCTTAGGATACTTTGAATAAGCCCAAATCAAAGCCTCACCAACCTTCCCTCCTAACCAAACCATCATTAACCAGTTCCAGCTAGTGAGTGGTAGCTCCTACTATGAGTGATGTCTTCACGATGACAGAAACTTGGGGGATAGAGCACAAAATTTGACACTCTTTCTAAATAGCACATAACTACATATATCATTTAAATGCACCGAGAATGGGGTTTTGCTTGTTTTGCTTTGAAATCAAACCTGGAACATTCTGGGGTGTGGGTATGCTGGGCTGTGTCTCCTATGCACTCAAGTTCTTGAGCAAGAGAGGAAAAATTAGCTGTACTGGACGAAAAGCGATTACGGGTTTTCAGGCACAGACCCAAGACCACCACACATCTCACACCAACTTGATGAAAACTAGAGACGTACGGTCACTGTGGGGAAAAGATACTGATGATAACCAGACTGGGGGAGCCACATGTGGGGCGGAGCCCCGAAAACACACTGTGCACAGGGCTTCTGCAGCACTCGCTCTATGGAGTCAGAGTACATTTCTTCCTAGGCGTTGATCATGACCAGCTACACAAAAATCGCCAGCCAGGGACACCCCGCGGGGAAGCTTTCCTGCTCAGGGTGCCGTTGACTGGGGCTGCAATGTAAGCCACAGTTCAGGCACTGGTCTGTCTCCGATTACAACCCCGAGCCCCGATCTGAATGGCATCGTTTGTCCTTCTGGCCTGGCTGGCTCCAACACTAAACACACAGGTGGCCACAAACACAGGTCAGACCTTTGGGGGCCAAGATTAAATTCCTCACATACAGCTGCCTACACAACTACCTTGCCTAGGAGTTTTACCGGAGGTAAACCCAGCTCCCACAGTAAAGGTCACGTTGTGAATAACGAGAGCCGTGTTCAGTGCTTTGCAAACACCCCATTTAATCCTCACAAACACCCAGGAGGCAGAGCCACTCAGGAGCATGATGAGACCGAGCTCCACGAGCTGCACGCCTTACTAGCGCAGTGTGTGTCATTTGGGTGGCACTGTGACCTGGTGGCTTTGGAGCAGTGCCCAAAGGAAGTGCGGCTGTGGTGATCGTGGCACCATGGCAAGCAGCATCTGCGCGTCCCCTCGGGGAGGAGCCAGCCAGCAGACTCGCTGAACAAACCCAAAGGGCGGGACTCGGGGACATGGATAACTGCGGAAGTGAAGCAAAGTTACAAGGCTACAGGGGCACGCTCAACAGGAGGCACGGCCTGCGTGGAGAGTTAGGGTAGGAATCTGCACCTGGTGTCAAGGGCTTGGGTTTTAAGAGTTCGGTGATTTGTATGAGGAAACCTGTCTGCAGACCTGGCCTGGCACCTGACGCAGTGTGGGTTGCATGGAACAACACAGCACCTCAAGGGTTTGGAGTCCCCCTTGCAGCCAGCAGTGACAGCATTTCGCCATCGAGCAGGTCTGTTCTCCCCAGCAGTAGAAAGTGAGGCTCTGAACCACAAAGCAGGCATTAAATCCAGAGTGGGGCTTGTTTCACGTCACTCTTAGATCTCATGCTCTGCCTTTGAGGGAGAGGTGGAGAAACCCACAGCATGCGGGTGTTGGCACAGGAGTTTAATAGTTGGCACATGGATTTTATATATGAGATTTTAGACATCCAAAAATTGTCTATTTTTCCTGACTTTATGACCATCTCTGTATGACTTTACTGTTACCTTTTATAACAATGTAAAGAAGAACATGTTAGTAGTTGCACTTTCTTTCCTAAGATGCGTAAGAACCACAAGGATTTTAGATATCATGGAAGAATGCAAAGTAAAAATGTGCTAAATAAAATCATATATTTCCATAAAAGATGAAAGCTCAAACAATTCAGGGAATGCAGATTTCTCAGTTTAAGTGATTTGGTCTATATTGAAATATATGCCTCAGAATGAGCAGGAGACTGAGTTCATGATTGGAACAACAATATTTTCTTTCCATTATCAGGGTCAAAAATGTAACACTGAAAGAAACAAACTTACTTCAGAAATCTATGCTATATGCAATCATATCCATGTATATATGCCTTTTTTCTATCACTGTGTGGATAGGCTGTGGCAATATCACAACCCTAATAACATACACCACTTAAAGTTAGTAAAGTAGTTCTACACAAAACAATAAGGTTAAAAAAAAAAATAAGGTTATGTTTCTAGGACAGTGCCAGGTTCAAAGAGCCCTTATAAAATGATGTGTATAATATATACAGTAAATCATCCTATAAATTTAAAAATACCGCAAAAAAGTCATATGGGATGCATACATATGGAGAAAACGTAACAAAAATGTAAGCCAATGTGAACGCCCTGGGCCCAATCCCCCCAACACATGCAAAAGTACAGAACATAAAGGGTCCGTGCTCATCCCAAGACTGGAACCTGAGGGAGGCCTGAAGTAGAAACTAGAGGGCAGGGGAAGCTTTAGTTTCGTCTGCACTATTTTTTCCTTAAAAAAAGAAATCTCAAACAAATACCACAAAATGTGAATGTTTAAATGAGGGTGAAATCTCCAATCTTTCTCTATTTAATCATACTAATAATGAAAACATTATACACAGAGTACATGTACATGTCAAACCATGACTCTAGTGTCCACTCATGGATTTTGTTGCTTCCCAGCTAACTGAGAAGAGTGGAGGGATTTTAAAGTACTATGCATCACTGATATTGCTGATGTTTCCATGGCTGGCCCCATTTCCTGATGAGGGAAAAGCCATTACCATAGCAGGGACTCTGGGGAACGTATTTCCACTGTTGTAGAAAGAGTTGTAACAGTTATGCTTGGTGAGTGTCATGGGAATCAGTAGATACACCCCATACCATCCTACTTAAGAGTTACATTTTTCTACTCAAAAATAAAAATTACCCTCTTTTCTTCCCAGAAAATCCACCCAGTAAGTGTGTGGCATATTTCCAGGCACTTCCAATGAAAGAATACATTTATTTTGGGTGTTTTGCTTCTTGGACTTCTTCAGTAGACCAGCAATGCAACTAATTGCTCCTTGGCACCCAGGTGATAAGCTGCACTTTGGAGAGGCTATTGCTTGTGGGACTCCTAGGCTCCTGTTACCAGCTCCTGCCCAGTCTACACTGAGATGTGGCTGGTGTGCTCAGAACTCAGCAATTCTCTGTTCATCATGAAATTAAAATTAACTGGGGCAGTGACCACAGTGACCTGTGACTTCAGAAGTGCCACTGAGGTTAAATATGCCAGTGACTCTTTTATGCCCTATGTACAATGTATTATATTTAAAATATCAACAAATTAAATTTGTCAATTGTCTATATTTTAACTAGAAAATAATTTCACTGGCTGGAACATGAATGTTTACAGTAAATATACTTTAAGTACTACAACTTCAATGTTATTTAACATTTCTGAGACTATCAAACATGAAGCTCATCCATACTTTTTATATTATGTCTTGCTTATCATGCATTATTAGGTCTTAAAGCACGGACCAGGACAATGGCACCCTCTTCAACTTGTTAATGCCTGACACACAACAGAGATGAGAAAATAGCTCTGCCCGTGCAGGGTGCTGGCACAGCACACAGCTAGGAACCCGCCAGCCAGTGGGTCAGAGTGAGGGCCTTCCTGGTAGGGGGAAGCTGCTGATCTTCTGTTTGAAGAAGTAGCCCAAGCAGAGGAGGTGGTGTGTGGAAAGGCTAGGGTCAGAAGGATGCCAAATGATGAGGCATTCTGTGGTTGAAGGGCCCCCACTCTGCAGCTGGGTCTCTTTAGAATGCCTTGTCCAAGCAGCCTGTCGGTGACATGATGCTGGACATCAGCCATGCTCAGTCCTAGATGTGCTCATCTGCTCAGTGCCCAGCACCCCCAGGCCAATTAAGATTACTGATTAAATTTCCAAGACATGTAGGTTCTTCAGAAGCACCCCAGAAGACGTGACCCCTCGGTCAGGCTCTGGCTGCTTTTCTGGGCAGCCTGACCCTGCATGCATGCCTCCCCTGTCTGGGCGGGAGAGGTGTGGGTGGCCATCACAGCTACAAGAAGGGCCATTTGTGTCTCGAGCCAGTTCTGATGTCCTCAGAGAGACAGCACCTCTCCCGCTACCGTCATCCTCTGGTTCAGGCATTTGAGCACTGCCTGGCCCTGTCAGCAAGGTGCTGACTGCCGCCAAAGCTCGGTGTGCAGGAGTGGTTGGTTCACAGTCCTGGGGTGGGCATTCAGAACAGCACAGAGCCTCAAGTTGTGGGGAGCAAACCAAAAAGCAGAGGATGAACCTGAAGAATGCATAGGAGGTGTCAAGGTGGGGCATGCAGGTCATTCGGGTAGAAAGACCTGTAGGTGTTTGGACCACAGCCCTTGACAAGTGTGACGTCAGCAACTCAGCAGGACACTGGCCTGGCTACCTGGTCCAGGGCCCTACCTGCCTTCAATGGCCAACCAAAGCTCTGAGGGGTCCAAGACACTGGAGAGCCCCTGCTGCCCCAAGACACAACCGTCATTGTTGTCACCATCTCCTGTGGCAGCCACTGGGAAGAGGCAAACACCAGCAGCTGGACATCCAGACTTCAAGAGCCTCCAGGGACGGCAGTGGCAGTGACACCTGGGGGCTTCCACAGGGCCACTCCAAGCTAATTACCATCAGCCAGGCATGGTGGTGCACACCCGTCTTCCCAGCACCTGGGAGGCTGAGGCAGGAAATCACCACAGGTTCCAGGGCAGCCTATCTTCCATAGCGAGGCCCTGTCTCAGGAAAAAAAAAAACTTAAAAAACTAAATATTTGGTAAGGATATGTAAGTACAAAATAAGATGCTACAGCAGGGCTGGGGATATAGCTCAGTGGAATAAGCGCTTGCCTAGCAAGCCCAGGGTCCTGAGTTCGATCCCCAGTACCGCAAAAAAAAAAAAAAAAAAAAAAAAAGATGCTGCAGCAGGTCTGGATTCTGGACACCCACTGTAGTATTTCTCCAGAACCTCATCGCTCTTTTAACTTTGTCTCACAGGAGAAGAAAACCTCCTGGCGATTCTGCGGCGAAGATGGTGGAAGTACATGATCCTGGGCCTCATCGACCTGGAGGCCAACTACCTAGTGGTGAAGGCCTACCAGTACACCACGCTGACCAGCGTCCAGGTACACCCTGCCCTGCGCCTGGGGTCGTGGGGCCCCACTGCTCCTTGAAGTCTTGCAATAAGAGAGAGATGGGTTGTGTAAAAATGAACTTGAGCTTCATATCTTTTTCATTAATTTTTCTTAATTCAAGTGTACCTGGACAACTTTTTCCTCTTCATTCTGAATATGCCATGATAATCACTGATAATGTAGGAAAATAATTTATGGCTTTGAATGTTGCCAACTAATCTCGTGTCAGCAGAATTATTAGTAACTATAAAAACAAATTTATTTTTATCATAACTTTTTAGAATGTTAATAGAATAAGTAATCAAGCTGCTTAAGAATCTGCTCTTTTTAGCTTAGTTTTAATATGTAAAATTTAGAATCTCAAGGAAAAGATGAGGGATGCAGATAACATTCCTAAAATGCATTATGCATGAAGATGGCTGCTGAGTTCTGTCTTCTGCTTCTCCCTTCCTCCTCCTCTTCCTCCTCCTCCTCTTTCCTCCTCTCTCTCCCTCTCTCACTCACACACAGGAAGACAGGTACACACGCTCATATACACACGTGCAAGTTTAATCTAGTTTTTCAAGATTGCCAAGGATGTAGTCTTCATTACGCTGTAAATGAAAAGCTTGACTATATTATCTGCATGTATCACTCTTAATTTTCTTTGGAAAGATGATGAAGTTCATGCCATTCCAAAGCTCTAGAAAAACAATAAACAAAACGTAATTCACGTGTTAGATGTAGCTTAGATTTGATACTTCAGCAAAATTTCTGCCGTCCTGTTTATTTTCCTGGGAGCAACAACAGTAACAGTGGATCAGCCAGCTAACCAAGCGCTTCAGTAAACTCAAAGCTGATAGGTCAGATCAAACCCTAATTTAACTTCCCTACCACCTGATTTGCAAATGAACTTAGAGCTGAAGTCTCAGCCTGCTTTCACTGCTAGGGCGGGCGCTTGTGATCAGACACTTTATAATGACTAAAAGTTCATCAGCTGGCGGTTCTGGGGTGGAAATTCCCATCAAGACCGTGGAGCCTTTGGGCGCGGTCCTCCTCAGCCTAGGGGAAAGCAGAGCAAGGCGTGCGCGCCGTGCAGGGGCGGACCCTCGTGCCCGTGACCATCCGTGCCCGTGCCCGCCGAGGCATCGCCCTGGTCCCCTGAGAGCCTGGAGCGGGCAGAACCTAGCCTGAGGGCGGCCTGGGCAGAAGCATCTGCATCTGCCCCTCGCATGCAGAGCCCAGCTCGGTAAGTTGCCCG
The DNA here is from genome assembly GCA_004027595.1 of Dinomys branickii. NCBI lineage: Eukaryota > Metazoa > Chordata > Mammalia > Rodentia > Dinomyidae > Dinomys > Dinomys branickii. The sequence continues at coordinate 199,063 of PVLD010001031.1, read as the reverse complement.
CGTGCCTGGGCTCCGGACGCATCACCGCCCTGGGCCTGGAAGAGCCCGAGCCACACCCTCAATTGCTGTGCGGTGTCTGAAATACCCTCGGGAGTAGCAAGGCCTCAGTCCCGGCCTCTTTCCTCCAGTTTTAAGGGTCCTACACATCTCAAGGTTGGTTCTCTTATTTCTACTTTTTTTTTTGTCTCTTTCTCTATGCACGATATATAACGTTCTTCTCGGTTAAAAATATGTTAGAACCTGAGTGTTCCCATTTTCTCTTTATCCATGGTTCTTGGTAAGATTTCACAGATCTTAAAAGCAAGAATTATGGCTTCTTAAAAATAATTTATAAGTCATCCTGATACAGCATCGTGCATAAATTAGCTAGAACACTTTATTTTTTTGGTATCAGGAATTGAACTCAAGACCTTGAGCTTCCAGGCCGGCACTGTGCCCCTGAGCTATGTCCCCAGCCCGTGTGCATAACTTAGCATTGAGACACATACATAAAATATAAATATGGTTAACCCTTCACCATAAGAGTCCCTTATTTACATTGGCTTTGTCTTGTTTTTTGAAGATCTCACCGAATTTCAAAGAACACACACACAAGACAGCTGCAAACTCCAAAGGCAGAATGGTCAAGCTCTTGTCCCTTCCGCAGGAGTGGCTGTTTTGTGTCTGTGTACACGCTTCGTTATAGTACAGCTCTGAAATACACAAGCCTGTCAGACAAGTCGTAGTCACACAAACACTTTACATACTGTTCATCAGTCGGATAGGTTTCCCAAACTGGGAACATTTGCCAAATTTACTCTTTAAAGCCTTTAAATATTTTCAGTGATAAAGATGCTGAGAATGATGGAAGCCAAAGTCCCAGGAGTGTCTCTTGTATACATCCACACCACCGCTTCAGGAGACTGCATAACCTGGAGGCAGCTTTCCCTGCCCGCGTCTCTCCCCTTTGTCTTCTTTTTCCTATTAGAAACGAGGTATAAGAATGAGCTGTCTCAATGCAGTGGCCCCTAAAACAAAAAGTTTCACACACACACAGACGTATGGACACACACACAGGCACACAGACACACACAGCACACAGACACACACACAGAAACATGGACACATACAGGAATGCAGACACCTACACAGGCACACAGGCACAGGCACATGAACACACACAGGCACACTGACACACACACACAGGCACACTGACACACACCCAGAACACTGCTGTCCCACTCAGTGCACATACACACCACCATTCACCTGCCCTCACCCCGCCATCCTGCTGCGACTCTCAGACTAGCTTCTGGACACCCTGTTTAATGCCACAGTCTACAAAAATGCTTATTTTAACTCTGTGGCATGACAGAAAAAAATAAAATTCCCATGAATCATCAATTGATCTTCATTTAATGACGGAGCGGGAATAAGGGGAAGTGAAAGAGCAGGTTGGAGCTCCCAAGGAGCCACTTTGCCACCTACAATAAATAAACCTATTAAATAACAATAAATGGTGCGAACAGCAGCCTCTGCTGTGGGAACCATATCTGTCCTGCTCTTTAGTGATTTCATCCCCTTTATTCACTGAAAATTGGCAAAACTGATGAGAATCAACGGTGAGCTCCCCTCTCTCCTTGGGATAGACCCTGAACACATAGCAGGTGCTGTGGTCAGACTGATCAGTGGGTGCAAGCCCGTCCATGTGCACCAGGAAATACACGCTCACTGCAGGCGGTGTGGAGAGATGAACCGGCCTCACACTTGGGACACGTGGGCCGGTGCAGGGAGAAGGGGCACTGGGAAGGACAGTGAGGCTGTGCGTTGCGAAGGGCCAGGTCCCAAATGGGACAGTTTTCCAAGGAGGCAGAAACAGTGGTTACCTGCAAAGTGAAGAAAATGTTCATTCATGTATCTGGATATAATGTGGGGAGCAGAGGATGTGGGGAACCTCCCACATGGAGTCAGCGGCAAGAGGAGCCCATGGCAGGAGAGCTGTTGTCCTGCTCGAGCATAGTCACTTAAACCAGCACCACAAACTCCCTGTTCAAGACACTGCATCTGGTGACCTTCACACCTGTGAGCCTCGGTGGGTTCGCCAGCAGCCCAGCGGTGTACTGTTCTGATCAAGGGTGTGCATTCTGAAGCTCAACACAGTTGTAGTGGAATTTTTGTCAAAACTCACAGTGTAACCCAGGGCTTTGGGGAGGATTTTCCTGAAAATGCAGCTTGGCGCTGAGAGCCGAGAGGGGAATTGGGACCCAGCAAGAAGCAGACAGGGCCAGGCCCTGGGATGAGTGGACCAAGGCAAGGACGAGGCCCTGAATGAGGCTGCACAGCTGGGCAAGGAGGCTGAGAGACCAGAGTTCAAGCCCAGAGAGGAGGCAGGCGCTGGCCCAGCAGGGCTTGCTGTCCTGGCCCGCTCTGTGGGCACCAAGGGAAGGTGCTCGGCTGGAAGGGAATGTGACAGGTTTGGGTTTCAGAGGTACGCTGCCTCAGGGTGGGGAACAAGGGAAGGACAGAAGACTGCAGGGCTACGGAGCCGAGTGGGGCCACATTGAGGATTTCCAGCGCCAAGGTGAAGAGTGCAACTGAATGTTTCAGATCACAGCAAGCCTGAGGGCTTGAGACAGCAGAGAACCAGATGTGGCGAGCACACGAGCTAGATAGGAGGCCTTCACCCATGACAGCACGGGACCAGGACTCAGAATCAGAGCGCAGAGCACACAGACACAGAGCTGCCCGTGCTTTGCCCTCTTACCCATGAATTATTCACGCGTCTCATGGTTAAATGTCAGATGAGGTGTGAAGCTTGAGAGGAAAATATATTTTTGAAGGGATTATTCACTCACAGGAAATTTCAGAACTGCCTCGCGTCCTTGGAACTCTTCACACAGCTTTCCCCGGTGGTGACATTTTCTGTGGCTTTAGTATAAAGTCAAGTCCAGGGTGTGGACATTGATCCAGGGCTGTTAGCCAGACCACAGACCTTCATCATGGATTCAGTGTTCATCCGTTTGCCCTTCACGCCGGTGTGTCTGAGTGTGTCGCTCTCCACAGAGGGGGCCTATGAGCAGGCCATGTGACCACAGGACAGTCAGGATATGGAGCTGTCCCATGTTCACAAGGGACCCGACACACATTCCACCACCCCATCCCCACCCCTGTCACCTGGCAACCACTAACCCGCCCTCCGTTTTATAGTTCACCAGCTGGAGCGCGCCATACAAAATGGGACTGCACAGCGTTTAACCTCACAAGTGGCTTTTTGCACTCAGCACAATGTCCTTAAACCCAGCTAAGTCTTGCACACATCGATAGTTTGTTTCTTTCTTGTGCTGAATAGTATTCCTGGTGTGGACACAAAGGTGTGTAGAACTGTTCACCTGTTGAGGAGTATTTCTATAGTGGCTTTTAGGCTTTTACAAATAAAGCTATCGTGGACATTTATGAACAGTTTTTGTGTCAATGAAAATATCCATTGCTCTAGGATAAATGCTCAAGTGTGCAACTTCTGGGTCATATGTGAAGCGAACATTGAGATTCGGAAATTGTAAGCTATTTTTCCAAGAGGCTGGAACTGTTTTACATTCCTGCGAGTAAGGAATGTGCAATCTTGTTCTTCTCATCAGTGTTTGATGTTCTGTTATTTTTTACTTAGCTATTCTAAAAAGAGTATAGCAGTATTTCACTGCAGTTTTAATTTGCATTTCTCTAATGACCAATGAAGTTGACCTTTGTGTAGAAAAGATATTTTTTTACTTTGCCTGTATAATTAGAAGATAAGGAAAATTAAATGTGGCAAAAAGATAACTTCAGTATGGGGAAAAGATGATGGAAGAGGCTCTGAAGTAAAAACCCAGCTGTTTCCTTTACTAGAAAGTAAAATGAAAGCTAGTAGCACCATGTTGTTGAATTTATAAGGGTTTTATTCTAAAGACACATTTGTAGGTTTTATCTCTTGACTCGAAGAGGATGAATGGGTTGTGGCTGAGACTTCAAGACAGATTAGCAGTGACTTTGGATACGTCGGAACTGCGATGCTATTTTTATAACTGTGCTATATGAACTATTTCATACCAGCTTTATGACTTGTCCAAAGATTATTTATCTTTTCTCAGCTGTGTAGAACTAAAATGCAAACAGATTCAACTAGCACTGCTGGGAAACAAGAGGGCTGCCTCTCCAGACCCTGCAGTTTGGTGATTGCAGCTCATCCTCTCAGAAGCCGCCTCCGCTGCTCCTCTGACCGCCAAGGGTCTGTGCTTCAGGAGAGCAGCCGGCTAAGCAGCAGGCTGGGAAGAGAGGCTGAGACGGCGTAAACCAATGTCCCTTCAGCTGAAAGCTGCAGGCGCACACTCGGCCCCGGCCTCCACCCTCTACCCTCCGTCCTCACTTCTGAGATGGCACTGGGTCCCCAGGGGCCGTGGCCCGGAGGCTAATGTCTGGGTGGGCGGCTGGCCGGCACTGGCACTGAGGAAGGTGCAGAGATGCAGTGCAGTTCCAAGCCTGGGTCCCGGTGCTGTGCTCCCTACACCCTGCAGCCAGCTCCCGTGCCTTGCTGCCTCCACCCCAGGTCCTTGACTCTTGTTGATGGGGCAGATGTCTTGACTAAGCCCTGGTGCCTGTGCACAGGTGACGCCAGTCACACCACACCGTGGAGGGACCGTGCCGGGTGGTGATGCCCTGCTGGCCACACCCCTTCTCCAGTCATCCTCTGGTGTGGCCTTTTCCACTTGGTGAGGTGCTGTCCCAAGGGAACCAGCGCTTTGCTTCTAGGGGCCCCAAAGCATCCAGCATCCCTTACCCAGGGGGCACTCCATGGCTGCAGCAGCGTCCCCTGCTCTCCCATCCGTCTGCAGGTGGAGGGACCGTGGGCAGGTGAGAAGCTGCCTGCTCCCAGGCATGGACCCCTTGCCTGCCCATCCCTCCCCTCCTCCCAGACACCAGTCCGGGGCTCAGCCCTGCAGGAGGCGCCTGCCTTCCACATGCTAGGAGAAACGCGTGCGCCTGACAGGAATGGTTCTGGATGTGGTGAAGGTGGAATCGCAGAAGCAGAATCACCTCTCCCATAGGTCTGACTTTCCTGACCCTTCCTTGCTAGAAACATGGAGAAAGGCAGCTCAGGGCTTTAGAACTAATCAGCACCTGTCTGTTCCATAGAGGACCAGAGCTCTCTCTGAGGCTCAGTTTTACAGGTAAATGGCTGTATGGGGTATGATTTAAGGAGTAGGTTAAATTTCCAAAATGTTCTTCCTCCTTTCCTGGAAGGCAGACATGTAAACACATTACAGTGCGGCACGGAATAGGGAGACTAGAGCTCTGCATAAGTGCCCTGGGCTTGCAGAGGAGGAGGGGCAGCTCGCGTGCCCAGTCCGGAGGAGGCCCTGAGTGGGGTGTGTGGGTCTGAGTCTGCTGACAGCACGGATCTGACAATAAAGCAGGGTCCTGGTGATTTCCACCCCATGCTGTCCACCCATCTGATTTAATAAAATACCTTTAGCCTAAGCGCCCCTCCCACCTTCTACACTCTCATTCCTGGGCGGCAAGTACAGGAGTAACAGTGCACTTTAGAACTGCGTGCACAGTGGCCCAGGTGAGAAATCTGCAGAGAGAGTGGGGGTGGGGATCCCACATCCCCATTAGGGCTGCCCTGATGATTAGTGCGGGAGCTCAGGTGGACAGGCAAAATCTACTGATGGTGAATGAGGTTACTCCTAGGTATGAACAAAACTCTCCCAACCTGCTCCTCTTGGGGTGGAAATATTGCAGGGAACGGTACATGCAGGCATGGCAGTACTTCACGTGGAGCTGTGTTTGCATAGCACCAGGAGCTAAAGCCACCTTGAGGCTCGGAATGCCACTGCTTACCGGAAATCAGGGCAGTTCTTTCCTGTGGTCCAGGTGTAATGGCTTGACTGCTCTGAAGCTGTTCCTGAAAGACTATTTTCAAATACATTCTATAAATGATTTATATCTTTAACACACTAGGAAATACATCAGAGTATTCTTGCAGTAGAAAAAATCACATTATACTAGGGATAATAATTCATACCTGCTTCCTGAGGTGTGCTTTCCACTCTCTGTGTTAGGGGCAAGTGAAACACTTTGGTCAGTAGTCATTAACCACAGAGTTTCATCTTGAAATTCTTAGAGCTGGTGGCTGAATGGCCTGCCTGGCCTGGCAGGTTGGTGGAAATGGGTGGGTGGGGCAGATGGAGGGGGCGCCTGTGCCTTTTGCAGCAGATCTGCAGGGTGGGACTGCAGTGGATGCAGCGTGGCCGCTGGCCGCGGGACAGCCAGGATTGCAGGTGGACAGGGGTGGGAAGCGGGAGTGTGTGTGTGTGTGTGTGACAGAGACAGACACAAAGGGGCAGAGAGACAGAGAAAAAGGAAAAGCACAGTGTTCAAAAACCAAACGTTTAATGGCCAAGTAGATAAATTTTTAAACTCAAAGTTTGCTTTGAAAATTTATAAATTACAGGCCTCAATAAAAACAAATTTTAGTTAAATAAAAGACAGTTCCAGCTAGCTATGTTTTAAAATCTTACCAATTAAGATACACCCATTGGCTGGACATGTGCATTTATCTCTTAAGTGGTTTCTGGGATAAATCTTTTGTTTAAAATTTAGAATTATGTTTTATTGAAGTCATCCTTCTTTCCTTTCTCCCAGAATAATTCTATAAATAACATAATTGATATTTTCTCATAGTTTTCCCCAGATAATTACTCCTAGATGCTTGAAATATTAAAGATCATTGATGAGATGAAGAATAAAATAAAGAATTTTCTATGTTGAATACAAGATTTGGAGATTTTTTAAAGCAATAATATAGTAGTTGGGACTCACTTTAAAAAGCTACTATATCCTATAAGGGATTTAATTAGAGGATATAATATGAAAAGATCATATTAATTTTATTCATACATTTTAGGTACACATAACTGCTACATTCATCACGGGAGTTTGCACCTGTACATGATGCACCTTGATTCCTTTTTCCCCTTTCCCGCCCCCCCTTTAGCCCCCTCTTTCCTCCTTATTTACTAAAGCTTGGTCTCCACTTTTTCCCTGTATTCTCTCTTTTATTCCTTTCTCCTTCCTTCTTTTCCCCCTTCCCCTCCCTAGTTTGCCTTCCCACTTCAACATTTTCTTCCTATTTCACAGTGTCCATTAAATATTTTGGTCCTCATTTACACTTCCAGTTTCTCACACCAGAGAAACCATGTGATATTTACACACATATGTCAAATTTATTTCACTTAAGAATATGGTCTTGAGGTGCATCCATTTATCTAGACATATCTTAAGTTTATCCTTTATGGCTGAGTAGTACTCCATTGTAAAAAAAGAAAAACATCTTTTCCATCCATTCATTGATTGATGGACACTTAGATTTCCAAGATTCGGCCGTTACAAACTGTGCCACTATAAACATGGGTGTGCTTGTATTGCTGTGGTTCTTTCAGGAAGATACCAAGAAGGAGAACAACTGGGTCAAATGGAACCTCTACTAGCTTTTTGAAAACTCTCCACAGTGGTTGCACCAGTCTGCACTCCCACCAACAGTGAAGAAGGGTTCCATTTTCCCCAGCATTTCACCAGCATTTGTTATTGGTCTATTCATTTCAGATGCCAATTGGGTCTTTAAATTTAGGTGGTCTGATATTTTTTTTCATTCTTTATATATTCTAGATATTGGTCCTTTGTCTGAGGAACAGCTGGCAAAAATATTCCCATGCTGTAGGTTGTCTCTTCACTGTGCTGGTTTCTTTTGCTATGAAAAAAAGCTTTTTATTGATATCCCAGTTGTTGATTCTTTGAGATATTTCCTGTGCAATTGGGGTTTTGTTCATAAAGTCTTTGCCTACATCAGTATCTTCAAGACCTCTGCCTTTCTGTCTTCCAGCAGATTCAGTGTTTCTGTTTTAATAGTTAGTTCTTTGATCCATCTCAATTTTAGTTTAGTGCATGGTGAGAGATATGGGTCTGTTTTAGTCTTCACCATGTGGAAAGCCAGTTTTTCCAGTACCATTTATTAAAGAGGCTATCTTTCTTACAGTGAAGGTGTTTGGCCTCTTTGTCAAAGATAAGATGGCTAAGTGTGTTTGGAATTGTTTCCATGTTCTTCTATTATGTTCCATTAATCTTTGGGTCTGTTTTTTGCCAGTACCATGCTGTTTTTATCACTGTAGCTTTGTAGTATAATTTCAAGTCAGGAATTGTGGTTCCTTCTGCCTTGCCTTTATTGCTTAGAATTGTCTCCTCTAATCTGGGTCTCTTCTGGTTCCAAAAGAATTTTAGGATTTTCTATGAGGTGTGCTGTTGGTATTTTTATCAGAATTGCATTACATCTGTATAACAATTTGAGGAGTATGACCATTGTCATTGTATTGGTTCTTTCTACCCAAGAACAAGGGATATCTTTCCATTTTCTGATATCGTCTTCAATTTCCTTTTTCAGAGAACTATAAATTTCAATGTAAAGGCCTTTTACTACCTTTAATAGATTGATCTCTAAGTATTTTCATAAGTATTTGGGTTTTGTTCTCTTTTTCTTGGATGCTATTAAGGTGTGGCTTCCTAATTTCTCACTCAGTGAGTTTGTTATTTGTGTATAGGACAGTATTGATTTTTAAGTGCTGACTTTGTATCCACCTATTTTACTGAATTTGGTTATTAAAGCTAGAAGTTTTTGGTGGAGTTTTGGGGGTCTTCTATGTAGAGTATCATGTCATCAACAAATAATGATAATTTAACTTCTTTCTTTCCTATCCTTATTCCTTTTATTTCTTTCTCCTGTCTAATTGCTCTGGCTAATGCTTCTAGAACAATACTCAAAAAGAGTGGTGATAGTGGATAACCTTGTCTCATTTCTCATTTTAGACTGAAAGCTTTTGGTTTTTGATCATTTGGTATGATATTGACTGTTAGTTTATCAGAGATGACTTTTGTCACACTGAGATAAAGACCATCAGTTAAAATTTTCTGTAGGGTTTTTATTATGAATGGATGTTGGACTTTCTCAAATTCTTTTTCTGCATCTATTGAGATGGTTCTGTGGTTTTTGTCCTTGGCTCTGTTAATATGGTGTATTACATTTATTGATTTGCACATGTTGAAACATTCTTGCATCCCTGGAATGAATTCTCCTTAGCCACTGTATATGATTTTCTTGACTATTTGCTGCATTGTTTTCCAGTACCTTATTGAGGGTTTTTGCATCTATGTTCATTAGGGAGATGGGCGGTTGCTCTCTTCTGTGGTTGGGGCATTCTCTAGTTTGGGTATCAGAGTAATGTTTGCTTCAAGGAATGAATTTGGGAGAATTGCTTCCCTTTCAATTTCATTGAAGAGTTTGAGGAGTAGTGGCATTAGATTGACTTCAAATTTCTTGTAGAATTCAGCAGTAACACCATCAGGAACTGGACTTTTCTTTGTTGGTAGATTTTTTAATTACATCTTCAATTTCATTGACTAATATTGGATTATTTAAAGTCTTTATATCTTCTTGATTCAGCTTTGATAATTCATATGCATCCAGAAATCTGTCCATTTCTACTGTTTTCCATCTTATTAGAATACAGATTCTCAAAGTACGTATTAAGGATCTTCTGGATTTCTGCAGGATTCATTGTGATTCTGCCTTTTTCATTCCTGATTGCATGGATTTGAGTCTTTTCTTCCATTTTTTTGATAAGGTTGCCTAGGGGTCTGTTGATTTTATTTAATATTCCTAAGAGCCAGCTCTTCAATTCATTGACTATTTGTATTGTTTTCTTAGTCTCCATTGCATTAATTTCTGCCTTAATCTTTATCATTTCCATCCTTGTATGAGCTTTGGGCCTAACGTGCTCTTCTTTCTCTAGAACCTCGAGGTTTAACATTAGATTATTTGAACTTGCTTTGTTTTTCTGACAGCTATAAATTCCCACACAGGGCTGTTTTCATTGTATCACATAAATTCTGGTATGTTGTATTGACATTATCATTTAATTATAGAAACTGTCTGATTTCTTCTTTAATTTCACCTGTGACCCTTTGGTTTTTCAGGAGTGTGCTGTGTAATTTCTATGAGTTTATGAAGTTCGTGTGGTTTCTTTGCCATTGATTTCCAATTTCACTGCACTATGATCTGACAGTACACATGGGATAATTGCAGTTCTTTGCATTTACTTAAGCATGTTCTATGAACTAGTATGTGGTCTATTTTGCGGAACATCCCATGTGCAGCTGAGAAGAATGTTTATTCCAATGTTGTGGGGTGGGACACTCTGTAGATATCTACTAAGTCCATTTGTTCAAAAATTTGGTGCAGTTATGATATTTCTTTGTTGACTTTTTTGTCTAAGCGATCTATCTACTTGTGACAATGGAGTATTGAGGCCCCTATTACAACTGTGTTAGTGCTTATTTGATTTTTCATATCTATTAACCTTTATTCTATATAGTTGTGTGTGCTGGTATCTGCTGCATATGTATTTATGATTATTATCTCTTTCTCTTAGATTGTTCCCTTGACAAGGATGTAGTAACCTTTTTTTGTCTCTCTGGATCAGTTTTGGCTTAAAGTTCACTTTGTATGCAAATACAATAGCTATCCCTCCTCTTTTTCTGGATTCCTGTTGCATGGAGTATTATTTTCATCCTTTGACTTTCAGTTTATGAATTTCTTTTCTTTATAAAATGTGTATCTTAAATGCAGAATATTGTTGGATCTGGTTTGTGGATCCATTCTGCCAGTATGCTTCTTTTGATTGGTGAACTGATACCATTTACATTGATGGTTATAAGTGATATGTATTGACTTTGTCATGTTGTTTTCCTGTTGTTCATTCCCTTTCTTTCCCCTCTGTTCAATTATTTGCCTTGCCTGGAGGATTCATTCTACTGGGATTCATGGATTTTTAGTCTCCATTATTGCTTTCTAGAATTTCCTTCAAAACATTTTGGAGTGCAAGTTTGGTGGTCATGAATTTGCTCAGGTGTTTTGTTCATAGATGTATCTTATTTTTCCATCAGTTTTGAAAGATAATCTTGTGGAGTACATCAATCTAGGTTGGAGGTTGTTTTCCTTCAGGGCTTGAAATACTTCACTCTAAGGTCTCCTTAGCTTAATGTTTTGTGATGAGAAGTCTGCTGTAATTCTAATAGACTTGCCTCTGTAAGTGATTTGTTCTTTTCTCTAACAGATTTTAATATTCTGTTTTTGCATTGGAATCCTATATATCTATGCCTTGGAATAGATTTTTTGATCAGAACTAATTTGAGTTCTATATGCCTCACTTACTTTATGTCAGATTCTATTTCTGTGCTTGTGATGTTTGCTGCCATTTCCTCTGTGAAGAAGGATTGTACGTCTTTTGTGCTATCTCCATGTTGATTGATCCCAACAAGCCAGCAGTAGAACTATGATTGTGGTAGATAATCTCAGCAAAACTTACCTTTTAGTTCCACTGAAATTCAAGCTGCCTCTGGTTTCTGGCTGTGAGGCTGGGACCCAAGTTTTTCAGCCTGCAACATCTCGAGTGAGTTCTGCCACCTTGAACCCAGCTCCCTGACCAGGACCTTTCCGGCTTGATCTCAGTTGTGCCTCACGCTGACACTTGGAGCCACTAAGTAGAACCAACCCACAGTTGCTCTGAGTTCTGGCTTCCATCGGCCCCTTTCCAAATTGGCTACCAGCTAATCATCTTCTTCTGGGTGGGGTCTGAGCTCTAATAATTCAGCAGCCACTGAAGTCCACAGTGCCTACTACTCTGTTCCCCCAGTGTGCTTCTCTGTGGAGGCCTCTGGGGTTTCCAATAGTCAAGGTGCCCCTGCAGGTTCAAGCTGCCCCTGCCATGCCTTGAGCTGGGGCTCAGGGAGAAAGCACCACTTGCCACCTCCCTCCTCTACATTGTGGTCCCTCTTTTCACTCTCTCCATAGGCTCTAATTCTCAGTTCAGATTCTTACAGGGTCCTGGGGACCCACTTCCCTCCTCCTTCTCTTCCTCACATCACTATATTCGGTGTCTGGATTCCAAACATCAGAGAGGCTATTCCTCTGCTGCTCACCATCAATACCTTCCTGGAGGTCCTGAAAATATAATGGACTTGGAAAGATCTAGTTTGTACAAATGACCTCCATAATGCAATGCAACAAGAGAATGAAGAAATAAATCATATCCACTGGATTTCATTGAACATATCTATGTAAGAATTCTCTTTTTAACTAAAAATTCCTTGAACCAGTAACAGTATTTACGACATAAGGTAGAAATAGAATGGTTTAGTAAACAATACACCTAAGTCCATATTATCCTTCAAAACACTCCCCTGGGCCAGGGATGTAGCTCAGCAGCACAGCACCTGCCTGGCAAGCATGAGGTCAAGAGTTCAATCCCTGGTACCAAAAAAAAAACCCCAAACACTTCCCTGTTAATGTTATGTACTTTCAGTATTGCTCTTTTGAAATCTTCAGAGCCAATTTGTCAGGCAAATTTTTTAGATTTTCTTTCTTTCCTTCCCTTCCTCAACCCTTCCTCACTCCTTCCCTGCTTTCCTTCTTTTCTTCCTTCTTTCCTTCCTTTCTTTATCCAGAAAGTATCATCTAGCTTAATCTAGCTGTCTTAGTTACTTTTCCCTCATCACTGAGACAAAATACCTGACACCTAGAATTAAGGAAGGAAAGGTTTTTTAGCTCAGAGTTTGTGGAGGTTGTAGTCCATACTTGGCTGGCTCCAAAGCAGGGTGGCACATGGCAACAGTTCGTGGCAGTGGAAGACAGCAAAAGCAACAAGATCAAAAGGGAGGAGCAGCATCAAGCAGCCTCTTTCCCTCCCTTACATTGTATGCAAACTACCCACCCCAGGGCGGATATAGCACTCACACCCATAATTCCAACACTGGGCCATGAATCAATCATAAACTTTAGAAGCCGGCCCCATGACTGCATGAGGCTTCAGGGGGACATCCAGACACAAACCATAACACTAGCATTTTGTTTCTTTTCAAGTAATAAAACCCAACCTCAAAGAATGAGCAATTGCTTGCATTAATGGGTGCATAGAAGGCAATTTCAAAGAGTTCAAAATGATTTTAAGTAATGAACTCTTCATTAAAATACAAACATAACCTTCCAGAGTGACTATCTTGAATGACAATTGTATTAGGTAGGGTTCTCTAGAGAATCAGAATCAATAAAGATATATGAGTCATTATGAAAGGGGGTTTATTAGAAGAGTCCACAGTTGTCATCTGTACACTGGAGAGCTGAAGGATCCAGGAGCTGCTCAGCTCAAGAACACAGAAACTTCGGGACCAGAGGGATGGAGGATGCAGCACAGTCCAGGGTCAAAGGCCTGAACATTCCCTGTAGGGTCCACAGTGTGAGTCTGCATTAGAGGCTGAAGAAGCTGGAGTGGGGTGTCCAAGAGCAGAGTCGAAGACTGGAGCTCTTCCAACACAGGCATTCTTCCTTCTTCTTTCCCTTTTTATTTCACTAAGGCTCCCAGCCTATTGGTTGATGCTACCCACATCAAGGGTGGGTCTTCCCCATCAGGTTGCAGCCTACTTGTCAGTCATCCACAGACATAGCCAGAATCGTGCTTTATTAATCTTCAAGGCATCTCTTGCCCATTCAAGTTGACATACTGTAATTAATGATCAGACACAACCCTGGTCAACCTGACAGTCAGATACCTGAGACCCAATACTTGATACCCATGATGTAAAGGAAAAGAAGTTTAACTTGCCACAGTTTCAGTTTATGATCAGCTGGCTACATGGTGTTACAGCATGGTGGAGCAAGACAGTTCCATTCATGGCACCTGGAACACAGAGCAGTGGAAGCATTCCAGAGCTGAAGGACAAGGGAGCAGACACCAACTCAAGGCAATGCCTCTGTGACCCATGCCGACACATCAGGAGTGCGCGCCACCCTTCCCTGGGCAACTTCCAAAGCCAAACAACTTGAAACTTCACTGAAACCACCATATCCCACCCCTTTCCAACCTGCTGCCCACATTCATCTCCTCAAACCATATTTAACCTCCACATAAAGCCAATAGCATGTTCATGATTGTGAGCAGTACAATACCGCTATGCTGTGTGCAAGCAGGAACTGCCTGATTCCCTCCCTAGAACAGAAGGCAATGTTTTCCTGTGGATGGTGCTCACAATTCCCTTGACATTCTGTATGTGAAATACTGTAATGCAGCTGTAACAATACTTAAGTCAATTGATGTTATGTTACAAGAAAGAAAAAATATATCTGATTGATGTGTATATATGCACAAACACTTACGCACTTTAACAAAATAGGAAATACTTGTGACAATTACAATCCTTATTTCTGTAACTGGTCATACATTCTAGCTGGTATTTATAATTACCTTCTGCTACTACCCATTCTGTATTCCCTTAGCCTTCAGCGATCACCTCAGCCAGTCTTGGTTCTTCACCTGGTACATTTACCATAGTTTTGTTCCCGAAGGGCTGTGACCATTTTTCATCCTGCCTGGATAGAGTTGTGCTTACTCATTGATCACAGAAATGCTGGGAGACACTTTAAGGGATGTCCCACACTGCAAACATATTCTTCCTTACCACCACTGTGGAGTAATACAAGTTCCCCTTGGTAATCTGGATCAACTGTCCCTGCCAACTGTAACTCTCTTTTTAGCTCGTTGAGTCAGAGGCCTGAAGGATTGAAAATCGCCAGGGGAAAAGCTTGGCATCCAGTTCAATGGGATCATTGTCCCTTCTGATAGAAGCATTTTCCCATCTGGAGCAAAGGTTTCTAACCAGAGCATAAGGTCATGGGAACAGGGAACAAAAATTTTGCTAGTGAGTCACTATGGGTAATGGTAATTTACAGCCCTTACTTCCTAGTCCTCTGAGTGTTGGCTTCAGGAGACACACTACAATAACTGGATGTTGATTCTGACTTTTGGAGAGCCTTGTCCCAGCCCTGAGAGGTATTGTCACCTAACTGGCACTGTAATTACATCTTCAGAAGGCCATTCCACCTTTCTATCAATCCAGCTTCTTCTAGATGGTGAGGAACATGGTCAGAGCAGTGAGTTCCATGAGCATGAGCTCACTGTCATACTCTTTGGTGAAAGAAGTGCATTCCTTGGTCAAAAGCAATGCTACATAGATACCATGATGGTGGATGAGGTATTCTACAAGCAGAAGAATTGTGTGCAGGGAAGGCAAATCAATACCTGGAATAAGTGTTCCCATAAGAATGAGGTGCTGCTCTTTCTATGATGGAAGTGATTCAATGTAATCAACCTGCTGGTAGGTCACAAGCTGATCCCCCCAAGGAACGGTGCCATACTGGGGACTCAGTATTGGTCTCTGCTGCTGACATACTGGGCATTCAGTGGCTGTAGCCAAGTCAGTCTTTGTGCGTGGGAGTTCATGTTGCTGAGCCCATGCATAACCTCCACTCCTGCCACCATGGCCATTTTGTTCAACCTTTGCAGAGATGGGAAAGCTAAAAAAAAAAAAAAAAGGTTGACTGCTTGACTGCTAACCACAGAACAGGTCAGGCTTTCCACTTGATTATTAGGATCCTCTGCTGCTGAGGTGATTTTGGTGAGCATTTACATGGGGCACAAACATCTTTACATCCTTCACCAGTATGGAGAAGTCTGTCCACATACCACCTCCCCAAAAGTCTTTCTCATCAATTTTCCAATCATGCTCCTTCAAGTCCTTGACCATCCCTCTAGACCATTGGCCACAGCCCATGAATCAGCATATACTCACACATCTGGCCATTTTTTCTTCCAAACAAAATGTGCCACCAGATGGAGGTTATGCCCAGTATGAAGATTTCCCTTCACCACTATCCTCAAGATGTTCTGAAAAGGTGCTGTAGTTGTAGCTGTTTGCTTTGGGGAGGTGCCCAACTATCTGCAAACCAGAAGAATGCTCCAGCCTTCTCTTCCTCTGTCAGCTGACTCCATGGTGCACCCCACAAGGTCATGGGTGCTTGTTGGGGGCCGGAAGGTAACACAATGGGAGTAAGAGCCAGGGACATCTGGGTGACTTCTTTGTGTAACTTACTTTTGCCTTCAAGACATGCTTGGGCCTGATCCTGTATATAACACTGCTGTTTAATGAGGGGCTGTTGCTGTGCACCTCCAACTTTATAACTCAGTGGGCCCAGTAACAGCCCAGATGTTTCTCAAGGGAGGTTAATGGTCCACAGATAACAGTAGATCCTCTCTCCCATCTCCTAAGAGCCTCTACTGTGGTTCTCCTGTGGGGCCTGCCAGAGACTCCGAAGAGCAGCCCCACCTGCCACTGACCCTCAGGCACCATCAGATCTTCTGAACTGTGTGGCCGCATGGCAGAGCAGCCTATCCAGCAGCCTGGACCTACTGCAGAGCCTTCTCTTGTTTTAGGTCCCACTCAAAATTAGCAGCTTTTGAAGTTCTTTGAATGGGCAGGAGTAACACACCCAAGTGAGGAATGTGTTCTCTCCAAATCTGAACAAGCCCATTAGGCATTGTCTCATTTTTGGTTGTAGAAGGGAACACATGCAGAAATTTATCCTTCACCCTAGAAGGGATATCTCTGTGCCCCACAGTGCTAGACTCCTAGGAAGTTCACTGAGGTAGAGAGCCTTGAGTTTTATTTGAGTTTATTTGTCATCCTCTGAGAAGCAAATGATGGACTGATAAGTCCAAAGAGGTTGCTGCCTCCTACTCAGTCCAGGCAGCACAGTGACATCAGGGTAGTGGACCAGGGTGGCACCGTACAGGATGGAAAGGGACTCAAGACCCCTGTGAGCAGAGCCGTGACACAGGGTTGGACAGCTGAGGTGCTCCTGTGGTAAGAAAGTAAAGGTGTACAGCCGATGCCAGCTGAAAGGAAATTGCTTCCTGTAGGTCCTATGGAGTTGGACCTTGGGTAAAACATTGTTAATCACCTGACCTCCATAGGCGTCTACCCACTGTCAACTGTAACGATGTTTCAAATCTCCAGGTGTCAGCACTGGTTCAGAACCAGAGTCTTGTAGTCCCCAAAATGTCTGATCATTTCCCTTCTGACAGTGTACAGTTAGCTTGGTAAAAGGCCTTAGGTCCCTTTGAGGAAGGACAGGAGGAAGATGAACAGTATAAAATGGTGCAGACGGTGCTGCACGGGGTCCTTCCTCAGGGAGACCCTCCACCCGAGGGGCTCTGAGTCTCTGAACTTGCCATGACTTGAAGTAGCTTTTTGTTCACTTGTCCTAAAAGTTTTCTGCATATAAATCCAATACAGTGTAGCAGGCTCCCTGTCTCTCACTTTTGGCTAAGAAGACAATGCCATCATTCTACACGTGTCAGATCATTGTGGTCATTGCTTTGCTTCCGCTGTTCATTACAGTAAGTACGTGCACCTTGTCTTTGGCTGCCATTTGGTCCCTGTCATGCTGGGATCCAATTAAACCCATGGCCTTTAAGTCTCCCTGTCGAGCATCTGCAGCCCCGCCATGAGGTCTGGCACATAGAGAAGACCAACGGTGGGTGGAGCTCTTCAGGGCTGCCAGGGCTTCCCTCATGAAACTATTTCTCAAGGTGTTTGTGAAGGGTACGTTTTCTGGACTATTCCAGAGTGGAGAATTAGGCTTAACCTGGAAAATCCACTCCAGCATTCTCACCTCATGAGCCTTTGAATCCTCTCCTCAACAACAAACCAAGGAATATCAGGCATTTCCAGCTCATTCACAGGGAACTCTATTTTGATCCGTGTTGTAACCAACCAAACAACCAACCAAATAAGCTATTAGAACCTTGTTAAACCTATGAGCTGTGACATGAAATCCAGAAACTACTCAGTGAACCTATATCAAGGAATTCATCATGATCCAGGCTCCCATTCCTCCGACCAGAATCCCACACCCTGAAACTCCATTCCATGTCTGTGCCCCAGACCTCTGCTGCTCAGAAATGGATGACTCAGTCCTCTGGGAGTGTGAACGCCTTAGGGCCATGCTGTGCACCTCCCTTCTGAGAGCCTTCTGAGCTAAGCCTGGTTGCAGACCTAGAGGCAAAGGCGGGCGGCACAGCATCGTGCTTGGTGACTGCAGCAGGCATCATCGCTGTTTCCTCAGGCAGCTGTGCAGAGCTGGCAACACAGGATGAGGGCACCTCTATCACTGAGGGTGGAGAAATCTCCTCTTCTGGTAAAACAGTCTCATTAGAATTTAGGAGTTCAGTGCTCCCAGCCTAGCTGAGTTCCTCCCAGTGTCTGCACCCAATTTACAGATCCCGCTCTTTCCCATCAGTGCCCACACACTAACAGCAGGTCCCTTTGAGACTGGGCAGTGCACATGTGCAGGACTGGAGTGCCCACGCTGGGCTTCTGCCAACTTCAGCTAGAGGAGAGAAGCTTCTCCTTCAGGATGCTCTTAGAAGCCTGATTGTGTGTCCAGAGCTTGGAATCTGAATCTTTAAACCCATTACTTTCCCTTATTACTTTATCCACACACTTGGACGTGCATTCAGCAATCCCTGGGCAGGTCCCAAAACCAATCATGTTGAAACTGGACCCTGACAATCACAGCCACTGCGTGCTGAGTGAATCCCAGCGCATCACACGAGAGTAGCCACACAAACGCCAGCTCACCTTGCTTGGGAAGTGGGAGCTTTCTTCTTCTCTTAATGAGCAACAGCAACAAAACTCTCCTTATTTTCAAGACACACCTGTCTCTCTGCACAGACATAGCTGGAGGGGGCAGACTGATGGCCCCCAAAACATCGGAGCTCTCTGCTGTGCCTTGCCAGGGGTCTGGAGGGCAAAGGGCCTGCCACAGGTGTGACTGAATCTATGCTGTTGAGACTGGAGATCATCCTGGGTCATCTGGTGGTGTCAGTGTGGTCACAAAGACCCTTGGGAAAAGCTGGGAGTTGGAGCAGGCGCTGAGACAGTGGAAGCTGGGGCCGGAAGTTGGGCGTGAAGGGGCTGCGCTGCAGGCTTTGAAGAGGGAGGAGGTAAGGAGCCAAGGGGGCAGGCACCGCAGGAGCCCATGAAGCCAAGACAGGCTCCCTGCCAGGGCGTGCAGAAAGACTGCAGCCCTGCTGATGCCAACACAAGGACCCCAGGACTGAGATCAGCCTGTGCTGTTTCTCAGCCACTGAACTTGTAGCCGTTTGTTATGCAGCTTGAGAAGACACACACAGAAGGGGACAGTATTCAGTTCCTCCCAAGCCACGAGGGTGGGATGTTTGTGTCCCTCTGCCACCCCAGATGGCAGGTGAAGGAGAGGCGCTGGAGGTGTCAGGTCATGGGGTGGAGCTCGACCAGACAGCCTCACCCTTCCACGCGTGAGGACATGGTGTCAGTCTACAAGGCAGGAAGTGGGCCACCATCAGACAGATCTGCCAGCACCATGGCCTTAGACTTTCGGACTCCTCAACCGTGAGAAATAAATTTCCATAGTTGGTAACCCACCCAGTCTTGCCCATCCACACCCATGTTTTCTGTGCTGCAGGACAGGTGCTGCCTAGAGCCCCTTCTTTGTGTCCCCCCAGTACCACCAGGAAGGGCCCAGATGCACCTCAGAACTCTTCTGGACCCTGTCTGCCTCCACAGACAGCTCACGTGAGCCGAGGGCCGCACAGCCTTTGTCATGATAAACTGTCAAGTAGGAAGAGCTGCTTGAGCTCAGAGAGAACACAAGGAGCCGGAGAAGTAGCCAAATCCCTTGGCAGAGCGAGGGAGGAGATGAGCTTATTCATAAGTCAGGAGAGCCCCAGAGCTGCTGTCGCACTGAAGGCTGTGGCATCGCCACTGCTGAGACTCTCGGCTCAGCCCGAGAGAGCCCAGGACCCGTACAGGGCGGCAGAGCCACCGTCCCCTCCTCTGCTTCCTCTCTGCTCACTGCCACCCTCCCGTGGGGCCACTTCCACAAAGGTCAGGAGCTGCTGAGCAGGAACACAAAGCTCGGGGCTCCTCCTGGGCCTTGGAGAGGGTTCTGTGGTGGCTCAGGAGTGGTGACACTGCCAGGACAGACAGTGTGGCCCAGAGCGGGGAGGGGTGCTCACCTTTAGCTCTCCTCACAGAGGCTACCCCTAGCAGCTTCTGCATGCCGGCGTCCTCAGGGCAGTGGCTGTCCTGAGTGGTTCCACCTGTCACTAAGTCACACATTTGCTGAGCAGCCCTGAGTGCCTTGGGGCCAGGTTCCAGGGAGCTGTTCCTTGACTGTTTACAACTAAAGGTGCCACCCTCCCCCTCTGCACCCCTCTGCACTGGCATAGGTACAACTGACCTGAACATTCATCTTCCCTACATGCATTACTAACTTAACTCCCAAGCCAGGGCTCGTTTCATTACCTGGGCCGTACTCCTCAGCACAGTGGCTGGCCTGCAGAAGGTGCTCCATAAATGCTTCAGATGAGTAAGTAAATTACTCCCTGAGCCCCTCTGTATGCCAAGTACCTCCTGGCCCAAGTGATAGAGCTGAGTGGGAGAGGGATCCCATCTGTGTGCAGGAACTGCTTTAGCCAGAAAGCATGAATCCTTGGGGGCTCCTGTGGTCCTGGGCCAGGGCAGGGAGCTTTGGGAGGGTGTGCTGTGTATGTTGAGGCAGGTGAGTCACTGGCCCTGTAGGACGTGCCAAGGTGAGAGCGTACTCACAGAGAAGCCCAGCAGGAAGGACTTGGAATCCTTTGCACGAGCTGTTGTGCTGCTTGGGGTTTTTATTTGGTTTTTGTGCCGGTCGTGAGAACACTTAACATGAGCCCTATCGTCCCAACAACCTAACGCACACAGTGCTTATTAACTCTGGGCCTCTAGACAAGAGTTCTAGAGCTGCTTCCCTCTGCTGACCCTCAGCATGGCGCTGTTGAGGAAGTGGCCAGAGAGGACCGAATGGCTGGGGAAGCTCACAAAGGCACTCAGGAGCCACACGTGGCCCAACTTCATGCTAAAGTCTCTCCCGTAGGCATAGCAGGGTGAGGTCTGCAGTTTGGAAAGACCCTGGCCTCGTCTGACCATGAAGAAGAGGATGGGACACCTAGGCAGTTCTAAGGACATCAAAACAAGATGGGAGTAGCCGTTTTTTCTGTGTGGACGAAGGGCGACCCAGGCTTTACTCAGCACGTGGTGCAAGCACGCGTGACCCACACTTGCTCCGGGAAGCAGTGCGGAGCCCAGGGAGGTGTGCTTGCTGGCATTTCCTGTCTCCAGCTGGCGTGAGAGGGAGCAAGACCGGGAGGGGGTGAGGCCAGCGGGACGGGAGCCCCGGGTGGAGGGAGCGGAGAAGGAGAGAAGAACGGAGGTTTGTGTGCACAGGAGACGGGCGAGGGCTGAGGCTGCGTCTGGGACGCACGTGAGGGCAGGCGAGGGCAGAGCGCAAGAGGCCGAGCGGTCCCCAACTCGGCCCTGTCTGAGGGAGATCACAAGAAGGCCTGGGTGGGGCACTGTGTTTTCAGAGCTCCCTGGCAGCTGTGCAGGGCCGGGCAGTGGCGGGTGTGGCGGGGTGGAAGGCCACTAAGGGCAAGGGCCATGGCTGGAGCAGGGAGAGCTGGCCAAGGCGGGGACACACTGAGAAGATGAG
This sequence comes from Dinomys branickii, assembly GCA_004027595.1. Classification (NCBI taxonomy): domain Eukaryota; kingdom Metazoa; phylum Chordata; class Mammalia; order Rodentia; family Dinomyidae; genus Dinomys; species Dinomys branickii. Next base: position 177,537 of record PVLD010001031.1, on the reverse strand, counting down.
GCCGCTGGGTCAACAGAATAGCGGGGTCACTCAGGGTGGCAGGGGGCCGTGTGCTGGGCTGTGAGTCCCAAGCACAGCTCTGACCGGGAGCGTAGACCGGGCCCAGAGATGGGAGGAGCAGGACGGTGGCGAGGTGGAAGGAACACAGGCGATGAGGGACGTGCCAGCTTCTGCCCAAGCTCACGGGTGTCAGGACACGGTGTGGCTGGCGTCTGGGAACAGAAGCCAGAGGGCCGAAGCCGGCAGAAGGAGGAGGCCTGGTCTTTGGAGAACAGAAGAGGGCCGCAGACGAGACCTCTCCCCGTCCTGAGGATGGAAAGAACAAAGGAGGGACTTTGAAGGAGGCCCTGGCGGGGCGCGCACACTCATGAGGCCTACGCCCCGGGCGGCTGCAGCGGGAGAATCGCACGTTCAAGTCCAGCCTGGGTGGCTTAGTGACTTACTGAGATCCTTCTCAAAATTAAAAACTAAATAAATAAATAAAAAGGCGGTGGGATTCATTCCCCTGTACCAAACAGAGAGACAGAGACAGAGACAGAGAGACAGATATGCAGAGACAGGGGGCCTCTCCAGATGGGTGTTGGAGGTGGGGGTAAGCCAAGAGGAGAGAGTCTGAGGAGAGAGCAGTAAGTGACACCCAGTGCTGTAAGGGTTTTGTAAGGTAAGGAGTCAAACCCAGCTGGGCGTGGTGGTGCACACCTATAATCTCAACCATCTGTGAAGCTGAGGCAGGAATATCTCAAGTTCGAGCGCACCCAGACAACTTAACAGCTTAGTGAGCCCCTGTCTCAAAATGCAAAAAAGTACAAAGAAAGGGTGGGGGATGCAGCACACTGCAAAGTCCCTCGGCTCAGTCCCCAGCACTAGAAGTGGGGAGACATCATCCAAAGCTCCGCGGTCGAGGCTGAGGGTTCTGTCCTTTGTGGGACACCAAGGAGTGGGTGAGGTCAGGTTGCCAGAGGCAGAGACTGAGGATCTGTCTTCACCCCGATGGGGAGGAGGGGAGCCCAGCCTCTGCGGAGCAGCTGCATGGAAGTAGGAGTGGCCCAGGCCTGGGGAGCCAGCAGCCCACAGACAGGATGGGGCTGGGGAGAGGCGCACAGGCTGCAGCGGGCCCAGGGAAGCAGGCGGAAAGCTGTGCAGCAGGGACAGCGTGATCTTCAGTGCCAGCCATGCCTTCCAGTGACCTGTGGAAAAAATCGTGCCCCGTGGCACTGCCCACGCAGCCCTGTGCTGCCCTCCTCCTCAGCATCCCGGTACTGCAGCAGGGCTGGGCACACAGTAGGTGCTCAATAGTTGCCAGATGCATCAACAAGTAAATGCCTACTGTAAAGTCACGAAAGTCTAATCTCCCCCCTTTTTTTCAACAAAACCCAGAATAGTGAGTTAGGCTAGAAATAGATTCCCAAAAGACAAGATGTTTTCCTCTAGCTTTTGAAATTGTTTCTCTCAGCGGTTTTATGCTTGGAGGAATCAAAAGTAATGAAAAATTAACGTAGGATTAATATTTTATCAGAAAACTTCCATTTCCTTCAGAACAGGCTCTGAAATGTGGATGTGTTCTGATGCGCATGAAGTCTGTCAATAGCAAGAACAAGTTAGCGCTCGGCTGACCTGAGATGACCGCGTCCCACAGACACGGAGACCCACACGGCCCTGGAGACTCACCCCAGAGCATGTGCTAATTCTAACTCTCGCGACTCCACCTTCTAACCTGCACTTCCTTTAATGCAAGAAACGCAGAGGGACAATTTCAGCCAGGGCTCATTTCTCAAAGGCACGTTGCCCCTGCTCCGTGTGAGAGAGCGTGGCTGCTGGGCTGAGCGGGCCCCACTCCCTGCTGGAGCCGCTGTCCGGCTGCACCTGACTCCTAGGTCTTCATGTGGGGCCACGGCTGTTCAGGTCTCAGCAACTCTCACACTTACTGCCCTGTGACTTCAGGAAAGTCACCTGCTCCCTCACCCGTAAAGTGGGAAACACAAGACCGTGGCACCTCACCCACAGCAGACGCACAGCAAGCACCATTCCTGGCCTCTTTCTCCGGGACCTGGCTGCCTGTTGCCAGAGACACTGTGACTAAGGCTCCAATGAGCTCATGGTTGCTGGCCAGCAAGACTCTGCCCTCCCCATCCGCTGTGCTCCAGGCAGGAGTCCCTAAAGAGCAAGGAGCTGCATCTCTGCCCACCGATTCCAAGGGCTTGTCCCCGATTGCGGTGCGCGGCAGGGTCTCTCTCTCTTTCTCTCTGAAGCCACAGAGGCCAATGTGCTTGCTTAACTAGGGAGCGCTGCTGACTGACACAGCGTGGCCAGTGAAATCCTTATCAGTGGAAGCAAAGGAACAGTGTGGTAAAAATGTTTCTCTGAATCGTCCATGTAGGGCCTGGCCTGGAAAAGAGCTGCCACATGGTCGGCACAGTGACAGCTGTTAGCTCAGAGCCCTTGGCGACCTGGTGGGAGCATGACTTTGTCAGGGTGAATATTCTAACATTAAAAAGAAGAAAAACCTAAACATGAACGGCATGGGGAGAGGAAGATATGGACAAGACACCCTGGAACAGGCAGCGAGTCTGGGCAAAGGGCACGGGGCCGGGTCAGCCTCCCCAGGGCAGTCTGTGGCCCGAGGACACACTGGTCAGACCTCCAGGCTCCAGGAATCAGGGTGGGGTTGACGGCATGTAACTGTGTGGTCCCCAGACACTGATCCCCACTCTCCCGCTGGACCAGCAGCCGCAGAGGACTCTATGGAGCATGTGTTCCCACTAATGCTTCCATCCTACTCAGCAGAGATGGGTTTACATATGTGTCACTGCAGAAGACTAGGAGAATTGCCAGCTAGACGCAGAGGAGGCAAGCTCAGGGCAGTGCCGCTTTTCCGGCATCGCCTGCTGCGGCAGCTGCACGGTTCGCTGGAGGGGAGTGCTAATGAGGAGCAGACAGCTCTGACCTCGGGCAGAGGCTGTGGCGCCTCATCGCCTGTGCTGGACTGGGGACATGTGGGCATGTGAGCCTTTGAGAACATTCTGCTAGGCCATCCGCTTCCTGTTGGAAAGTGTCCCTACTGGTAGATTCTTACACTCTTCTAACCGGTGTTTTGTACACCGTGAAAGCAGTGAGTGCCCGGAGAGGAAGTGTGGAGGCCCCCAGGGATTTCGGCCTGGAGCTGTGGAGACTGGGTGACCCCACTCAGAGACAACCATTGCCAGCACTGCGTTCAACCGATTCCAGCTCCCCTCTTCCAGAGACTGTAATGCTTTGCATTAAGGTATGTAGGTTCGTGATCTAGAAAGGAGCTTCCACGTGCACAACCCAAGCTGGCACACCGGGAGCACGGCAGGGAGTAGGCCTGTTCCCCAGGGTGCCCCCGGGCCAGGAAGAATCCCTTCCTGCCCACCCCTCAGGCGGCCCACCGAAGAGGAGGCCACCAAGCAAGGGTGGAATGCAGGACTCTACACCTCGGCGGGAGAGTGACGCTGGAAACGGGAAGGGCTGGGAACCATCTCCCGGAGCTTCGCTTCCGCTGCTTTGTGTGTGGGTGAGATGGCCGCTAGCTGGAGAGAGGCCTGGGAGGGAGAAAGACGTGGTGATGTCCGCCACCATACGTCTGCCCACGCAAGAAGGCCACATTGCCCTTGAGCAGCACAGGAGGGATGAGCCTTCTCCAGCCTGTGTCAGCCAGCCTCTTTCGATCTGCGCTCACTTCTGTGGGTCTTCCAGGTGAACCATGGGAAAATGCCAATATTCAATCAATTTGATTTGCAAAAATGGAAATTTGTAACGGATCCAGCAATTATTTTCTGGCAGTTGGATCCTAGAGGAAGGACGTGAGCGGAGCACAGTATTCTCTAATTACTAAGAAGAGAACAACACACGTAGCACTGTGCGGGCCCAGGGCAGCCCCGAGCAGACGCGCACCAGGATGAAAACACAGGGGGCTGCGCTTGCCTCCTGAGGAAGGCGCTGCCCGGCCCACGCCGCTTCCTGGTGTGTGGGCACAAATCAGGGACACCGTGGACATGTTCTGAAATGTCTTTTCTAGATTTTTTATCCATGTCAGAGCATATGTGTCAGAAAACAGACATTCCTTGTTTAACAACCTACCTGCTCAGTAACTTGTGGACTTAGGACCAAGGCATGCTACTCGGACTTATGGCCCGCTGCTCAGACCTACCGCCGTCTTTTTCCGTACAGTTCTGTGCACCTTACTTGTAGAGACTTGGTGTCATTTTGTTCAGTTCACCTTGTTTATACAGCCCTGTACTTTTTGCTGATTGTGCTGTACAGCGCAGCACCTAATTTTACGTTCTGTCATACATTACAGTGCTTCAGGTCAGAAGCAAAGTCATCAAGCTGGAGTTTGCTTTGGCTGTTTCTTTGTTCTGAATCTTGTAACATACATAACCATACACAATTCCTCAGTTAGCAGCCAACTCGTTTAATGACCTAGTTCAAGGAGCTAAACGCAGTCGATAAACAAGGAATGTCTGTAGCTGTCTTACAGACCGTAAGTGCAAACTTGTGCAACCTTCTGTGTCACTTACAACAACAGAGCACACGTCATGGTGACAGTGCTGTCACCAAGACTGAGGAAAGTGTGGCCTTCGATACTCCCGACTGGAAAGATCGGACGAGGGGCCTGGACCTCTGAGGGTCTTGCTGAAGGTTTATGACCTAGGAAAGTAAGTGAGCTTGAATCCTTGAGGACAAAAGGTTTGAACTACCTAATCTAATAGTGATGAACACTTTTCTCTCCAAAGTGTAAGCTTTAACGTCCTTTGAGGTTTGTCAAAGCATAAGGTGGTTATGAAATAACGGCTCTTGTTTACTTTGGGTTTTGACATTTTATGATTTCCTTTTGCATAGAGAAATGGATATAGCCGGGCATGGTGGCGCACGCCTGTAATCCCAGCACTGGGGAGGCCGAGGCAGGAGGATCACTGGGAGTTCGAGACCAGCCTGGGCTACAAAGTGAGCTCCAGGCCAGCCTCAACTGCATAGTGAGACCCTGTCTCAAAAAGGCAAAAAACAAAACAAAACATAAACAAGGGAGTGCATTTTAAAACAAAAGCAATGGATACAGAGGAAGTTAAATCTTCTAAACAGATGAAAGACCGACCCAGAGGGCTTCCTGTGCTTCTTTACTCCTCGCTTTTAGCAGCCCCGGCTGTGGACAGCTTCTACAATACTTCTCTTTTTATTCCTCCGGCAATCTTTCTGTGAAGAAATTAAGCTATCAGAAAGCTTTTGGAGATTATTTTCCCAGTATGGAGTAGAGGAAGCTGGCGGCAAAAATATCACGAAGAAATCAGCTCCTTCCTAAGCAGTTTCTTCCAGGTAGTCACAGGCACCTCGGTGACAGCTCCAGCCTCAGGACTTAAACATTCCCCCATGGCCTTCATTAAAGATTGTTCAAAGACATCACCCTTTGTAACTCCTGATGACACCAACAGTCTATGTGGCCTCAGGGACATGGCTCTGCCCTCGGACCTGGGAGTGCCCAGGTGCTAGAGAGCCACCCTGGCCAGGGGTGCATGGCTGTATCCCAGTGGCTCTAGGGCCCAGGCCAAGTGCGGCTACCCACAGGGTGAGGAGCCTGAGAGCTTTTCTTTATTCCATTCTTTGTGCAACCTTTAGCACATTCTTTTTAAACTGTCCGGCGCCGCTCCCGACCCGCAGAAGACAGCACACAGACGATCAGATTCTGTAACGTGTTTCTTTATTGGACACAGCACATACCCCACAGGAGTCCACTCTCTGTGGCTCCTTCCGGGCTTCTTCTTCTTCCAGCTTCCCGTTACAGCAACTTATATAAGGGCGGTTAGCAAATCACACTACGCCACATGGGCCTTCAGGATTGGTTTCAGGGCGCCGTAAGCAGGCACCTTTCTATATAAGGTATACAGAGTCGGCAACAAGAACCAGAAAACAGGATATAGGCGCCATCTTGGTAACACGGTGGGAGGGGCTGATTCCAAGGAGACTAACAGCAAGCCCTCACACCGGCTCCCAACATTAAACAACAGTATCAGTAACATATTTGTCAAGTTTTGAAACTAGCACTTGTATTAATATTCAGAGCAATTTCTTCTTAGAATGAAATGTCCAGGACACATTACTAACTTCTGTCAGGTCTACAGGAACAATGTCAGGGAGAAATTACTATCAGCTTCTGTGTCAGTTCTGGGGATCTGTGGAACATCATCAGACTCTGCTCCCCGCTCCCATCCCCAGATCTACTACAGCTGTGCAAGGCACTGGTGTCCTCCCAGGCGCCAGCTGTCCCTGCAGGGCCTCCACCTCTGCTCTGGTAGCCCCAGCAGCCAGTCAGTCAGGGAGCCTTCTCTGCAGGGTGCACTTCCTGCCTCTGTGCCCTGCCTCGCCTCTGAGCCCCTCCCTGTCACCCTGCAGCTCCTGGACTGCTTCGTGATCCCGGTGGTGATCCTGCTGTCCTGGTTCTTCCTGCTGGTCCGGTACAAGGCTGTACACTTCTTGGGCATCGTGGTCTGCATCCTGGGCATGGGCTGCATGGTGGGTGCCGACGTGCTGGTAGGGAGACACCAGGGAGCAGGTGAGTCTGGGTGGTGGGGTTTCTGGGCGGGTGAGGCCCCAGCAAGGAGTAAGTGGGGGGCACAGCAAGGACCTGGAAGCGGCCTCTGGGGGCACTGCTGGCCTGGGGATGTCTTGGAGGCTGGAGCAGCTGGCTAGAGGTGTCAGGGCTGGACACACCCACTCCTGAGTGCACAGCCTCCCCACCAGCAGACGGAGGCAGATACAGGCCTACGTGGGCATTTGACATCAGGAGGCTGATGGGGAATGTCTAGTATCGAGACAGAGCGCTAAGCTGAGCCTCCTGTGTGCAGCTTTTGTTAGCAGTGGGCAGAGGGTCATTGACACCTCTCCTGCGTGAAGACACGTCTGATGAAGCTTCCCACCGGCTTGTTACTCTGTGGCGGTTTCCTCGGGAGGGCTGCCTGATTGGTTCTCAGAGGGTCCTTTTTAAAAGTAATGTTTTTAAAATGGACCCAAATCTTCCTTCTGCAGAAGGGCTTCTGGAACAGAGAAAGGATCCCCTTTGTTACCACTGGAGTAGAAGAGAAAGCACCACTTTTCTATAGTGCTTGGAATTGTTCTTTCTGCTAGGAAATTAGACAGTAAAGGGTTAGAATAGGGATATTTCACGTCATGAGACCAGGTCATCTGAAGTCTGAAACAATGTCATTTGTATTGCACCATAGAACTTTATAACTGACAGGGACCTTTTTATCCCCTTTCTGTATGACACATGAGAACCCCAAGATCCAAGCAGCCCAGGAAGGCGCCCATGGTCGCAGAGCTGAGAAAGCACAGGGTCTTGGCCCCAAGCTCCTGACCCCAAGAAAGCATCCCCTGTCTGTGTACCGGGAACAGAAGATACAGCAGGGGTGAAAGACAGCCCCAGCCTACTAGCGCCAGGCCTGCCCTGACAGGTGGAGAGGAAATGCACTGGCGGGGTCACCCACCCCCAGCTCTGTCGGGAACCGTAGGTCACAGGGAAGGCCGGCTGCATTCCTATGCAGGCCTCAGTAGTCTCAGGGTGGACGGTCTCTTTGGAACCAATCAGATGGCATTTTTGTCAGGTACAGTGTGGCCAGTTATTCAAAATCACAACTTAATTACCCACCTCAACTTTCTGCCAAGCAGAGCCATATACCTCAAAGGGTCCTGCCTCCAGTCCTGCCGCTGGTCCTGGCCATCATCTGACAGCCCATGGGCAGGGAAGGCGGTGGCCCTAACAGACCTGAGTGCCTATGTCTGGATGTTCAGTTGACTTCGATGGGTACCCCAGGTTTTATACCCAACTTCTGTAAAAGGTATTTTTGAGCTTTCAAGTGAAGCATTAGAAAAGAAGTCCCATTGAAGAAAAGGACAGGAAGTCCATTAGAGGGCCTTTCCAAAGCAGTCAGACTTTTCTGTTTTGTTTTTTAAAATACAGAGGAGGTAAAAACACCCTGAAGTGTTTTATCTGTCCATGAAATCTGCCGTTGACCCATAGCATCAATGGCCTGTGGCACAGGAAGCAGTCATGTCAATAGAGTCAGCTTTGGCCCCAACAGGTGTTGAAACGGCACCCAAGTCCCTGTCTAATGTGTTAAGTCCAACTCAGATGTGGTGTCCAACAGCTCAACCTTCAAAATCAGGATCAGACATAATTCACCCCTATGAAAGTGTTTAATTCAGCAGCAACTTAAGCTACTGTATAAAATATTTTTTAAACAAAAAAAAAAAAAACAGAGAAGATAGGAAATTTATGTAGCCTGCATGTAATTTGGACAGCATCCTTCCTGTGTATCACTAAATCATTTGTTGAGAGTGGTGACTGCCGTAAGATGTACAATTGTTCTAACATAGTAAGTTCAGGTGAACAACTCTCCCAGATTGCCCAGAGTGGAGAGGATCTCCCAGATGTGCGACTTTTAGAGTTAAACCTAGTCCCTGCAAAAAACGAAACTGTCCCCTATTTGAGACTCGGACGTGGGGGGAGGAGGACATTTTCGCGAACAGCTCTGGTCGCCCTCCAGGATTAGTGATGACCTAGTGTAAGTAGTGATGTAAAATCTTTCCTCTTCCTCTCCTCCTCCCACCACCGTTCCCGCACAATGAATCCTCCAAACAGGGCTTTGGGTAATTAAACAAAACCCCAGGGAGGAAATTCAATTCTGCAGAGCAGTTACAGCTGCACTGATGGGAATCGAGGGTCAGTGGGGACAAGACAGGCTCACCACGGCCTCGGGGGTCACTCAGGGGCGATTGACTTGCCTTCCAAACCCCATCTGTGAGCACCTTGTAAGCCCAGACAGTACACTAAGCATTTCACACGTGTTCATGTTCTCACAAGAAACACATTTTAAGAAAAAGAAAACAAGTGCAGAAAGACCCTCTGGTCTGCCCAGCATGACACAGCTGGAAAGAGAAGGAGTCATTCTGCACAGCTCTCTCTGCACTGATGCTGTTGCTGCTGCTGCTGCTGCTGCCGCAGGGTGGAGGAGGACCCTCAGTCAGCACCTCCTGTAGGGCTCACTAAGAGCATATCCTCTTCCGAGAGCCACACCTGCGACCACACAGAGGGCAGGGTTAAGTCACAGCCCAAACCCTTCGACTCAACAAGTCACACATGCAGAGGGGAACTTGACAGGGTGCAGATGCCAGGGTGTGGAGCTCGTGAAGGGTGGTGGCTGCATGGACATTTCACAATCTCAGATGGGTCCACTAACCCCAAATTTAAAAGCACTGTCATTTGTGGCTTCATGCAGACATAAGTGACAGCTTTTCTGAGCATAACTTTAGCCCAGGAGCATTGTGTAAAACCAGCCAGCAGCACCGTGCCAGTGTCCACTGCATTAGACACGTGAAACAGCACTATGTCGTGACTCTTAGGTACCTCAGTACAGGTGTTAGACACAGAACACAAATTTCCTCATCACACCAAGCACCTCAGTAGGCTACAGGGCTGATAAAACTGTGTTCTGTTTAATTATATTTAATCAGCGATGTTTTTTCTTTTACGTCACATTTGTCAGCTTCGCATACTATAACACGTACCTGAGATAGGGCTGAGGATGTGGCTCAGTGGCATAGCGGCTGCCTGGCAAGCACAAGGTCCTGAGTTCAATTCCTGGTACCAAAACAACAGCAACAGCAAATAAATCAATTTGAAGGGAAGAAAAGGTTATTTTGGTTCTTGGTTTCAGAAATTTCAGTCCATAGATGCATGGCTGTGTTGGGCCAGCAAGGTACATCCTGCGGTGCCCGTGATGGAGGCTCCGTGGGACACCTGAGGGAGGAGGAAGGGTGGGGCCAGTGGCAGCTGTGCTGCGCCTCCACATCTTCAGAACGATTTTCAGTTTGGTGAGTACGGTTTTTAGTGAAAATGTCGTAAATAATGTTTAGCATTTTTGTCACTGGTAACAGAAAATATTTCTGAACTTGCTGTTATTCACATATGTCACATTTGTCAGCTTGTGACATATATAAATATGAGGCCAACTTGCTTGTTTTATTCATCAAATAATTATCCCTGGGTTGGCAAAGACTCGAAAAATGGTGAGTAGTTTCTGTGGTAGAGGCCAGAACTGGATAATAGTGGAGCTCAAAAACCTCAGTGAGGCTTCACCAGGACCATATATTCTCTTTTCAGGACTTTTGAAAGATTGATCCATGTTAACAGTTCCTATGAACATGTTTGAATTGTAATTTAGCTTTCCCAAGTCCAGTTGTATCAAATTAATTTTTTTAACTGAGGATCCTGGAGAGTCTCCTGAAGGAAGAGACTAATAATTTTACAGTTTTAGTTAAAGGTATATTTTGTCTTATGGGCTGTTCCTCCATGAACTCCTTAAAATTGAAAGCCTGTCACCATTCTCTAGTTGGCACACAGTGGAGGCGCGAGTGAATGACTCACTGCTGCCTGGCTTCCCTGAGGGACGAGCCCTGCTGCCCCCTCAGGGTCTCAGCCCCTGGCTGGGGACTGAAGGCCACACGCTCACCCAGCCCCTAACCCCAACCCCAACCCCAGCTGAACGCAGTCCAGCCCTCAGCACCATTCCTGAGAGCAAGGCCTCTTCCCTCGCGCTGCAGTCCTCGCCTCAGGAAAAGCGGCCCCTCCCAGAGCAGCGCTCCTGCCTTCCGAGGAGACAGGCTGAGGTCCTGCAGGCAGGGCCTCGTCCTCTCCTGGGAAGCCACACCCCGGTGTGTCTGGGCTCCACCTGAGCAGAAGCTCTGCATCTGAGGGGCCGGAGCTGAGCCTACGCCTGCTGGACCCTTGCTGGGGCTGCAGCTGCCCGTAGGCACCACACGCTGGGCTGGGACGTGGCCCACTTGGGCCGGGGCTCCTCTCCCCTCCTTCTCTGACTCCCTGGTGTGAGGAGAGTTTGCCTAAGTGTAGAAAATACTAGCTAACACACTTTTTAAACATTGGACGGGAGGCAAAACCAAAACTGAGCTGAAAACAGCTTTTTATGAGGAAGGCGTTGATGTGATAGTGAATGACAATGTTCTTGTGTTTTTGTTACTGCTCTGGGGAAGAAAATATCGCAGATCTTTCCTGTCCCCTCGTCTGAACAGCTCCCACCTGGCCTGTGGTCGAAGGTGACTGTGGAGCTGGCTGGGCTCTCCTCCTGCGGAGCACAGGGCGGGACAGACTCGCTGGCCCGAGTCAGGGCCGCCCAAGGTCACACAGCACCCTAGGGAGCAGTGGGTCAGCAGTGCCAGCCTCTGCTGCTCGCAGAGACATTCCAGGGCCCACACTGGGGTCTGTGGAGAGAATGGACCAAAGGAAATGGACCTCTTCTTGGCGAGAGGCCTTCCAGTGTGCCAGGGGTTGACACGGGCCGCCTGGACAGCAGTGCTCACCTAGAGCACAAAACAAGCTGCCCGCTCCCAGGGAAGTCGCGGGCCTCTTGCCGAGTTGGAATTGGCCAGGGAGCTCAGCTGCTGGCACCAGGTTCTGTTAACAGGGCTCCCTGTGCTTTCTTGGTCCCAGGGGAGAACAAGCTAGTGGGGGACCTCCTGGTGTTGGGAGGGGCCACGCTGTACGGCATCTCTAACGTCTGGGAGGAGTACATCGTCCGGACGCTCAGCCGCGTGGAGTTCCTGGGCATGATCGGGCTCTTCGGTGCCTTCTTCAGTGGAATTCAATTGTGAGTAAAACAGCGCACCCCAGTGGGGCTGAGGGGCCGCTGTACCTCTCGGTCCTCAGGTATAAAGATCAGGACCACAGAGCAGGCACCAGCCTCCACACAGAACTCAGGAAATGTGCACATTTCTTGGTAAATTTCTCTCAAACTAAGCAAGTGTATTATAAATTATTATAAAACATTTAATGGGCCTTGAAGATAATTTGTGAGAAAACATGAGAGCTTCCACCCTCCCAAACCAGTGAGTGGGTTACCAGAGAAGCCAAGACTTAAGCATGGACGTCACAGTCCAGTGTACTTCCACAGAGAGACATCCTGTTTGCTGGTGGCAGCTGCTGGGAAACTCACAGTTTAAAACTGCCCTGTTAAAAAGTCTTTTTTTTTTTTCACTTTTATTTTAAAAGTAAAAGAACAAAAACATATTAACAAACAGACACAAAGTAGCGTAAGAATAGTACATTCAAAACCGAGTTACAGACAAGGTGACGGAATCAGCAATGGTTGTTGCATTACATATTGATAACTTTGAAGTGTATACTCAAGAAAACAGATAGACATGCAAAATTGATCAAACAAATAATCATCAACTATTCCTTACAATAAAGTGACCTAAGTCCGTAGTACAACTATGTTAGATATGCTGCATATACATACATACTTACTTACATACAAAGATAATTATCCCTTCCTTCCTTTTTCGTTTTTTTATATAATTTTTTTAAAGTGTAAAAGAAAAAGAACTACAACAACAACAACAACAAAAAGGCGGAAAGCATTAACAAAGAGACACAAAGTAGCGCAATAACAGTATAATCAAAATTGAATTATAGACAAAGCAACAGGAAATGAACAATAGTTGTTGCATTGCATATTGATATCTTCAAAGCGTGTGCTCAGGAGAACACATATAGACATACAGGATTGATCAAACAACCAGTCATCAACTATTCCTTACCATCAAGTGACATAAGACAATAGTAGAACCATGTTAGCCCTCCTGCACATATGTATATACATACAAACATACGAAAGAGAAAAGAAAGAGGCAAAAAGTCATTCTTTTATTGCCCACAGATATGTAAAAACAAACCATACTTCACATTTATTTCTTAGAATTTAGGATTTCCATTTTTGCTTAAAAAATAAAGATATAACACAAACATTCACTAGTAATCAAAAAGGCAAAAGCACCAGCTTTGCAATAATTCTGGAGCAAATAAGTCATTACTTAAAGCGTCACTTGGTGTCTGACATTCATTGTTAAAATAAGGGTCAAGAAAGCGTAATTTTCTATCAGCAAAGGACTTATATCCAGTTTGCTGTAAGGGATAAAGAAGAGCACATCACCCGGAGGTCCAGGGCTCCCGGCTTCCATTACAGCCCAGGGTCTTGAACTGAGTCTGCTCAGGCTTGCTTGGCAAATGGGCACCTCTGGGACCCGATGGACCCGCTGTGAGTGGTGGTGAGGGCCCGGCACAGCCCGGTCCCTCTAGAGCCTGGGACTCACTGTGCAGCAGCCCTGGCGCCCGTGAGGACTTGGCGCAGCTGCCTCTCCCGGGTGCCAGGTGTGCCTCACCCTGCGAGCACAGCGGTCTCCTGCACGAGCGCTGCTGCTCAGGAGGAACCAGGCTGCAGCAGGTGTGGCCAAGCAGACAGCAAGGTTGGGTGGGGTCCACAGTGCCCACTAAGCCCAGCAGCCCCCTGCCAGCCACACTGGGAAAGGCCTCCAGGATGAACCATGCTGCCTCCGTGTGGCCCAAAGTCGTGTTTGCAGTTCAGCTGGAGGCCTCATTCTGTGTGTAACTATGGCAAAGAAGAGGAAAGCAGAGCGCAGGGCGTGCTGCTCATCGCACCCACTCTCTTTGGTCCCGCAGAGCCATCATGGAGCACAAGGAGCTGCTGAAGGTTCCCTGGGACTGGCAGATAGGTAAGGCTGTGGTGCCGGCACGTCTGCAGTGACGGTGCTGCAAATGTGTGAGGGGCAGCAGTGCTGGGAAAGGCTTCAGCGCCACGGGACTCAGGCAGGCAGGAGGCAAACGAAGACAAAGGCCTTTCCTCTTGGGGACTCTTGGCTGCCTAGGCCTGGGCTGCAGGGCTCCTCCAGTCCCTGTGTGGGCATCTGTCCCGGAGCACTGCCCAGGCATCTGGGAAAGGAAAGTGCGTCCCAGGATAAAGGCAGAAAGAAAGCAAAGTGCTCCAAGGTGCAAGAGTGCAGAGAGGTGGCCCAAGCTTTGGCCCTAGAACACAGAACTGGTGTGCACCTTAGAAAGTGGCACTTTAGCAAGGGGGAAACTCGAGTTTAATTTGTTTTTTTTTCTTTTTTTTCCTTTTTTTTCTTTTTCTTTTTTTTTTCTTTTTTTTTTTGTTTTCTTTTTTTTTCTTTTTTTTTTTTTTTTTCGAGTTTAATAACAAAGGGAGCAGAGCGGGGAATCTGAACCCAGGAGCACCTTGCAGAAGGGAGCGGTTTGCTCCTGGGAGCAGCTAATCCCTCTCCAAGTGTGCTCGGCAAAGGCCACACCCACTCAGAGCCCGTCCGCCGTGGCCCAGGACTCCTTAGAGGCCACCTGTGCCTCACTCGCTTTGCTCTCCAGTGGAGGACCAGGGCTCAGAGCCTGGAGATGCTGAGGTGACCCCGAAGGGCTGCCACTGGTGCTCTCGGGCTCCCCACGGGGTGTTCATGAGGCGCAGGGTCCCAGCGGTGACACAGAGCCGGGCTGCACACACAGCAGCGGATGACGCAGCAGGGCCTGGGGGTGCTGTGCATAGTGGACACGGACAGGAGGTAGGGTGCGGACACGGCCACACCGAGACTGGCCAGACAGCTTCAGTCATGTCCTCCTCCTGTGAGGAAAGACAGCAGTGGCTGACACGCCCTGCGCCGCATGACCACCCGCCTCCAGCCCCTCAGCATCTGGCCACTCACACCAGCACCGTTCCCTCTGATGGCATCCTGCCAGCTGCGGAAGCGCGCGTGACTGTCCCCAGGGTGCTCTCGAGGGACTGCAGTGGTTGACAAGCCCTTGTGTGTGTCACAGAGTCCTGCTGCTTGCATTTTCTCTGCATGGCACAGAGTGCTGTAATCACATGAAAACCACTGGCAAGGTGGGGTGAGGAAGAGGGGAGGCGGCAGTGCAGAGCCATCCACTTCCATGACTCCACAGCAGCACCCAGGGTGACCCGGGCCTTGCAGCACTTCACATACAACATCTGAGCATAAATTAATTTGCCATTGACAGGAGTAGCAATGATCAAAAAGAATTTGTCCTCGAGCCAGATGCTCATCCATAAAGGATCTGTTATAATCAGTGGTAGTAAAACGTGTCTTCAAAAGGTAGCTTTACTCTGGGATCTTAGACTTGCCATTAAAATGTCAGCCCCTCACCCCGACGTCCCAGGAGATGAGGAAGGGGTAGGAGTGCATCATAGCGGCACCCATGTAACTCCTGGCTGGATACAATGGCCCACAGGGTAAGTGAATACCCCTCCTGTTCTGTCTGAAGCTTCCCTAGGTTTGCAGTGTCCATACCGGGCCCTGGTTCTCGGTGACCACTGTGTGACTTCGCTCAGTTCCAGGCCAATGGTGTTCAGAGAATCTGCTTATTAAGTGAACAAATGAATGGGTGGAGGCAATGGGTCCTGTTCTGCCTTCTCTCGGGTCACAAGACGCACAGACACGGATGCAGGGGGTGAGGCAGGGCCTAGGCTTGGCCTGGCTTCTTCTGCTGGGCACCGAGAGGCACATGGCAGCCACTGGGCAGCCACTGCATCTCGAGGACCAAGGAGACGGGGACCTCAAAAAGCTGCAGCATCTGCTCAGTCCCACCCGCATTAAGAGAAAAGAATTCAAGGAGTCTTCATCTCTTTCCACAGCACTGCCAGCCTCAAACAATCCCTGGACAACTCACATCATTTCACTTTAGCAAAGCAGGAAGGTGTTTTTCCTCCACAGATAAATGGAACAATACATGTTTTCTGTTTGCTGGACTTCAAGGCATTTTTTTTAACAGATTGTTATTTTTCTACAACACTGGTCAGTTGCAAGATACAGACTGGTTAAAAGCAAGAAAAGAATAGTTCCCACTGTTTGTTTTGCTCTGCTGAGTGCAGAGACTGTGTTGAGCTAATCAGTAAAACATGGGAATTAGTATAGCGAAAGTATGCTCCTGGGGAGCAGCAATGCTGGAATCACAGCCAGAAATCTAATAAACCACTTTAATATTCCCTTCACCATGTTGTGCCAGTGGCTGTGTGAACAAATGGAAGCTGCCGTGAGAGATGAACACCACAAGAAGTGTGTGCAGCAGTCAGCCCACCAGACTTGCGGGACGCTGTGGCTTTTCAATTTCGGGCATTGTCATGGATTGTTTTGGATTTTAACTACCAAAGGCCAGAACACAAAACTTGCCTTGAAGCTGGGAGAGTGAGGCCATAGAGCAGGGAACATTTGGAGTTAGTTAGGAACATTCTGTCTGTCACCAGCATAGCAAGGGCAGGTCCAGCACACAGCGCATAGCATAAGGACAGCCACTGTCTCCTTAGTTTAAATCTCTTTAGTACACAAGGACAAGAGTGGCCAAATTCTGTCTTAATGAGAAAATATTTCAAGTAAGTGGTTCGACATACTGTGGTCTATAATTGTAACTATCACAGCAGTTAGAAAAGTGATTTGGTCATTTGTTTGCACTTGTGAATAACTTAGGACCCCATCTGGACAGCAGGTTGGTCGTCAGACACAGGCTGACGTCCACTAACAGCTGACATCCATCTAGGACCAGAAATCTGCAAAGTAGAACACTGCTGGGTTCCAGTGCCCATCTAAGCATGGGCCCACTTGGCTGCCTGCCTCACTCACAAAACAGGGGATTCATGCCCCAAAACTCTGCTTGACCTAGCGAAAGCCACAATTGTGACCGTGATATGTACCCCTAGATGGGATTCCTGCAGGTTCAATACACACACTTAGAATGTCTCACCTGGAGGCACCCTGAGCCGGCTGGTCAGGAGGGTGGACACACGCTGTGCGCCCTTGGACCCCGCCTGGCTGGGTGTGCCTGGAAAGTCACACTCAGAGAAGAGCTGCTCACATCAGCACGCCCACGTGGCAGAGCAGAAGGGAGGGAGAGGACCCAGTGACTGCCTCTCTGGACCCCACCCACCCCAACAGCAGTCTGCCGCAGCCTTCACCTTCCCAAAGCCCTGCCTTGGGTGCACAGGGCTTTGAGGGACCTCTAGGCAGGCACTGTACCAAGAGCGCTCTGGAGACTTGTAGCTCAGTCACGGCGCCAGCTAAGCCAGTGCTGCGCCTTGTCAAAGGTCCTGGAACGTCTGCACTGTGTTCTGTCCAAATTTGATTCTTTTTAGTGGATTAATTTATGGATGAATCTTGTTCCTAATGGCTGGTCACAGATGTCTTTAAGAAGTATTGGATCAACTTGTATGTCTTTTCAGGTATTAGTCATAGGCTGTGGAGCGTTTATTGAAGTTTTAGTAAATCGGTTAAAAGGAAAATGGATTACAAGTATCATGAAAGCCAAGGGCAGGGAAGTGGACTGTTGTGAGGAGGTGAGACCTGTGGTGGGAAACTGGCCCCCAGACTGTGGCAGAACTTCCCTGGGCTACGCAGGAGCAAGGGCCTCCCTTCCTCCCGAGGAACGCTCATCCTACCACTAGAGGGCGCTATTACCCTGAGTTTGCTTACTTAATGTTCAAAGTAATTTTTAATATGGATCTGATGTGACTTTTCTACTTATTAGTCATTTTTGATGTGACTTTTCTTAAACTTATGATCAGAAAAAGTACAAAATTAAAGTTTATGCCCTATCTACTTTTATAAGAGCAAATCAAATTTCTCTGTGGAGGAATCACTGGTCTCTGTCAGTCAGAGGAACTAAAGATCTACTCCCTGCTAAATCACCCCAAATTCACAAGATTTGGGGTAAATCATATGGTGCCACCAGGCACCTGTAAATCGGGCTTTTTGGAAACATCCACTGAATTTATTATTTCTGCTTGTTCTGCCTCTTATTCTTTCAAGGTAGAGAAATGAGCACTATTTTTCTACATTTCCACTGTAGCAACATCTGGGAAAAGATAAAGTAAATTTTAGAATTAGCTGGAAACTTCTGCCTAGGACACTACAAAACTGAGTATCTGGAGTTTGCGTTAACCGGTGTGTATGCAAGCATAAGTGCATGGGGAGAGACTGACTGTAGGGCATTTTGCGGTGACTCACACATGTGAGCCCATGGTACCCCAAGAAGCTAAGGGAGGCAGGGCTCAGTGTCTTGGGTGGGGCTGGACAGAATTCTTAGGCTTGAAGCTGACAGCACTCCACCCTGGATCAAGGAGTGAGCTGCCCAGGGCCACAGGCTGGGGCTCTGGGACCCCACGCTCAGTCTCTGATAGGTCAGCTCTTGCGTTTCAGCATCTGTGTAGTTGTTCACAATTGTGACAACACATGATGCTGGGCGGACTTGTTCCTCTTTTGCATTAGAAACCCAAGAGGTTAAAAGGTTTTCAAATATATGGATAGCAAAAGTTAATGACAGTGAGGCTGTAGTAGGAGGATGGCTGAGAGTTTGAAGCTGGCCTGGGCTACAAAGTAAGTTCAAGGCCAGACTGAACTGCATAACAAGGCCTTCTCTCAAAAAGACAAAAAATAGTTGATGATGGCCATTTTGGCGACAGAACCCAGGCTGGACACTGCCATGCCTGCCTTCCCAGGGGAGCAGAACACCAGCTGCCTAAAGACTAGCAAGATGCAGCGAGTGCTTTGTCCAAACATGAGTCTGGACTTCTTGTTTTCCTGCTCGCACGGGATTCAGCCAGTGGGTGATGCAGAGGAGAGGAGAGCTAGTGTTAGGGGGCCATCCCGTGCCCATGGCCCCTCTGGCCACCGAGTGACGCTCTCTCTGCCCCCCAGGGCTGCTGTACGTGGGCTTCAGCGCCTGCATGTTCGGTCTCTACAGCTTTATGCCCATCGTCATCAAGAAGACCAGCGCCACCGCAGTCAACCTCTCCCTGCTCACGGCAGACCTGTACAGCCTGTTCTGCGGGTTGTTTCTTTTCCACTACAAGGTATGTGGGATCTGTCCACGGGGCCAGTGACACAAGCAGGTGTGGGGTGCTCCGGGGTGCGGGGAGGAAGAAGATGGCTCATCCCCACGATGTGGGACTTTGCGTTGTGACACAGAGTCAGGGTTGGCATCCAGTCCAACAGAGTTCAGTCACTGTGGACCCCAATAACCGGGAAGTAAATGAATACACAGCAGACGAGAGGGAAGAGCTTTCACCTTTATTGTCCACCCAGAAGTTACTTTTTTCCAACCTGGAGCTGGGAGGATTTGTGTAATTCCCACGCTCCAACCCTAAAAATGGGTTCTACCCAAGGCATCAGAAGATCATGTTCTTTGGAGAACAGACAGTTCTGCAGTCTGCAGTTTCTACTCTGCAGATGTTATTATAGCAAATGTAAGTGCAAATGCACACAGGAGGAATAGTTTCCCTCCTAGAAGACTGGGGGTTCGAGTAAGGTAATGCAAAGAAGTTGGAAGGCATTTGCAGTGCATGTTAGCCCTGAGCAATCCATCCTGTCCAAAGCTGGCCCTCCCTTAGCGTGCTGGACCCCACACACATCTTTCCCTGGGCAGGAAGACCGACTGATTCTGACACTTGGCTCTCGGGCACTGTTCTTCCTGCCACCACACCTCTGTGGTCACTGGCAGGCAGTTAGCACTGGCACGTGACACTGGCCAGCCCTTCACCGGCCCTGTAGGGTGAGTGCACCTCAGCCCAAGATAGGGCAGGCAGAAGAGGCAGTCAGAGGGAGACCCAGCCTGGCCACTGAGAGCCATGTGGCCTCGGAGTCAAGACCACCAGCACGTGAGGGTGGCCAGCAAACGGGCACATAGAGGGCGGTGTCTCTTCAGCCAGGTGAGATGGGGTGGCAGGGTACTGGAGGGGGATGGGCTGAGAAGCAGAGCCACCTGCGAGGTGACGGCTGTGGCCGAGCTGAGAAACACAAGGACAGCACACACGGGGCTGGCGGGGGAGCCCGGAGAGGCTGGGACTACCTGGGCATGGCAGGGGACAGGGGCCAAGGGCTGAAGTCCTGTTTTCCCTCAGTGTTGACAAATAAAAAGTGCATATGTTAAGGTGCGCAATATGGTATTTTGATACAGGTACACATTTTAAATGTCTGCCTCCATCAAGCTACATTACCACATCCATCCCACAGTATATAGGCTATTTTATCCCTTTCTCTCTCTCTCTCTCCCCCCTCTCCTCCTCCTCTTCCCTCTCTTTCTGTGCGTGTGTGAGGGGAGAGTATTTAAATAGGTCTTAGCAAATTCCAAGTATGCGTTTTCATTAACTGTAGACAGTGGGTCTCCAGAACATATTCAACTCATAACCCAAACTTCGTGCCCTTTCTTCAGCCAACACCTCCCCATCTTTCTTGAGAGCTCCTAGTTTAAAGGAAACTTGTGGCCAGTGTAGTGGCAGAAATGACAGCGGACAGATCCAGTGTCCAGGGCTGGACACTCTCATTGTCTGTGATTTGTTTTATCTGTGCAGTACATTCTTCATGTTCCAAGCTTACCCAGGTCCTCATGGGAACAAAGGTCTGCCATGTCCTCTCAGGCTGCTCCTGGCCACAGCACTGGGAGGACATTATTTCCTGGGTGCTGGGACCATGTGGCCTGGTCTCATCACTGCAGCAGAGCTGAGAATGGCCTTGAACTCACTAGGTAGCATAGGCTGGCCTCAGACTTGTGGCAATCCTCCTGCCTTAGCTTCCCAAGTGCTGGAACTTTAAGGATGCACCACCACATCTACCTGATCCTAATTGGGAGTGAAGCCTTTTAAAAGTTCTTCGATTAATTCTCTGTGTGTCCTAATATGCAGTCAGAATTGAGAATCACTCTTCTGCAAGATTACCTTTATGGCTGTGTGCATCCATATGCCATTGTGGTAAGGGACTGTCCTCTGCATCACCCCTGGGCTCCCTCCCTAGATGTCGATAGCACCCCCAGTAATGAGGATGAACATCCACACACTGCTGAAGATCGGGAGCTAATGACTTCACAGCCCCTAGGTCCTGCGCTCAGATGCTATCTCATTTCAGGCTAATATAATTTGCAGAATTAACTTGTACTACACCTTTGCTCAAATACAATGTTTCAGTGGATTTTTACAGAAATTTAAATAAACCTATATAATTGGGGCTTTCCATTTGCAATTGGAAATAATTTTTTTTAAATAATCTGAGGACTCTATTCAAAGTGAATAATTGGAGAGCCCTTAAAGTGCACACAGTCCTGCTGCTCTTGGAGCCAAGTCAGGACACAAACACTGCTTTCCTTTTCCTCTGGGGCCACTGTGTTTCCCCGGCACTGCGGCTTAGCTCTTAAATGCTGTCCTGTCTTGTTTTCTATTGTTTTATGAACAACAGTTCTTTGCTTTCATACAAACAAAGAAATAAGCTAAATACTTGTTTAAATTAAAAGTTCAAAGTGTTTTGCCATCAGCAGTCCCTGAAAGGCTCTTATAAGCTGCCTTTGACTTTACAATCGAACAGACATCGTCCGGCAGTCTGGGATCTCTGGTCAGCGCCCTGCCTGCCTGGCTCTCAGGGTGGCACTGGGGCCACAGAGAGAGGCCAGAGCTAGAAGAGAGGTGGTCTTGGTGGCCCCGGGTTTCTACCTCAGCCAGATGGACCATCTCAGAGCATGGACTCTTAAATGACTTTTATTGATACACAGTGTGATAAAAAGAATACAATTAATGTTTCAATTTCAAAAATGTTATTACAGTGAAAGACATATTGCCATTAACTTTCAAAATCCTCCCCCTCATTTTGAACACAATTATTCCGCCGGTCTGACAGCTTTCTGCAGCGGCTCTGGAGTCCTCATTCGTCAGTGTCTTTAGTCGCAATATCGTGGCTGCTTTGATGTCCTGAACTGGTTCAAACGTTTCCCTTTCATCTTGGTGCCAGATCCAGTGCCTAAGGTGGTGGAGGATAGGCCCTCTTTGGAGGGCACTCTGTCAGCGTGGTACGGACTCTAAAAATCCACTCTTGCCGCAGCAACAAGTCTTTACCGCTCAAATGCTCACCAGTGAAAAGGGGCAGAGAGAGATCTTGAGATAATTTATCCAAAAAGGCTACCTCAGCTTTCCCAGGTGCAGTGATGAATGTTGGTTTTGTAGAATCCCATCTGCACATTTTCATTAGAACACGTTCTGTGTGTTTTAGTCTCTTTCTAACACCAGATTTTTAAAAAACAATTGCTGTGAATTATGCAATAGTCAGAGGAGTCTCTGAGGACCGGCTGCCTGTGTTGCAGTCCAGGTCCCCTCCTGTGGGGGTGGGCACAGAGCTCTGTGGCCCACCTGGCCCTCCCTGTCTGCCCCGAGGTCTGTGCCGTTGCTGTGGTTATTATTGTTGGAGATGGAGGAGGCGAAGTTTGCCATCTCTGGTCATGGAGTGATTTTTATGGAGTCATATTATTATGCATTAAATTTAAGATAATCTCATCCAGGAAATATTTATTCTGTGGCCACTGTGTGCCAGCCCATTTGTGGCCCTGGCTTGGTTTATAAATAAAGATGACAGGGACACTGCACATCACCCAACAGACGGATGCCAAGGATGACACTCCACATGCTGGGGCTCAAACAGACCAGCAATTTCGAGTATCCTCACTATCTGTGGGCCCATGCCAGGGAATTAGCAAGGCTGGAAACTTTCATAAAGCGTGGAATCTTTCATTAGACATGGATCGGAATCCTGAGCCCAGCAGCTCTGTTGATCCCAGGCCACTGGGGGCAAGCTGGGTCATGTAGCTGCGCCTCCAAAGCCAGGGCCAGCAGTCCAACCCATTGCCACCTGCGTGCAGAAAAGCAGTATTTATAGGCATGCCCTCAAAAGTAGCCTACTCTGTCTTTTTATAAGAATGCCTTCTTAAAACAGTATGAATTTTAAGCTCATAATGCCCAAATGTAATTGTAAATGGGAGATTTCAAAGTTAATACTTGGCCTTTAATGGCTGTCTTTAATTTTCTTTTTGTGGTACTAAGGGCTGAACCCCAGGCCTTTGCAAGAGCTGCTCACATACATATATGGTGCATTTTTTTGGTGTTTGTCTGCCGCACTAGGTTGCCTGGGCTGGGCTAGACCTGTAGTCCTCCTGCGTGAGCGTCACAGAGTGCTGGGGCTACAGATGTGCGTCCCCATGCTGTGGTTCTCTTCCATACTTTTTACACTACTTGGTGAGCAGAGAATTGGGGGAACTGGTACCTCTGAGACCCAAGTATATTTCACAGAAATACCAAGCTGTGTGTGTGAGCTCCGTGTAGCCTCCACTGGGGCTCACTCTTGCCGGATGGGCCAGGGAGAGTGTGGCTGGCGTCTAGCAACGGGGGAGGCTGTTTTCCCTCAGTATCTCAGGAACCTGACCAGGTCCCTTTCCCCTTGTGTCTCTGCCATCTTGTGAGCATCGATCGGAAGCTATGACAAGGTGCTGGCCACTCAGCCTTGTAATACAATTCTGTGGGAGCATACCCATGCCCATTTCTTTGCATGGCAGCCATCACTTAAGTAGCCTAAAATATTTACCATCTGGCTCCTTTAGAGAAAGTCACCAAAGCCTTGCTAGGCCTTGGGAATCCTTAGCAGGACTGTGAGACATGTATGGCTCTGTCTAGCATGACAGGACCACACCCTCCACCCTGTGTGGTTGGCTGGAACTCAGCCCAGGCCACAGCTGATTGCAAGGCAGGCTGGGAAATGTACAGGGCAAGCTGGGAAATGTAGTCAGACAGTTTGTGCATGAAGGAAAGAAGACAGATTTAGTGAATAAACAGGCAATGGTAAAAATTTCCATTTACCGTTACCATTTCATAGTGAAATGCAGAAGTCACACTTAAATTATGAGGCCATCCCAGAATTACAGCTGGAAGTCAAAAGTTCCTCTAAGTAAGTCTCTTCATGAACTCCACAGCACAGAGTAGATATCTTGGACTCACAACCTCAGGACAAACCGACAAACCAAGGAAAACTGGATTAGGCCAGAGGTGTTGCAGGCATTTTGAAGGGAAATCTTATGATCAAAGTGAGAGCAGCTAGGAGAAAACCACTAGCTGCCCCTGGAGAAGCCCAGGGGTGTGTTCACATCCAAAGAGCAGTCTGTCCCCAGCCCACATGTTCAGACACCTGAGTCTGACGACCAGGTTCTGAGGATTCATCCCCCGGGGGCAGAGTATCAGGGACCAAGTTCAGGGCATCAGAGCACCTTCACTCTGAGGGGGTTGAGGTTGGCTTGGACACAAGCAAGGCAGGGCCCAACAGGACGTGGCCGCGCACCTCCGGGCCAGCACGGGCGGCCCCGTCCCCCCAGCTCCGTGCTCCAGACTCCCCGGTTTTCGTTCCTTCCTTCCCTGAAAGATGAGTAACATTTTCTGACTTCATTGTATTTTCACATCATCCAGTATTTTAACTTGTGTGAGTATAATTCCTCTGGTTTTTAAGCCATATTTTCACACTTACTGCCTTTATTATCCCACCAGACTTTGAAATGCAGATTCCTCTTTTTTGAATTCCTTTTTTGTATTTATTAATTTTTATTCATCCATGTCTGCACTACACAGTGCTTGTATTCTGTGTGGAGTTGGTGCACGTGCATTGCACACCTCTGTTCCATTTTTATTTGCCTTCCCTCCCCCCATCTCTTGATCCCTTCTGCCCGAGTGAGGCCTATCTTCATACTTCCTACTATTTATGTTTTGTGTTACTCTTTATTGATATTTTGGTTTCTCCTGTAAGAGAAACCATGCAGCTCTTAAGCATGTGTGTCTGAGTTACTTCACATGGCACATCATGGTCTCAAGGTGCCTCTGTTTTCCTCCAAATGCCCCGAGTTTATCCTTCTCTATGGCAAAATAATGCCTCACTGTATGTACATGCCACGTCTTCCTTATCCACTCACCTGATCATGGACATACAGGCTGCCTCCGAGATCCCCTCCTGTGAGTCGCAGCAGGTGCTGCTGTGGAGGGCGAGAGTGTGAATACTGCAGGGTTGGCAGGCTGCACAGTCTCTTCACAACTACTCGGCAGAGGCATAGATCTCGCTCTGTCCCAATAAAACTTAATTAACATTGACTTCCGGGAAGATGGTGACTGGAAGAGCAGCAGAGAAAAACCCTCTGGAAGGTCTGCCATGCCAAAACTGAATTATACCAATGGCAAACAGCACCCCTCCCAGAGAACCCACTCCGGCGGCTACAGTGGCACAATTGGATCCGGGGAGGGACCAAAACCAGAACGGAGGCAGAGGCCAGAGAGGGAGCAGCGACAGTAAGTGCAGTGAGACCTCAGTGCGCTGACTCCAAGAAGGAAGGGACACAGTCTTTTACACTGACCATGCCAGCAGCAACATTTGGCCGAGCGCTGGCCAGCCCCATGTACCTCACCAGCCACGGCTACCCAACCCTCACCCTTCGCTGGCTCCCTCAGTGCATCCAGACACCCGGAGGCTCCGCAGCACCCCCCACTTCAGACAGGAGACCACGCCTTGCTCGCCAATGCGAACTGGGAAACATAGTCCAGCAACATGGAGTCGATCTCGAGTGATAGGAACCCCGGGGTCAGATGCAGAGACATTGCTCCTGGGCGTGGGCAGAGCCGCCGCAGTTGGCTCTACCCCACGAATGGGCAGAACCGCCCAGCCAGGGCATACAAAGCGGCTGGGCAGGGGTGGGCCCAATACTGGGGCCAGTTCTGTGGAGTCGCCTGGCGCAGCCCAGCTACATCATCCAAAGCCGCTGCTAGATGGACACCGAGCTGGTGCAGTTTATAAAGCCGCCATCTGGGCGTGCACAGCCATCACTGACTATGGTCCTGCTGGGGAGCGCAGCTGGGCACAGTCCCTCTGTGGAGTGTGGGAAAAGAAGCACGGACCTGCCACAGAGCATGGGCAAGGACGCCACAAACCACGTGGGGATGCCTGGGGGGTGGGAACTGCCTCGGGCCCTGCTGGACCATGTGGCTCCGCCCCAGCCCCGGGATCCCTCTCCCTCGGCCGTGTCCCCCAAGGCTAGCCCTCCAAGAGCTTAGACCCACAAGCTAGAAAAGGAACAAAAGCCACGAGTCAGCGACAGCGGCCAGAGACAAGATACACAAAAAAACAGCAGCTCTGGAGATGGAGAGATGACAACATATTCTAAGACCTGAGAAACTTCTCCAGTTGTCTCCCAAAACTAATAAATAAACTTAGTACATACCCACAAACACCACAATAAGCAGGAGTGGGGCAGATCTCACACTACTTATGCTCAGCATCAAAGGATTCAAAATAAGAATTCAAACCCTCACAGAGAACATTTTAAAACCTCGCTAAGAAAAACGTCTGGGAAGATGGCAACCAGATGGGCAACAGGGAGGGATCCTACCAGAGGGACACCACCCAGACACTGGAACGCAGCAACATAAGACAAGGCAGAGTCAAAGCAACCAGTACACAGCTCAACACACCCAGCTCTACGTCTACTCCCAGGCTGTGGCCCCATTATCTCTCCACTGTATGATCCACTACCAGCAGAGGGCAGCAGAGAGCAGTGGCAGCAACCCCAGAGCCACAGCAATTCCCAGGGATCCAGTCAAGGAACAAATGGGTATTGGTGCATAACAGTAAGAGAGCTGCACATGGAAATGGATCACATGGCTCCATGCCCTTCTCACTCCAACACCTTGAACTGCCTCTGTGAGCACCTTGAGTCTCGGTGACCTGCACACTCACCACCTGTCCCTGTCAGCAATGGGATGAGTCCATGACCTTCAGGACTCACCCTAAACAGCCAATATAAGCACCAGGAGGGACTTCATACTGCTTGTGTATGTGATCCCTGTATGAATCCATAGCAACAAACTACAGGAAAAGCGGCAGCCCTGGAGTCCGGGAGACAACAACGTATTCTACACAGAAAACCTGAGAAAATCCTCCAATTCTCTACTGGAGCTAGTAACTAAACTCAGTGCACATCCTGGTCTACCCCACGCCCCTTGTACCCAGCATCGTGGGTGCACCCAGTGCCCGGCTGTGGGAGGAGGGGAGAGACAGCACTGGGGATTGGGAGGCGAGAGGAGGCGGGGACCCGGAGCCGGAGTGCGGACCCGGTGCCATGGTGGGTGGGGAAGCCCCAGGGAGTCAGGGGCAGCCTGCAGGGAGACGCTGGGGGCCTAGGAGAGGACTCTGGGGACCCTGACAGGGAGTTCAGCAGCTAAGAGCGGAGGGGAGCACCCTCTGGACCACATAAAAACCCTGAGGACCTGGCTCAGGTCTCGGAGCGCAGTGAAGGGGCGGAGCCCTGCAGTCTGCGGGATTGACTCTGGGGACCAGAACAGGCCTCCGGGAGTGCAGACCCCATGAGTGCCTCGATGGAGTGGAGCCTGGCAGTCCATGGGACAGAGCCCATGAACACCCAGAGGGACTTCATACTGCTTGCATATTTGAACCTTGTATGAGCCTATAGTGACAAACCACATGAAAAGCAGAAGTCCTGGAGTCCAAAAGACAACAACATACTCTACACAGTAGACCCAAGAAAATCCTCCAATTCTCTTCTAGAGCTAAAAACTAAACTTAGTGCACACCCTGGACTACCACAGTGAGCATGAGTCAGGGAGACCTCATGCCACTTGTGTCCAGCATTGTAAGTGTGCCCAGTGCCCAGCTGCAAGGGGCGGGGAGCGGCAGCACTGGAGATTGAGAGGTGGGAGGAGGCAAAGACCTGGAACTAGGGTGCAGACCCGGTTCTCTAGCTGGGCGGGGACAGCCTCCAAAGAGTCATGGGAGGCCTGCAGGGTGACACTAGTGGCTTATAAGGGGCTCTGGGGGCCTTTAGGGGGAGCTCAGTAGCCTGAGGGGGGAAGGGGCTCCCTTCAGGCTACATGAGAGCCGTGAGGACTTGGACTGGGCCTCTGGCAGCAAGGTGATGAGGCAGAGCCTGAAGGTCTGCTGGGGGCATCCCCATGGACTCAACCAGGCCCCTGGCAGCACGGCAATGGGGTGGGGCCTGGCGGTCTGCATAGGTGACCCTGAGGACTTGGTCGGGCCTCTGGACATGCCATATTGAGGCGAAGCCTGGTGGTTTGCTGGGTAACCCCACTGACTTGACCAAACCGATGGCCTTGAGGGCTTGTCAGTGGGTTCAGATCATAGTTAACCTGGTTCCCTGCCTATCTACTGTCTTTGAGCATGAGAGCTTTTCCACCTCCCACCACAGCAATTTGTGTACATCCGTATTTGTTACAGCATAATTTGAAGCAGCCATGTCTCTTCACAAAGTGAGAGCCCGAGGGGGTTAATAAATCGAAAAGTATAGTTATTATCAGAAGGAAGATGACTGATTGGGTGGTAGAACAACAGAGATGAGAGTGGAGAAAATTGATTAATCGAACGAGCCATCATCTGTATAACTGAGCAACAAAGGTTAGAGCTCCAGGTGTCCAGAGACAGCTGTGTCAGTGCTGTTGCTGAGGGGGCTACACCCATGTTCAGTGTTTTCATGCTAGGGCCTTGTAGTCAGGGCTTATAAGGGGAAGGATTTAATACAGGACACCTAATTTATAACATTTTATAATATTCACCCCGAGAGTCAAATGCAAAAGTGCAGGAAATCTCTGCACACATTAGAGATTCAAAGAATCCAGCTGAGGGCCTGGACTCACGGCAATGTCCTATACAAGTTCTAGAGGCCTGGAGCCCACAGCAATGCCTCATGCAAGTCTGTCTCAAGGAGAAGCTAGAAAGTGTGCACCAGTGGGGTGAAGGATCTGCGCCAGCAGGCTGAGGGATCTGCAGTGGAGCCAGTGACACTCAAAGTAAGGACCAAAACTCCTCTGAGAAGGACCACAGCCGTCCTCAGGGACAGTGAGTTCCGAGTTCCTCCAATGATCAGGACAGCAGAGTTCATAACATGTAACCAGCATGACAAGCTTCTCCAGGAGAATCAACAGCCCTCTATCCTCCCCTCCCATTCTGCTGTTGGCACAATCCTCAGGGGATACTGACTCAGTTCAACTGAGCGTTCCAAGTTGGCCATTAGTTAATCTGCCACAAGCCTTAAAAATATTGCAGTATTTAACCAGAAACACTAAGGCCACATTTTTCCTAACAAAAACAGAGAGAATGAGACAAAAAAGAAAAGGAGAAGTAAGAGTGGACAAGAGTTGGATAATGATCAAGGAGTTGGAAAATATCTGATAACACTGTGTCTCTCCAGGCCCTTTATCCGCAGTTGTTCTCCCAGAAGTATATTTAATAAAAATGACCCTGCCAGTTCAGTGCAGAGCCACACTCAGGAGGCCTGTGGCAGCTTGTCTATACTGCTCTGACTGTGGCGCCAGCTCTCTCTGCCCCTGGCCGAGGTTGGAGATGAAGCCAGGGCAGAGCCACGCACAGGACCTTAACCACAGCACAGTGTGCTTGGGCATAGCAGGTGCTCTCCAGGGCCAAGGTGCGTCCTGACGCTCGGAGACACACGTGGCGCCAGGGACAGAAGTGCTGTCACTGCTGAGCCACATCCTCCCTCCCACCCAGGACACCCAGCAAGCACTGTGGCTGAGTCTCTTCCAAGGTGTTTGCCAAGACAGTGCACGTAGAGAGCTAGAGAGCGGCAACTCTGAGCAGCCACTCCCATGAGCTACTCCTCTTTAGTGCAGTGTTCAACAAGGGGCTCCTCTGGAACTGGCTTTTTACTTTATTTAGCCGATGGTGTGTATGCACCACTCCAATACCCAGGACTCAACACTGGGCAGTGGGCTTCCACCTCAGATATGATGGGGCTTGTGTATTCTCCTGGACTGAAGTCACTGAGATGCTCTGCCTGGTTTCTCCTCATGTGTTCATTTTATATCTCAGGGAAGACATAGAGGAAAGGGAAGCTTTGTTTTATACTGCAAACAACATTCAGAGCAGTTTTCACAAATGCAACTGTCTAGTAGCTCATAGAACAATTGCCTGCTAGAGTTAGTAGTCAGTTTTCCTGCATGGAAACTCTTCCCAGCTGCTCTTGAGCCCGCAGTAGCTGCCTGCTGCATGACCTTGGGGTGACCCGTGATGACTGAGTGCCACTTGCACACCCACGCCTCACTGACCCTAAAATATCTGTTAGGTCTCTGCATTCCCGGACTCCCAGATGATTTCTAATAAACAGCTAAAATATGGGAAGATTTAATGGTATCGGTGTCATGAAAAAGAATAAAAGAATCAACTAAATGGTGGCTAGAAAGGAGCAGATCACCGTGGCCCGCTATGACCCATTTGTGAAACACTGTAGCATCCCAAGTGGGGTCTTGGTTCAGAAGACGGAAGGACAGAGCAGCACACAGGGGTGTTTGTGGGGAGACAGACAGACAGACAGACAGGTGACCTGGACTCAGCGAGACCTTGCCTCAAAATAAGAAGTGAACAAAGGGCTGAGGTGTAACAGTGCAAAGGCCCTGGGTTCAATCCCAGCACCCACCCATACATGCATACACCCTACATATGCATGCATTCATACACACACATGTACATATGCATGCATATGTACACACACACTACATTCATGCACATAAAATATAAAATGAGTGGGAGCAGACAACACAATATAGACAAATGTTTTGTTTACTGAATTCTGCAGTCCCCTTTCCTCCTGGCTGCTGAAGTTGTTCCTTTACCATTTTCTCCTGCTCATTGGACCTAATTTTCTTTCTCCTCTGCACAGTGTTGGCACTCAGGCTCAGTCTGCTGTTACCTTCTCTCCAGAGACCCCCCAGGGCCTCCCAGCTGCACCCTACTCCCTCCTTTGCTGAGGACGCCCCTGCCCTTCACAGCCCTGCTTGTGCCTCTCATGAGTGACAGTTTCTTTTCCACTGAGTCTTTCTGATACAGTGTCACACATCTCTTTATTTTTTTTAATTTTTTTTTTTTTTTTGGTCTTTTTGAGACGGTGTCACTATGCAGTTCAGGCTGGTCTTGAGCTCACTTTGTAGCTCAGGCTCGTCTCAAACTTGCAACTATCCTCCTTCCTCAGCCTCCCGAGTGCTGGGATTACAGGCATGCGTCACCACACTCGGCGCCATACATCCCTTTAGAAAGCTAAGCATCCTCCATCAAACCAGCAGTCAGCACTCATTAATAAGTACGCGGTCATCTGCAAACTCGCCCAAGCCCACACTCAGGAGCCTGCATTGCCCAGAGGCAGTAGCCCAGGGTCTTCTTTGGGGATGATGAGAAGCCAGGTGCACCTCACCAAGCCCCCACTCCCTGGGTACCCCTGGCTCCCTGTGTGGCCCTCTGAGCACCGCCCTGCTCTTTGCCTTTGCCGTCTGCTCTAGAGTGCTCTGACAGAATGCCTGAGGGAGTCGGCCTGGGAGAGTCAGCCTCGAGGAGAAGCTTCACTCTACCTCAGGGCTGTGGGCTGGCTGCGGGACAGTGTTTGGGCAAGTGGCGAGGGACAAGGCTGTGCATCAGGTGGGAGGGCCTGGCAGAGGACAGCTGCTCATTGCAGGGAAGCCGGGAAAGGGAGGGACAGGGGAGGAGACGGAGGACGTCAGCGTGGCGCCCCGTGGCCTCCTGCCCCCACACCCAGCAGCGCCCCCTGCTGGGACCCAGCCTCCAGCGCAGATGCTCAGAGCTTCCCATGCCCTGATCCCACACCTTGCTTCTTAGTCAAGCAAGGAAAAGAAAGCTGCCCTGGAAAACTGCCCACACTACAGTTGGTATTTTTATAAGTGTGCCTTGAAATGACCTCCAAACTGTGAGACTGTTTCCCACAGGGATGCCTTTACGTCCATTAAAGCCATTAGTTCATTAAAGCTCAACTCCGATGTTTCAGCCTATTCTTAATAATGTACGAGAGCCACATTAGTGGAAGGGCAATGCCACCGATAGCCAGCTGTCGGAGGGGCAGCTATGACCCTGCTTGCCAGCCAGGGTTTGCAAGACCTCAGCCGGCCTCTTCCTCGGAGGGCTGCGTCCCGGGCACAGGGCTGCAAGCGGCACAGGGCTCTCATCACGAGTATGGCTCACGTTGACCCCTTCCCACAGTGACCCGTCAGGATGGAAAAGACCGCAACAGAGCGGCATCCTTGGGGTGGCGCTGTGCGTAGTGACCGTGTCCTCCCAAGGCTGCTGAGTGCAGCTCTGGATCTGCGGCCCATGACGCACAGCATGTTCTGGGGCCACACTCGGCCAAGGGGAGCTGGGGTGCATGCAGCAGGCCCTCAGCCCGCGGGAGGAAGAGCCCCTGCCTCTGACAGTCCTCTCCAGTGTCCCCAAGATGGTCCTGCCGCCTTGGCGTGGGGATGGGGAATATCTCCTCGCAGCTGACAAGTTAGGTGCTCAGACTGCCCAGAACTGTGTCTGATGGGCTCTGGAGATGAACTCTCTACGAGAGAAGCGCAGCAACCAGAACTGGAGGCTTCTGTTTACTTCTCTCGCTTGGTTTGTTTCTACTAAGCTAAAGAGAGGAAGGAATTGAGACTTTCCTTGCTTTTTAAAACATTAATCAAAGTTCTGTCACCATTTGAACTATCCAGAATTTATCCTGTTAACCTTAGTGCTTATGGCCACTCTCTATGGGGAAATGAAAGCTTTCTGTACCAGCTGTTAGCAAAAGCCCTTGGGCACCTTCCAAGATGCCTTCCCCACATAAGACTCCATACTGTCTTGTGAGCAATTTTATAGTGAATTCTATGTGCATTAACCCACTTATGCCAAAGACTGAAATTTTAAAAACTGTACATGAAATTCATGTATATTACCTAGAAAAATTAAAGGAACAAGAATTTGAAAACATTTCATTATGCCCATTGTTATATGCATTCTAAAAAGGGGATCACTAGGTACTGGAGGGTCACACAGAAACTCCCTGAAAATAAGGCATGTATCATCATTCTAAAGCTACATCCCTCGTAACACTTGGTAGCGAGTCTGTCACTCTGTGGCTCCATGTCCAGAAGAGGGCTGACTCTAGTAAGTGGCCTGGAAGCCAGGAAGCAAGGTGCCTTGGGTGCTTGCTGCGAGGGGGTGCTCTGGCAAGCGCTGCACCGGCCTTATCTGGTCCCCGAACCCCCATCTGGCAGTGTGCTTGCTTGACAAGGAAGCCAGGACCAGGACCTTAGCAGGAAAGGAGGAGAGCTGAGGCTTGGACCACTGTGTGGGTAGAATGTGGTGGTAACTGCGAAGCCCCCATAGTTAACCTCCTTCCATCCACAGCAAGAGAGGGAGTGTGCATCTCACCCATCCAAGGCTCCTCCTTTGAAATGAACCCTGAGTATGGATCTTGAAAAGGAAAATAACTCACGAAGTAGCTGGGGTGACTGTAATGTTTAGAACGAACCATTTTATGCACTAACATCTTAGCTAAAGGATGGAGCTCTTGAATATAGAATTTCAGGAAGCAAGTTTAGAGTGAGGTAGGTTTCTGAGATCACTTACAATGGAATGGAGGCAGTGGTCTCCGTTCCCTATCTTTTTATTTTACAAATTCACAAATCAAAGAATAAGGCACATTTATTTCCATAGGGGAAAACAAAATTATTTCAAGTTAATTCAGTAAAGCTGTTGCCAGTGGAATCCAGCACACAAATCCATATGAGGCAGTGTTACCTGATGGCTCAATGTGCAAAATAAAGGAGTCAAAGGACAGAGTGAGGGGTGTCCTAGAAAGAAGAGAGAGAGAGAGGGAGAAAACGCTGCAGCCAGGACACTTGTCCTCAGGCATCCTCCCTTGTGCCACTTCTAAGATGGCCTTTCCTGGTCTGGAGCCACCAGCGTCGCTCAAGCTTTTGCTTCTGTCTTACAACTTACTTCGTAGAATCTCCAGGTCATTCTCCAGTTCTTTCCTTCCAGCTTCCAGTGCATATTTGTCTTTTTACCAGCTGTTGATTTTTCCAGAGCAGGGCCTTCAGAAACAAAATCAGAGAACAGAATTAGGGCCGTTTCCATGGATGCAGCAGGATTGGCCCTGGGATCAGAGCTAGGGATCGACAGGACACTCTCACGCTGTAAGAGCCTGTGGGTTTTGCTCATCTGTGCCTCTGCTCCTCTACAGAGACTGCTGAGTCCCCGGGGTAGGGACCAGCTGTGTCTGCCACTCCCTTCCCCCAGTGCACAGTCCAGTACCTGAGGCAGAGGGGGCATTGCAGAAAGCGCATCACTCAGGGTGGACAGTGAGTGAGGAAACGGCCACACCCACCTGTCTCCTTTCCCCACCAGCACCGACCAGGGTCACCATGCCAGTTTCTGAAGTTCTATTTTTTCAGGTTTTTCGCCACTGACTGCAGCACTCAGTGGTCTACGCCTCTCGGGGAGTGGTGTGTGTGCATATCACATTTCCACCATCTGTCCATCTCCTCCTCACTCCACCTCTTGGTCCCTTTCCCTTT
This sequence comes from Dinomys branickii, assembly GCA_004027595.1. Taxonomy (NCBI): domain Eukaryota; kingdom Metazoa; phylum Chordata; class Mammalia; order Rodentia; family Dinomyidae; genus Dinomys; species Dinomys branickii. The sequence continues at coordinate 143,434 of PVLD010001031.1, read as the reverse complement.
TGCAAAAGATCTGCCTCCGCACTCCCTGCTACCCGTCCTTTACTTTGTTCTGTATGTGTAGTGTGACTTTCTCAAAGAAGAGAATCTGGGCGATATTTAAACTTGTGTGTTATTCTTAAAAACCATCCACGACTCCTCAAGACTTGTATAAAGTCACACGCACAGCCCAGAACCAGTACCAACTGTCCAGTACTGTTAGGAAGAAGCATGCCCATAGACACTGGGCGTGGTCTGCTTTGTTAGGGATGGAGCAGGAATGGCAAATCATGCTCCTTTTCTCTCTTCAAGGAAAATCAGATCCCACAAAGATAGGCACCAGAGTTAACATCAGTTACTCCTGGGAAGACAAGTAACATCTGCATGGATTAAGGCAAAAGAAGGGTGGGGTCAGTGAGAGGGTCATTGTTTATGGTGTCCTCACGTCCGCAAGTGGAATATCCATAGTTCTTAATGGAATATTCATATTTTTTGTGGGTTTAATGAGGGCACAAACAACCAGTGCTTTACTGAGTGGTGTTGGAGTTTTTGCTTTTAAACTGATGTATTCTAATTTGTGCTTAAGGAGCTGCCCCAACATATCAGCCTGGTACTGCAGAGACAAGTAGCTAAGGGTTCCTTGTATTAGCCACAGGTCTAGGAAAGATAAGACCCAGCCAGAGCAGAAAGAGGAGTTCCCTCTTTGTCGAGAGAGCTGGCCTGCTCATCACCTGTTCGGGGAGGAAGCCACTGGCCTCCCAGAGAGCCAGGGCCCTGCTCTCACTGCTGACACCCACTCCGTGTCCTTCAGTTTTCAGGACTGTACCTGCTGTCCTTCTTCACCATCCTCATCGGGCTGGTGCTGTACTCCTCCACCGCCACCTACATAGCCCAGGACCCCCGTGTGTACAAGCAGTTCCGCAACCCTGCGGGGCCTGTCGTGGACTTGCCTGCTGCGGCCCAGGTCGAGCCCTCGGTCACCTACACCAGCCTGGGCCAAGAGACCGAAGAGGAACCCCGTGTGCGTGTGGCCTAGGCCGTGGCCCCATGCTCACCATCATCTCTGCGTTGTACATAGAGAAAGGTATTTACTAGGTGCAGCTCACACACATGGCCTGCAAGGTAGCAAGTCCTGGGAGCCTGGAGAGGTGCATGCTAAGGACCACTGGACCAGGCCCAGTGCACCTGCCCAGAGCCACTTGGCGGTGTGCACCCTGTCACAACCTCTGTGTCAGTTACTGTGACAATGTCCCGATCAAAACCCGTGTCCTCATCATCATGAGCTGTGTGATTGCTGTGATGCTGGTCTGCAGGAAGGTCTTTTGGACTCCTGACAGGACCATTGCCAGGGCCCACACAGTCCACAGACATCCACTGCTCTCTAGAAGTTCACTTCTGAGGGGTCATACTTTAGTGTTTGCTTAGGCAGAGTGACGTGCCACAGGCGCGCCATCCTGAGAAGTGTCACAATCCTGGGCCCGGTGGCTGGTGATTTCTCTCACCCTGCTGGATTGCCTGCCTGCTCAGTAAGTTCTTCATGCTGTGACCCTTGTGGGGAGGGGCAACTGACTACACAATTCTCTATTCTAGGAATAGACTTAAAACAAGTATTTTAGCCTTTTTCTATTTTAGTCTCTGATTACCCAGGCCATCGCCTTTCTTTTGGGTCATGAAATTCAGCTAATCAGGTCCCTGTAACAACAGGATAAGAACTGTTCCATTTCTGTGGCTTAGGGGAAACCCCCAAAATAGGAACATTTGTGTTTGGGGTTAGATTTGCTTTCAAAATTTTTCTGCCCCTCCCTAAAGCATCTCTTCAAAAATTATTTTTTATTTTCCTATTTCCTAGATTTTCTTAGGCATAATATGGAAATTAATCAAGGCACAGAAAAAAGCCATACTCTTCTACCCTCTTAATTATATCAGCCTGGAAATGATCTTTACTCTGGAGTAGCCCTGGTTACAGCACCTCCCGAGGTCACAGTGCCAAGTGGGGCTGTCTTGGTGACGGCTCGGTTGCAGTGGGAGACGTCGACATTGGAAAAGTCTGGCATGGTGGTCACATTTGACACGCATCTAACAGCAGAGCACACTGACGCAACATCCTAATGGGTGCAGAGAGTACTACAGGGTAAGGCTTACACAGGTAAGCCCTACACAATGTGGCTCCAGCCTAGCCTGGTGCTGTTAAGTAGCCCCTTCATTCCAAACACAGAAAACCAAGGACCACAGACCTCTGTCTCTTGGAACACACACTCCATGTCAGTGTGTGAGGTGCGTTGTAGACTGGGCCAGCTTTAATGCCACCCACCCCAGGGGATCTCAGGTGGCATTCCAGGGCCTGCATAGCATTTATGGGCCCTTGAGCAATTCAGAACACCTCTTAGGCAGGCAAGCAACTCAAAGCATGCTGGAGTCTGTAGAGAACAGATAGTGGGGTGGGGCTGATGAGGCCTGGAGGTGCAGGCAGAAGCAGTGCCCTGTCCCCAGCACTCCCGTGACCTTTTTGTATGACTCCTACACAGGCAGGGGTCCTGTCACAGAAGATGGCAGAGAAACCATCCTCTCTGACATGCAGATTTCACGGTCACTCCTGCCCCCGGGAGCAGGCTTCACTTGCTGTGGTGTCCAACCTGAAGCTCTGTCAAATCAAAACAGCCTTGCTACCTTTGAACCAATTAAATACCTTTCTCTGAATGTTTTTCTTAATTTAGATCTGAAGACCTTTAAAGATTGTGGTTTTATTTTTCTGTTTACATTCCTTTGGTTTGCATAATTTGCTTGATTTATTTCATTTGTAGTATTTATTTTAAGCCAAATGTTTTTGTCATTTTGATTCATTTTTATGATGCTAATTTGTAAACACTTGGTAAAGTCTTATGAGAAGCAAGTAGCTGGAATAATTTCCAAGCCCACTCAGTGGACTGGGAATTTTTTTAAAAATTCAAATTTCCAAAGGTTTGCAATTGAGTAATGGCTAAAGGTTGCCATCTGAATTATTTTCTAGGATATTTAGCTTGACTACTATATGGAAACCAATTGTGAAGGTCAAGGTAAACTCACTGTAGGCGCTTTGTCATCCCGTGTCCTGGTAATCAGACCTTCACATCACCAGGTCAACTCATCATGTTGGTTTCTCTCTATTTAGAGAGGCTGCAAATGTACTAAGCTGTCCAAGATCAGGAAAGGACAAGAACAGTAGCAAAGGACAAATTCTTTTTCTGTGTAAAAATGTCGATCCTTTGGGAATGGGGAGGGAAGTGGGAGTAGGGCAATATTAATTCTAGCAGTTTTAGTTTCTGAGATTTCATAACAGTAGAAACCAGCAGCAACTTCAGCTTTTTAGTCCACCACTGCTCTTCCTCAACAAGATGAGACTTTCAAAACCTGTACACAGCCTGATTAAACTCTCCTGAAGCCACCTGCCCCCCACAGTAAGCGGTGGTTCTCACTTTCTTGACCAAGTCTTGCACTGGGGACAAGCTAGTCCTGGTCATACCTTCCCCCAGCTGCACACCCGACACTCACGTCCGGTAGACCAAGCAAGGGAATGGTTTGCACCACTGTGTCCCACAAAAATGTTTCAATGTTTAGTTTAGATATTGCTAACTTGTGCTATTAACCTGACAAGCGTGTAGTATTGTTTGTTTTGGTTTATTTTTCATTTGTAACCACTTAGTAGTCCCAGCTAGATACCAGTACAGATTTTACCCCATGGGTAGGATTCTACTGTTAAGCCACATAACAAAGCACACTAATCCTGACACTGCAAATGGAAAAATATGAACCAAAAAAGGAAAATTACACCAATAAGTTGAACAAACTGTCCATTTTTTGATATTTGCATGCTCCCCTCTGAACTGGCTGTGGCAATGTAATGCCTGTATAATGTTTTCAAATAAAAATAAATGCTTTATGAAAGCGCTGAGTTCTTGGATATCCTGAGTGTTTTTCCATGCTATGACAACCAAGGGAGCCGCTCTCTTGGGATCCTGGAAATAGCAGTGAAGGCAGATAGCCGGGTGCAGTTCAAAATACAGGCCTGCGAGAAAATATTTCCAAATTAGGGAGGGCACCGGCAGTCTCTGAATTATAGCTCCAAGAAGCCAAATCAGACACATTTGTTCTTTGCAAAATTAATTATTTATCTGGGTACTCTCAGGATCTGGGGCTACAAGCGCAAAGCCTGCATTTAACACACACAGGACAAAGTAACTGTATCCCAGGTGAGCACTGAGCACTCTCTGAAGCAGGGATTTGTAAAGCGGTGACCCCCTGCACCCGATGTTGCTGCCAGAACCCTGACTCCCAGGATCTGCCCTGCCCTGGCTGCCAGTGCCCAAAAGCCTGAGAACCTCTGGCAGCTTCTTCACACATGCTCATGGCCCTGCACTGTGTTCACAGTCAGCCCCCAAAGGAAACAGGCCCTGCAACTCTGTGTCTGAACTATACACTCACAGTATTTTTTGAGGAAAAGCACATTTTCTAGGAGAAAAGAAACAGTGACACACTATATGCTTTATAAGGATGCTGGAAGGTCTTCTTGGGTCAGCCCCTACAGACTCAGAACAGTGTGTACTTCACATAACCTTCTTAAAAAATTGGGACCCATAGTTGAAAAAAGATGCCTTTGAACAATGTAAATCTTTCTCTAAAGGATTGTTCAATTTTATTTAGTAAGCTATTTGATCAAAGATGAAATAAAGTTGAACTTCAGCCTAGCTTCTGTCCAAACACTCAGCAATCCCAAATAACTGGGTCCAGTTAGCATAAACAATAAATAGACAGGTCATATTCCATCTTTTCCCCCCACTGAATTATAATTTTCTTAATTGAAAGAACTGAGCTTCCCAAGTACTTGAGTGCTCCCGATATGCTGAGATAAGGAAGTACTTGAATGACTTTCATAGCCATGCGTATGAGGCAAAGTAGCAAAAACTAAACTTCGGCGGAAACTTCTTACTCTGTCTTCATATTTCCCAGGAAAACGGGCCACCGTGTGTGCAACCCTGGACCTGAAGCCAGGCCCTCGTCTGTGCCGGTGCCAGCCACACCCACGGAGCCTCGCATGCATTTTCACTCTGCACCTTTAAAACTATACAAAATCTTTTTCTTTCTCCCACTATTTCTAAGGGCATTTTGTACCATAGGTACAAAGGAGGGAGTCCCCATACCCACCTAAATGCTCCAACTGGAGGACTAAAACTCACTTTCAGTTTGGTCCCTGGACCAAGGCTCGAGTGCAAAACAACACTGTTCTTTTGTCACTCACAAGTCACCGTTTGAGTTCACAGCGCACCGTCTTAACCGTTTGCACAGATCCTTAGCCTTCCTTTTGTCTTCTTTTTCCTTATTTTTCTTCTTTCTGCAAACACAGAGGCCTCTAGCTGTGGACAACCTAGCTGGATCTCCACCCGCATTCTCTGTATGGTTAAAGATGTTTAATTTAAAAACATTCTAAAGCAACTGGAAGGTCTACTCCAGATGGCCTGACAGGACCAGCCATTGTCCTCAGACAGCCAGAGAGGTCTTGCCACACACAGCTGCAGCCTGATTAACAAGGAAAAGGAATGGCAGGTGAGAGGAGGTCTCAGGAAATGTGCTTTGAGATCAGGGCCATTGATCTGGAAGGACAAAGGGCCATGGGGATAACACTGAACTCTGTGAAGGCACAAAAGTGAGCTTGTCGCTCGCCCGTGCATCAGCACTATGACAAACTCCCACAGTGCCCAAAAGGCCTGTCTTGGTTACTTTTCTCTCGCTGCTGAGACAAAATACCCAATGCCCAAAATGAAGGAAGGAAAGGTTTATTTAGCTTACAGTTTGTGGAGGTTTCAGTCCATAGTTGGCTGGCTCAGAGGCAGAGGGGCACATGGCAGAGGGCAAACTGTTCATGGCGGCAGCCCACAGCAAAAGCCACAAGAGCAAAAGGGGAGAATGGCTGCAAGCAGCCTCTTTCCTTCCCTTACATTGTAAACAGGCTACCCCCACCCAGGGGGTGTGTAGCTCTCACACAATATCCATGCCCTCCTCTTCCACAGGCTCAGGATATATACAAAGTAAGCACCTTAGCTTCCTCCTGAGTCACTCAGCTAAACCTCTAGACTCCTCAAGTTGACACAGTGTATCAACCATAACATTCCACCCCTTGTCAACTTGGCAATCAGACACACTTTCTTAAACCAGTTTCCAGATACAAAGACATGCTTATATTAGAACCATAACAGGCCACTTCTGGGAAAAGGCAGCTTCTCCTTTACACAATTGGAAGTAATCTTTCTGAATGCACTGCCTCAAACAGATGGTACCAGCTGAAACTGTGCAGATGTTCCTTGTTGTTATGGTTTGTGCCTGGATATCCCCACAAAACCTCACGCACTAAAGGGGCAGGCTACCAGAGTTTTTGGTTGATTATGGGTGTGAGCGCTACACCCACCCTAGGCTGGGCAGCCTGCATACAATATAAGGGAGGGAAAGAGGTTTGTTCTTCACACACTCCTCTGTTTTTGCTCTTGCTACTTTTGCTGTTTTTCCGCTGCCATGAACTGTTGCTCTCTGCCACATGCCACTATGTCTTACAGCCAGCCAAGTATGGACTGAAACATTCTCAAACTGTGAGTTAAATAAATCTTCCCTTCCTTTATTCTGGGCATCAGGAGTTTTGTCTCAGCAATGAGAAAAAGTAACTAAGACACTTGTTTAATAACCTTCGTGTTTAATGACTGCTCAGACTTTACAGCCTGCCTTTTTTTTCTTTGTACAGTTCTGCACTTCTTGTTTATCAAGCCTCAATGTCTTTTTTGTAGAGTTCATTTTGTGTCTACAGTATTGGGATTTTTGCTGATTGTACTGTACATACAGTACTATAGTTTTTCTTCTGTTATATATTACAGTACTGCATGTAACAGTTATGTAAATAGAAGCAGTCATCCAGTTGGAGTTTCCTTTGACCATTTCTTTGTTCTGAATATTGAAACATTCATAGTATACACAATTGGTGGCTACTCAATTCACTACCTAGTCATGGGAGCAGACCTCGATCATTAAACCTGAATGTCTGTGTGAGGCTCACTCAATTAGATGCAAGAGCTACAATAGAGCACCAAGCAGGTTAAGCATGCAGCTCATGACCGGTGCAGCAACACGAGCCTGAGACTGACAACACTCATGCTGGACTCTAGGTGCAGGCTTGGTCTATCCCAGGCAGACCTGGAAATGTGATCACCTGGGCTCTGAGAAAGAAGCAGGTGTCTCCCTCCCACAGAGGTTGGTGGCACGGTGCTGCCCCATCTGAGGGAGAACAGCGGGGTGAGGCTGGCCACCTGCCTGTGATGGCAGGATCACTGGTCTCATCTCGGAGAACAGCTCTGCCTCAGGGCCATCTCGTCCTCAGGTCCCTTCTCAGAGTCATCCACAGCCAAAATGATGGGAAGAGACAGGAATTTGAGCAGCAAGACTTCAACCACCATCACTCTCGATTCACTGCTAAATGTACCAGAAAAACGTAAAAGAACAGGAAAAAACTGGGCTCAAGGAGATAGTTTTGCTGGAATCACTCAGAAGTAAATTAAAGAAGCCAACACACTTACGCATTTCCAGAAACGCTGAATGAAATAAGTGCAGGGATGCACAGATGCACATTCCAGTGGGGGAGGAGGCTCCCGGGCACTGAACGGCAGTGCCTGCTGGACAGCAGGGAATCCATGATCCCAGCAGTGTCCCCAAGCACCACTTCTAAGCTCTGGCCTGACAAGGAACTCAGGGTGACAGTGTCTATTGTTGTGCAAAGTGGGGTCTCCCTGCCAGTGCTCTTGGCTTGTCTTCTGGCAGGCAGAACTCCTTCCTCAGCACCTGGTAAACTTTTAGCAAGAGTAATAGTTGCAGTTTCACAGGCGGTTGGCCATGTGCCAGTGTCACAGCAACTAGTGAAGCAATAAAAAAAAATCTACTTGTTCTTAAAGGGAACAGTATTCTGAATGAACTGCTAGAGAAAGAGGAAATGGGCTAAACACTGGAATAAGAAAACAGCCTCCTTGTGGGGCGAGGCTCCCTGCAAGCTCTTGTTTGAGCTCTCTAACGTAGTTTCTGGCCTCCAGTAGGATGATAAAAGCTACACAGGTCATGCATGCATATAAATGGGTGAGAGACTCACATAACTGGTTTATGCTCCCAGGATTTTGCATTTTCAAGCAAAGAGAAATTGTCAGGGCTGGAGAACAACTTGGTGTAAGGAATTCGTAGCTGAAGACAGAGGCTCCGGTTTGCACTCCCTTTTCATTGTGCTCATGACTTTCACACACAGTGACGTCCACTTTCACTGTAGTCACAAACTTTAACACAGAATTTGAGAAGAGGAAACAAGTCACTTGATGGCCTTCGAGCTGTCTCAAGGCCTGCGATGGTTGGCTTAGTTAGAAGGAAAGAGCTAACAGTGTTAGTCACCACAGGCAAAAGTCTGCAGGGATGCACAGTGCAAACCCTCAGTGAGAACCTGAGGCATGGCTGCTGGAAACCAGTGTGGACGGCCAGATCCTCGCCCTCAGGGGGCAAACAGCTCCCATGAGTCATCCTGTTAACACACTTGTCCCAGCCACTCAGGACCGTGTTCTCAGCTACTCCTGTGCAACACAGCAGTGTGGGGAGGATCCTTGGGACCAGCTTTGCCATGGTCCTGCCCTGGCCAGATGTGTGACCAGGGCTGCAACAGTCCACCTGAAACTGCTAAAGCCATGTGAACACCCCCTGCTGCCCCCAAGCCCTGCCAGGGAAGGGTATGGGGAAACTGAAACCGTCCAGCAGGTGCTCAACCACTGGAACATCCAACAGGCCTCTCAAACTTGTCTAACACAGAATCCATGAGTCCCCCAAACCCATTTCTCCTCCCCTGCGCCCCACCATCTACACGGACCCTTGGGTCGAGTGTCCAGATTCATCCTGCATCGGGAGGCTCTTGTGTGATGGGGAGTCCGTGCCTGCGGTTAGGAGGCGGCCTGCTGGGGGGCCTTCTCGGCCCGCCCCTCCCTTCTCTGTCCTGGCTACCAGGACCAGCAGAGCAGTGACTCAGCGTGCTGGGCACAATGCTGGCGACCAGACCTCCCTGGTGGGGCTGCTGCAAGGATCCAACAAAGATGCAGAGAGAGTGAGGCATGGTTCTGTGCCAGCAAGGGTTCTGGCCCTGGTGCAACCTCCGTCCCTGCTCCAGGGATGGGTTTTCTGCCTGTAAATCATGGGCCCGTCGCCCATGCACTTATGCAGAAGCCAAGAATTCACTGCAGCCAACGGCCTCAGCCTTTGACCTCTTGAGACGTGCTTGGGAGGGAAGCAGACCTTCCGAGCCCGTGCTGAGGGCCACTCTCCGCACCGCCTCGCACCATGCTGTGCCGTTCACGTCTCACCTGCAAAGCTCAGCGGTGGCACTGAGGGTGGCAGAGGCTTAGACCACAGCAGACTTCACAGGCCTAGTGTGCAGTGCCCTCTCCAAGCCAATGAGGTGCTGGCAGCAGGCAGAATTCCCTGCCCCAGAGATCAGCAAGCCCAAAATAGGGGAACAACAACAACCGCGCTGTGGCTCGGGCACTAATGTGGAGTTTTTCCCAGCCTCTCCCCGGGCAAGGAAGATAACCTGCTGCCGGATTTGGAAAGCTCCCTCCAAACTATGACCTTGTCCTGGGAACTACACTTTCCTAAAAGGCAGATCCACATGGGGCAGCAAAGCCAACCTTTACCACAGATGCTTGTCAGTATTTGCACAACCAATAGCAGTTACGAAAGTAAGTACTTACTGACACACACACTGTAATTCACAGGGAAGTCGGTTTGGAGCAGCATCTTTCAGACTGCCTGACAGAACACACAGGGTCTTTACATGAGCAGGACTGTTTGTTTTCTGGTCAGCCATCAGCTGGACCCTGTCCTCATGACACACTAGTGCAGTCCTCATTGCGACACCCTCATCTTTCACTGGAACACCTGCCCGTGACTCCCCAGCTCAGTTGACCGGCCCAGCGCCCTGGCCCTCCACAGCCATCGCCATCCTGTTCCGTGCCCGGCCCTCTGGGGGGCTGTTCTGCTGCCTGAAATCCAAGACCCCGCCCCCCTCCATAGCGCCCGTGGGTGCCACGCTCCTTGTATTCTGTTTCTTCCCACCCTACGGCGAGGGTCTTGTCCACACTGCTCACTCCGTTATCCCCAGGAGGGCGGGGGTCCGGACACGCGTCCGCTGAATGAGTGGGTACACTGACTCGTGAGCGAACCAGTGAACCACAGCAAAAGCCCTAATGCAGCACACAAGGCCGGCGAGGAAGTCCCTCTTCCCCGCTCTGTTTTGCTTAGACACCAGTCAAACTGGCTTCCTGTTAGTGACCTGGCTCCTTCCTGCCCCATGGTCTGATATCTGCTTTCTCTGCTGCTGGAATCTCCCTGTCCCCAAATAGGAGAGGGGCTTTACCCCTACCCCCAAGTATGTATGTGGGCTCCAGCGGCAGATTTAGTAGGCAGTTACAGAAGTACACGCTCTGAGGAGAGAGGAGGCGCCCTTCATGATGGATAACCTACGATGTCTTGCCCAAGAGCACCTTTGGGACCTTTGCGTCTGTTAGCTGCCTCAAATTCAAGCTGCTCCCCTCCAGTTATCAGCAAGGAGAGACAGCGTCTTTAAGAGGTTTGGCGTGATGGAAAAAGCAGCAAGCAGAGGAGCCTGGGTAGCAAGACCCAGACACCTGTCTGGACGGCCGTGGGTAACTCTGTCTGTCACATAAGTAAGTTGCAGTTTCCTTAGAAGTGTGCTTCCCCTCACCTCCTTTCTGTCTTTGCCCCTGTTCTTCCTCACCCCGTCCCCTCCTTCCGCTCAGGAGACTGCACTTGTCCTCCAGAGGACTCTCAGAGCTGCCCTCCGGGCTCCCATGAGGCCCCAGGCCTCTTCTCTTCCCGGCCGCACTTTCATCCTGAAGAGCTGAAGAGTGGCCCATGTCCACCTCCCACTGGCCCCAGAGAAGCCAGCCATCTGCTTGACCCACCCAGCAGGGTGTCTTGCCTGTGGGGTGCCATGAGCTTTGCTGACTGGACCTGCTCAACTCACAAGGGAGAAAATTGGGACAAAGAGGGAAGATGTTTCAGGGACGTGAATTCCAGCTCAACATAGATTGGGGCTTCCTGGAACTCAGAGCTGATCCTGAAGTACAGTCTGACTCAGTGGGAGTGGGGCCCTGGAGGCACAGGTCCTCTTGCCTGGGCCCCAGAGGAGCGGACACGCAGCGGGGAGAGGGGCTGCCCTGCGAGCTGGGAAGGAGGCAGTGCCTCCCACTCATTTGAAATCTGTATCTCCTTGGGTTTGGGGTACAAGGGCTTTTACTGCCTAGCCCGGTCCTAGCCCGGTGGCTGGGCACAGCATGGGGAGACAGCATGGAACCCACATTCTGGGAGGGGGCTGGGGTCTCCAGGGTGGAGTGCCTGTGCAGGCCCCGACACCCGTCCTCCTTTCCTGGGGTACTCCTTGCTGACCGAGGTGCCACTTCTCCACAAGTCCATTCCTAGGAGTGGGCGAGGAGGGGCCTCGCCTCAGGAAGTAGTATATGGAAAGTGGTGGGTTATTAAAGGACCAGGAAAAGACAAGAAATTGGGAGTGGCAGCAGCTCTGCTGGGGACCAACAGGGTGCAGTGGACAGAAGAGGGAACCTTGGGCCAGACCTGCGGCCCTTGCACTGTCTTAGGTTGGGGAGTCAGCCTCTGGGTTTCCCTCTAGACTCTTCAGACTTCTTCCCTCCTTTGGAAGGCCGAATGTGAATTTCCAGAAGAGAAATCATGGGCTTTAAATGGAACACACGGGTGCAGTGCCGCATGTGTCTGCAGATCCTCCACCAGACTGTGAATTCCACAAGCCAGAAAGATCACCAAGTAGTCATTTCTCTGGAAGCAGCAGAGACAGGGCCAGAGCAGAAAGCAAAAGGGACACTCACTGGTGAGCTCTCCCTCTTTGAGGTAGAGTTTTAATACCTGTATGCTCATGGTACCACCTTTGGTGCCTTTGAAAGAAAAAACCTGGCACCAGTCCCTAGGAAGCAACTGTTTTATAAACACAAATACTGTTTTAAAATTTATATGGAAGTAAAAAGACACTTTGGACCAATAGGTTCATAGTCATTTATCCAAAACTGGGCACAAGAGAATTTTTAAGAGCAGTTGTAGAAATAAATGATCTTGACACCAAACTTGTAACTTATTTTCAAATTATGTAAATACAAAAATTAACTAATAAAACATTTCCCAAACATGATATGAAATGTTCTTATTAGGTAGATTCCCTAGTTCTCTGAAATTCAACACAGTATACGCCCAGGAAATGACAAAGTGTGGAAGGAACACAAATGTTCTCTTATGCTAACAAAATGACTGTTACACAGCAATGGTAGGAGGTACAAAATCCAAGAGGCTGGTACTGAATCCTTTCAGTACCAAGAGACTGGTACTGAATCCTTTCTTTATGGGACAAAGTAAAAAAAAAAAAAGAAAGAAACTTGAGAATGAAAAGGATTTCCTTGTCATAAGAACTGAATTTGATTATCTTCTAGCAGTATTGATGAAAAGACGCTGAAAATTTATCAGTTGACTTTCATTATAAAACAACTCTCATACTGATGCAGAATGTACTTAGTTGTGCTCTTGTGGTTGCTTCAACGTCTTGAGTCAATTCCAAAGCTTTGCCTCAGGGCCGTTTTGACTCTGGGGAGGAGCCAGCAGCTGCCCAGGGCCAGATCCGGTGAATACGTGGAGGAGGACACACCTGATGTTTTGCAAACCTGCCTTTCTGTTGGCACTTGGCAGCAGCATTCGCCACACGCTTTACCAGATCTTGTAAAGATGCTCTTGAGAAAAGACTTCCAGAACTGCTGCAGAAAGCGACAGCAACAATGGAATAAATGTGCTTGAAGCAAGGGGAATATTTCAAGGAGGGTTAATGGCAATGTGTCTTTTACTGCAATACATTTGTTTATTTAAACATATTTTTTGATTGGCCCTTGTACTGTTCATATGTCAGTGTTACCCTCACACTGTTGCAGATCTTCCTGGAGATGATCATCTTCCAGAACAAACAGAACAACAATAAAGCTTGTGAAAGTCAGGATGCACAAGAATATACCACTGTGGTTGAGACCTAAGGTGTCCCCCGAAGTGTCACGTGTTCAGAGGTAGCGCTTTGTACCCAGCTTGCACCACGGGGATTGCACCCTCATCAGTCAGCGAACCCCTTAATCCACTGCGGAGCTTATAACTGTCGCCTGGAGGCGGGGTCTGGTGGGGGTGGTTGGCGGGGTGTGGCCTGGCTCTGCCCTCTCGCTCTGCTTCCGGGCCACCGCTGACTGGCAACTTTCCTCACCACACCCTTCCGCCATGCTGTTTCTGCCTGGGAGGCGCAGCCATGGACTGCGTGTCCGTCCCCCCCCCCCCCCCCCCCCCCCCCCCCCCCCCCCCCCCCCCCGCCCACGAGCCCGACTCAGCCTCTCCTCCTTTGTGCTGCCTGCGCTGGGTGTTTTGTCCTGGGGATGGAAAATAACAAATACATAAGTAATGGGGAAACTTTTTCTATAATTTCTAAAATCCTTCATAATGTACTTATGTTCTGACCCTGGAACCCTTCAGAATTTTTAGATTTACAATATCAGAATGACACCCAGCTTCCTGTTGTCTGACATGTGGGCTATGAATGGCTCAGAAAGAGTGAAGCACACAGGCCACACTAAAAACGTCATGCTAGTCAGCACTCCAGCCTCTTCCTCCAAAATGGTTCTCCAGAGAGCCTGGTAAGTGGCAAAGTCGGCCAGTGTGAGTTTGACTCCTCTTCTGTCTTCAGTCTACTCAGACCACTTCTAGAGGACAGGGAAATGCAGAAGGTTGACAGTCAGGAGCTGGCTGTGATTTCTGCATCCTCTTCTACTTCTTAAGAGGCTGTCTTAAGGATCACTTGATGTTGCACACAAGGGCACTGGATACTGCAATTTGCTCTGGGGAAAAAGAATGTGAGTGCACAGTGTAGCCAACCTCATTCCTAGGCGTCAGCTCCTAGACAAAGAAGGCCTCTGACCTGAAAATGGAGGGGAAAGAGATCCAGTAACACTGTACTTTGGGGCAAGAAATGTTGGGCTCGTAGACAAAATAATAGTGGCAGGTTAGGAATCAACTGTAAAATACCTGAAATATTAAATGAAGATTTTCCTTTGCATGAATGTGGAGAACATCTAAGACAACTACAAAAATAAGAGCTAATTAGAATCTTAATTCTAACACAGTGAAAGCAGGGATGAGAACCTTTAGAAAATGGGGTCTAAGGGATGTTTTGTTTGGGGGTTCATTATTATTTTTATTTAATTTTGTTTTTGTAGCGTATGGCTCCACACATAATGATCATGTTCCTCATGAGACGCTGGTCCGAGTGCAGAGCACATCTCACTTCCTTTCTGCATCCCCTCCCCTTCCCCACCCGACTCCTCATCTCTTGCTCCCTCCCTTTTACAAAAGCTCTATCTCCTGGTTTCCTGTCATCTATCTTTTGTTTTGCTCTTTAATTTAGTTATACTTTGGGTATCATATAAGAGAAACCATGGGCTATTTGAGCTGACATGTCTGATTTATTTCACTTAGCATTATGGAATCAAGGTGCATCCATTTTCCATCAAATGACTCCAGTGTATCCTTCTTTATGAGTGAGTAGTACTCCACTGTGTATAAATGCCACATTTGCTTATCCATTAATCTGGCCAACAGGAGAGTTGAGAAGAAAAGTTTCCACTTCATAAGGTACTCACATCAGCCAACTTTCCCACACATCAGGCTCTCTGGAAAAATATTTTGTGAGGAAGAGTCTGGAGTACGGTCTAACATGAAGCTTTTAGTGTGACCTAGGTGTTTCACTCTTTTTAAACCACTCATATCCCAAACATCAGACAATAAGAAGCTGGGTGCCCTTCTGATATCCTAATTCTGGAAATTCCAAAGTGTTCCAAGGGCAGAACATGAGAACACTGTGAAGGCACGAGTGCACTCGAGAGCAGGCGGGATGGCCACCCTGTTGCTGGGGTCTCCCGGTGTAATGGCTGCATTCAGACTTGCAACACAGGAGGTGAGCGGCAGTGTGGCCTTGTGGTGGCTTCTTCTACAGTGCAGTCCTGCGATTTTTGCCCACTGTACTGCACAGTGGACTTATGTTCTGTTGTACATTACAGTGCTGTATTGAGAGTTATGCAAATCAAAGCAAAGTCATCAAGAAGAGCTTCTTTTGACATTTCTTTGATCTGAACATTGTAATCTATATACTAACAGAACTCCTCATTCAGTGACCAAGTTAACTAAGGACCTAGCTGCAAGAGTGGGACTTACCCTTCAATGAGGAGTGCCTGTCCCCCGCTGGCCACTGG
Source organism: Dinomys branickii (assembly GCA_004027595.1). Lineage (NCBI taxonomy): Eukaryota > Metazoa > Chordata > Mammalia > Rodentia > Dinomyidae > Dinomys > Dinomys branickii. The sequence goes on along the minus strand of PVLD010001031.1, from coordinate 128,051 downwards.
GCCAAGCTCCACTAGACACCCCAGCTAGCTATAAGCACTGCTTCTAAGCCACAGGACATGCTTCCATTGGCTCTACCCTGCTGTGTGGTCTACATGTCTACAGTCCACTCGGGACTATTTTAGGGACAGAGTGGGGACAGAAGAGAGGGACAGAGAGGGAGGGAAGGAAGGGAAGAAAGACGGCAGGGGAGAGCCTCGAAATTCTTGGCCATTCCATTGCATATATTTGACCAAGTCACACCCAAAAGGGGAAGGTAAAACCTACTCACTTTTATGCAACCAAATTTATAGCTCTAAATAAGTAAGTGATTGTGGGCAGAATATCACAGTGTGAATGTATGTGCTGTTACTGAATTACGTACTGAAAGTGGTTAAAGTCGTAAGTTTCCTGTTTATATATTTTACCACAAAAAAACAACTAAAGCTCTCCACTAAGATAAAGAGCTCTAGATAAGTCTTAAGCTCCTTAAAGGCAAGACCTGTCTCTCTCATCCTTGTGATGGACACTCTGCCTCGCCACAGCAGAGAACACGAAAATGCATACACTGGCGATTTGATGCGTGTTTCTTGATAGATGTTTCTTGATACATGTTTCCTGGTAGATGCAAGGAGACATTATGTGCAGGCTGTTGCTTAAGTAAGTGATTTGGGGGTCTGAAAACTTGGCACAAGTAAGGGTCCCCATCATTCATGCTTACTGAAGTTCTTATCATTTTTTTGTTTGACCTGTGCTGAAGGTAGACATCCTAGAAGAGGAACATTTCCAGAAGGACCACTGTTAAAGCCACCCAGCTAAGAGTGCATCTCGGGGAGGGAACTGCGCCAGCCAGCTTGCGCCAAGGCTGAAGCTGGGATGAGAAGGGAGATGTTATTTCAGACAGGCCCATTATAGAACATGGCCAGGTGGGGCACCTCCAAGCTGCCGTTCATGTGCCCCCAGACAGAGAGGCCCCAGACAGTGGAGGAAAGGATGCTGGAATTCTGGAAGGTATTTCCGTAGAGGAGGATGGAGCTGCTTTCTATCCAACGGAGCCTGGAGTCACACCAAAGACTAATCACAGGATTTAGAGCAGGAAGGACTCTTAACTACCACGGAATTCCACACCCTCTCTTACAATTACACAAGCAGAGGTGCAGGGCGGGGTAGCTGGGGCAAAACAAGAGAAGGCCCCGCCAGGCTGGTGCCGCATCCGCTGCACCCTTGGGAGGTGCTTCCCCCAAGTGGAAGGAGAGTTCTGTTTTCCTGCCTCACACCTGAGTATCTGGGAACACCGAGGTGTCTCAGAGGGATGGAGTGCTCTGTGCATGCCCGGTGGCCACGCTGAGGCAGCAGGCAAGATTCCAGCTGCAGGTTGCATCGCGTGAGTCAGGAAGAGTGGGCCCGCATCTTTTCCTGATAGGGTGGACTTAACTGTGTACTTCTTAGAAGACATTTGGCAGCCCTTGCTGCTATGTTGCCAAGAAAGAAATCTTCAACGCTATTTCCACTCATGCGCTAATTATTCTAATTTCACAGGCTAAGAATAGAAAAGTACATTGAGAGAACAGCTGGGCAAGGATGTGTGGGGCTTGGGACGTGTGTCGGGCCACTCAGCCTATCATGCCAACTCACGTCGCCCAGCTGCACCACCATCTTCCCCTCACCAAGCCCTTGTTTCCCTTCCAAACACCCCAGCCACATTGTCTTCTTCTTCAGCGCAGAGTTTACTACAGCGCCGTCCCACCCTGTCACCCAGGCGGTTGGTCATGGAAACTTCACAGGGACAGAGTCTATGAAACCTCACACAGCCAATCCATGACCCTACCATAGATTTACACAGGAAGGGGACTCTGTGGGCTGGGCCGGGGAGACTAGAAAGCCCTGCAAGGAAGAGTCCAGTCACGTCAGCTAACAGTATGACACAACAGCCTCAGGCGGGCGTCACACCTGTTGGTGTTATTTTATTCAGGGGCAAAATATCTGCCTTGGGCTCACCCTTGATAGAGACAGAGACAGAAATCTTATTATCTCTGAAACTTCCTTGGCTGAAATAGTGTCTGCGTCTGGAGAACTGATGATCGAGAGGAAACGTGTCACACGCACGCACCTCTCATCCACATGGATGTCAGAACCAACTGTGTCCCAAATCTTTACACAGAAGTGAGCGGCTCTTCCCAGGCTCCTGCGCTTCCTGCCTGTCCCAGAGCAGTGCTGGTTTTTGCCCCATGTGATAATAGAGAAGCTCCCATGGGGGCCTCTTAGGGAAGGTCATTGCAACACCCATGTAGCATGGTGTTGGAGGCCAAGGCAGGGAGCTGGGATACAGCAACCACACTGCTGGGAGAAGCCACACAACACAGGTCATCTCGAGAGATTTTAAAAACACTGCTCAGGGTAGAGGTAAACACAGGCCTGCCAAGAGTCCTGGGTCTGGCGGCAGTCAGTACACCCAATTTGAAGGATGCAGAGGCCAGGACAGAGGGGACAGTGCACCCCCAGTGACCGATACATGCACAAGTCCCTGCAGTGCCGCACCACATCTTTGCAGGAAATGCACATGTCCTTACCTGTTTGTCTTCACTAAGCCAGCTCCTACTCAGGGTCACCCCTGGAGGTTTTATTTGAGTGGGAGATATTTAGGTAAAATACATAAAATGTATCACCTTGACAGTTTCCAAGTATACAACTCAGTGGTATCAAGCACATGCATACTATTGTACAACCTTCAGCACAGCAACACCCACACCTCCACATCATAAACAGCAACCCTACCCCTTAGACAGTGATGTCCAGTTCCCTGGCCCTGGCTATCTGGACTATCTCTGTGAGGACATCTGTTCTCACAAGCCATACTTCAGGTGCATGGTGCTTTTGTCCCTGTCTCGCTTAGAACAACGTTTTCCAAGTTCATCCATGTTGTAGCATGTATTAGAATTTTGTTTCTCTCAAGGCTTACTAGCAGAGCACTGCCTGAACATACCACACTCAGTTCTTCACTCACCTGGTAATGGACACTTGGGTGGTACCCACCTTAGGGCTACTGTGGCTAAAGCTGCTGTGAGCTTTGGGGTGGCCATGGAAGCATGTGAAGTGAGGAAACTCACCCTTGTATTGGTCACGGTGTAGCCAGGAGACAGAAGTCACACTGTGACTCAGAGCAAATTCTCACCTAAGCACATGGAAAGTCAGAAGAGACTACGCAGTGAGAGGTAGGAAGGGCAGAAAGCAGCTCCGCGCTGGCTGCAGGGAAGTTGGGATTACTGAGACTCGGAACTAGGAAAGAGATCCACAGGGACCCGAGGTCCCAGACCATGCACCTGCACTGGTGCCTCTGGGCACAAGGAGAGGACTGTGGGACCGGGAGCCACGCTCTGAAAGGGTTCTGCTCTCTGGTGCTGGTGTCTCTTAGCAGGTGAGCGTGACCACTTCTCTGACTTTGGGGAGAGTCCAAACTGAATTCAGGGATTCCACGGGAATGAGGAGGTGGGTGAAGCAAGGAGGGAGTGACTCCAGCAAAGACAGGAAGTAGGTGGGAAGCCAACAGGAAGATGACAGGAAGCAGATAAGAAGGGCCAAGGTACTGTCTTTCTCCACAGCTGGGGTCTTCCAGGGAGCCACTGCCAGAGCCTCCACAGGTAGCTGAGGAGGAAGGTGGGGAGCAGCTCCCAGTCCCAGGGCCACACGGCAGAGCACAGAAGGATGAGTCTGAAGCTGAGAAAACTGAATACTAGAACAGTCCAAGGGCAGTGTGAAAACAGCAGTGTGGAGGAGGTGAGCCTGGGGCCCTGAGACAGTGGTGTGGGGTGAGCTCCACGGGGTAGACAGTCCTGGGGTGCGGGTCTCGGTGTGACACCCCATGCTCAGAAGAGTCACTCACAGCCCCTGTGTCCTGTGCAGCTCCATCTCCGAATCATAACTGAGTCATCCGGGGAGATCACCTCACTCAGCAGAGTTCAGATTGTCTGTCTGGTCTGTAGAATCTGTGAAAGACGCACGTGGGAAGTGGACCTGCAGACCGCTGATGTGGGGGCCCCTGAAGCTGAGTCCCCTGTTCATCCCTGTGCAGCTCCAGCTGCATGTCCATGAGACAACCCAGGAGCCTCCCAACAAATTCTTCCTGTCTTTAAACTACTAGGGCACTTTCTGTTGCTTTGTATTTCTCTAAGCCCCAGAGTTTACATTCCAGGGACATTTGAGACGCCGTAAAAGCGTCACCATGCACAGCTGCTAGGAGCTGTCAAGGAGCAAGGTGGGGAGGCAGCAGACGGCGTGAGCGCCGTGCAGGGCATCGAAGCCTGCAGGCCGGGACCAAACCAGCAGGCAGAGCCATAGCCCATGGCCAACGGGGTGCAGGAAGCAATTCACACCGCAGGCCTGAAGAAGTGGATGGGGAGGATGCAGTGATGCGAAGCCGCTGACTGAGGGCCACACACCCTCGCTCTGCAGCCCTTCCAGGGAAGAGCTCATTGAGTGCTCTCCATGACCAGTGAAGTAGGTGGCGTGGAGGGGGACACCTTTCTCAGGGTCTTGTGAACTTACACACATTTTATGAGCAAAGGCATCGACAGATTTCTTCTATGTTTAAAAGCTGTCAGCAGGGCAAATGGCCTCTGCAGATAGAGATCGTGTCTTATCTAGAAGAGCGTGATCTTCTACTGTCCCTTATGATAAAATAGCATTTCCAGCTGGGGCACAGTCCGTGCAAATTTGCCTGCAGCCGTCCAGAGTCTGGAGCCCTGGTGCAGAGCCCATTAGCTTCGGGTGCTCCACCGTGTACGGCTCTGGGCCACGTCCCCAGGGTCCCTGAGACATGGAGCCAGTCATCCGGGCTCCCACTGTCCGCCGCGCTGAACCTGGAGTTCTCGGTCAGAACCCGGAGTCTCGTGTCTTCACACGCGTGAAAGCACGGCCAGCTGACCTTCAGGAAGGAGAATGGCCCAGGCTCCTCCATAGCCCTGGACAGGAATTACCTCTCCTTCCTAAGGGGAAGTGGAGACGCGGGGAGGGTTAGCTCTTCACCCACACTAGCGAAGAAGGCGATGAGAATGCAAGCTGAGGTGGGAAAGTGCTCAGGAGTCTGTGCCTAAAACAGCAGTGAGGCTGTGGGCAGCAAGCAGAAATCACACGGGGCCAGTCAGCAGGGTCTAGAGCCCAGATGTTACTCCGAGAGCAACAGCAGTCTGGTAGCCCAAGTGGGCCGGCCGCCCCAGTAATCAGACTCCAGCATGAGGGTTATGATCAAAGTATACACCGAATGCTGACACTGCCAAATCTCTTACAGCGAGAGACACACTGCCAGGAATCACGATCAAATCTTCCCTCGCTTCAAACACTGCCATCCCCCACCCCACCACTCTCGGAAGCAGTTCCGTAAATCCTCTTTCCTGAGTGCCTTTCGTTGTGCTTGGCATGGCTGTGACAGTGACCTAAATCAATTCAAAAATGTTTATAGAAATTTCTGTCAACTAAAAACGTGACAGTGTGTCTGCATCCACCTTACTGCCTAGATCTGGCACCACTGACTCTAGTTCTTCCCCCAAAGTCAAAATGACCAGAAAGATCAGCATTTTTAATCAATTCAGGACATGCAGCCAGCTGCTGAGGAGGAATTAAGGACACAAAGGGACTTCCAGAACTGCTTTAGAATGTGGCGAGAAAGTGTGGTATGTACACATAGTGGACTACTACTCTGCCATGAAAAAGGATAAACTTGAATCATTTTGTAGGCAAACAAATGCACCTTGGGCCATAATGTTAGAGAAATAAATCAGATGCATGAGCTTAAATATTGCATGTTTTCTCTTCTATGAGAAACTCAAAATATAAATAAAGAGCAAAATAAAATACATGTGAATGGGCTAGAAAAGAGAGACAGACTAATGCTAAAGAAAAGAAGGAACAAAATCCAAAATGCAGCCTTTCGCGCTGATTCACATCATTCGTCTCAGCAACACAGGCAGGATCCGAGTCTTTTCGAGACTGGAGCTCCCTGCAGAGGGAGTCCTGCAGGGGCCTTCACAAAGCACTCAGGTTTGGAGGAGCTATCGTGGGAGAAGGATTTAGTGCTCCAGGTTCTAGTCCATAACAAAGACTGGGGGTTGGGGAGCAAGATGTGTGATGGCTGTGTGCCCAATAAAACACAGTTTGGGTCCCCAGGAAGCCCACTCTGAGATGGGTCTGAGGCCCAGGAAATTTAGGGGCACCTGTAGATTCCTCACCTGCAAAGGCCAGAGGGAAGCACTTGGTCTGTCTGGAGGCAGCAGCTGATCTAAGAAGGAGTAGCAACACCACCTCCAGCCAGGTCCATGCCGGTTTGGAGCCCGGTGGTCTTCAGAGTTGTCCCCCATGGGGTGCAGGCATTGCACCCTTGCTTGCACCAGTCATGCTGGGTGGAGTTACCTCAGGTTGAGGCAGGACTCGGGCACAGCTTTGCTCTCTAGCGAAGGGAAGCTGGGGATGGAGACCCAAGTTCTGGAAAGGATTCTATCAGGCAGGCTGAGCAGGTCCCTGAGCTTTCATCTAAGTGCTTAACAAACACAGACCAGGTCTGGCCTTGGACATACACACGCACACACTTGCTTGCATACACACTTTGCCAACACAAGAGCACAAGAAAGACACTCTTAACGTGGGGTTTGTTACATGTTTCTAAGTGTGCATTGATCGTCTCTCCACTGTCATTCTATTTTTTTTTTTTTTTTTGCGGTACTGGGGATCGAACTCAGGACCCTGCGCTTGCTAGGCAAGTCCTTATTCCACTGAGCTATATCCCCAGCCCTCCACTGTCATTCTAGAGAAATGCGCTGTCCTTGGGACTGAGTCCAGCTGACCACAAAGTCATCCTTTGCCCTCTCAGAACCTCTCCAGGTGACCCTTGCAGTCGGGTATCACTCGGCACAGACTCCTCATTCCCCTCAAGACCCAGCTCTGAGGCAATGCACAGATTCCTAAACTCAACAGCCTATGCCCTTGCCGGAAGTTCTCAGTGCCCTGAGGGGAAGCGGAAGTGCTCAGAACTGTGAGGTTAAGCTCAGCCACTGGAGCTGTGATTGTGGAGGAGCACCTTCTTCCACCCTGGCAGGTCAGCCTTGGAGAAGCTGCCGGAAGGCCCTGGAGGAGAGCAGGGAGTGCTGCTGAAAGCTGTGTAGAGATGAAGACTTTTGCCAAGCAAAGCTCTGACAATCCCCGTGTGGGTGGGGAAAGGTGGGGTTTGCAACAGGATAACATTAGTCCACACCATGCACTCCCTGCTGAGCGCCTGACAAAGGTGTGCTGGGCATCGCAGGGACCACAGCTGAACGCCTGGTAGTCAGGGCAGAGGCTTTACTCAGCTCTTGGCCCAGGGCTCAGGTCTTTATCTCCCTGTCCATTTCCTCCATGAAACCACTTTTAGGCCCCCCATTCGGTTTGAAGCTGAAGGACTCCACTAGCCCTGTGTCGAGAGCGTCCCTGAAGCCCAGTGTCTCCCAGCATGCCCTGCCACCTGGTGTGACCTTGTGCTGACTTTGTGATAAATTCTACAAAAGAACAGACACTGTGGAGGTGATACACATCATGTCCATGGAGACATGGCCCGGTCCACAGTGGCCGGGGCCAAGCATTTCCCTGAGAGGGGCCTTCTCTTCCACAACCCAGTGTCCCTGGAGGAAATGTGGGTCTAGCCACGGCAGCTGCTGTGCACACTGTCCGTCACTGTCCTTCTCTCCCCGTGCTTGGAGACCACACACACCACAGGCTCGCACACCGCCCTCTGGGGGTGGCAGGGGCACACATCTGTCTGGGTGGCTTCAGGGCCCACGAGTGACCCAAGAGGACACCTCCACCCTGTCATCTTCCCCGGGGAGTGTGGCCTTCAGGGGGAAGGAGGGATTCACTGAATCGCTCGTTGCCTTGTTTCGCTTCTGCTCTGACCTTGTTGTTACTTTATGTTTGCTTTCATTTTACCAGTCCGTGTTTAGGTTACACAGGTTGGAGTTGGCGCATGAGTGTAACACACCTTAAGTCCTACCTTCTCCTCCACTCGCCGTGCCGCCATCTCCCAATCCCTTCTCCATCTGAAGATCTGGCCCCCTGCTTCCTATCACTTTCCCTCACTTTGCTCTGTACACTGCGGGTTTCTTATGTAAGGGAGACCATGTGATGGTGAAGCTGTGAACCTGGTGTGTGTCCGTTAACACTATGGACTCAGGGTGCACCCACGTTCCTACGGATGGCTCCAGGTCATCTTCCTGCACGGCAGAGAGGTCTTCCATTGCGGGCAGACACACATACTACTTGTTTAATGATGTTTTGCACTTGCAACCTAGCATGCTGTTTAGATTTACCACGCACCACTTGGACTTGTGACGCTTCTCTTTTCTGTACAGTTCTGTGCATCTTGTGTATGGAGGCTCAATGCCATTTTTTATGCAGGAGACCATGTTTATATACCATGGTAATTTTTGCTGATTGTACTGTATAATGTAGTACTGTCGTTCTATGTTCTGTTGTACATTACAGTGCTGCATGTAAGAGTCATGCAAATAAAAGCAAAGTCATCCAATTGGAGGTTCCTTTGACCATTTCTTTGTTTTGAATAATATAATGTACACACTACATACAACTCCTCATTCAGCAACTAATTCATTGAACCACCTAGCCACATGAAAGGAACTCAGTAGTTAAACAAGGAAAGTCTGTACCACATTTTCTTTATCCGTTCATCTTTTTCTTTTTTTTTTAGACACAGCATCTCACCAAGTAATTCAGACCAGCCTTGAACTCACTATGCAGCCCAGGCTGGCCTCAAACTTGTAGCAGTCCTCCTGCCTCAGCTTCTCAGTGCTGGGATTACAGGCATGTGCCACCATGCCTGGCTTTACCCACTCGTCTCTTGATGGACATACAGGCAGGCTGCTTCTAAGATTTAGTGTTATGAATTTTGCTGCTATAAATGGGATGTGCATGCATTACCATACTATGATGTCTTTAACTGTTTCAAGAAGACACACCGGAGTAGAGTAGCTGGGTAAGATGGAATTTCTAGTTTTAGTGTTTTGAGGACTCTCCATACTGATCTCCATGGCAATGGTAGTACTAATCCACATTCCCACCAGCAATGTGGAGGGCTCCTTTGCCCCACGCCCTCGCCAGCATTTGCTATTAGTTGATTTGTTCGTGGGGACCATTCTTTCTGGACTAAAATGGGCTTTCAGTGCTGTTTTACCATGCATTTCCTTAATGGCCAGAGATGTTGAACATTTTCTATGTATTTATTGGCCACTTGTACTTTAGTTACCTATTTTTTTTATTGGGATTTTTTTATTTTGAAGAGTCTAATTTTTCTGAGTTTTTTACATATTCTAGATATTAGTTCTCTGTCTGAGAAATAGCAGGCAAAACCTTTTCCCATTCTGTAGGCTGTCTCTTCACTTGTTGGTGGCTTCCATTTCTGTGCAGAAATGTTTTCCTGTGATATAATCCCATTGGTTGATTCTTGGTGTTACTTTCAGTACCAGTGGAATTCTGATCAGAAAGTCCTTGCCTCTGCCCCTCTTGAAGAGTTTCACCTATTTTATCTTCTAGCAAATTGGTACTATTTTAACATTTAGATCTTTGACCCATTTTTATTTTAATTTGCTACATGGTAAGAGATGAGTCTAGAGTCCATCTTTAGCGTATAGTTAGCCACTTTGCCCAGTACTCTTTACTAAAGAAGCTATCTTTTCTCTAGTGTATCAAAGATCAAACAGCTGAATGTGGCTGGAGTTGTTACTGCATCCTCTATTTGGTTCTGTTGATCCATATGTCTGTTCTTATGCAAATATCATACTGTTTTAATCACTGTAACTTTCTAATATAACTTCAAAGTTGGGACTGTGATGCCTTCTGCTTTGCTCTTGTTGCCCGGATTGCTTTTTCTATGTTGGGTCTCTTCTGGTTCCAAATGAATTTGTGGGTTATTTCCTCAGTTCTGTGAGAAATAACCATATTCAGAAATGTAGCAGGATACAAAATCAACTCACAAAAATCAATAACCTTCCTGCATACTGATTAAGAACTCACTGAGAAAGAAATTAGGAAAATAATGTCATTTACAAAAGCATCAAGAAAAATTAAATATTTATGAGTTAAATAACCAAGGAAGTAAAAGACCTCTGTAACAAAACCTGTAGTACTCAGGTAAAGGAGATCAAAGAAGACATCAAAAAGCAGAAAGATGTCCTCAGTTAATGGATCAGCAGAACCAATATTGTGAAAATGATCAGGCTTTCAAGGCTGATACACAGACTTAATGCAAATCCTTCTGGGTTTATCTTCATTGCGCTTCAGTCTGCCCTGGCCAGCTCAGAGGTGCTCGAGGGAGCTAAGCTGGACACGGCATACAGATGTGTGGGACACTGGGCAGGCCCTGCTGGAGACACACAATCACTCCAGGCTGGCGTTTACAGGGGGTGGGACTTCAGAACAAATGAAACACCAAGAGGGAATGGGGTGCCAGCGCACATATGAGCCTAGCTCCAGCCGCCATGGAAAACGCTCAGATCGGCTCTTGGTGGTTAGCAGTATGATCATAAACACATCCCACGCTCCAGAGCTGCAAGGCACCAGGGGCACCAAGACAATTAGAAGTCACAGTGCATGAGTTTGCACCAGCTGTGCGGACAGCCACAAGTGAATGGCCTCGAGCACCCTCCAAGAGTCAGTCCTCAGCCAGGCACTGGGGATGCCAGAAACAAGCTCAGAAGGTCTTCGAAGAGAGGCATCACAGACTCAGGACCAAGGTGAGGGGAAAGGAGAACAGGTTTAAGGTGCCTTTTTATGCTTCTGAGAGACCACAGGAGATGAGCTGCACAGGGGCTGGGTAGAGATGCAGGAGTCTTGAGCAGGGCGGGGGAGAGGAAGACCCTGTCCCCTAGTGCTTCAAAGCCTTGTGGGCAGCAGATAGGCACACGAGACAGAACTGCAGGTGGGATGAAGGAGGGCGCAGAGGAGCCCACCTCACATAGAGCTGCGGTACTGGGCGACCTGGTGCACAGCAAGACTGTGATGTCGAAGTGGACATCAGTCTGGAAGAGGGGGAGAAAGGCTGGGGATGGGGTGGTGAGGAGGCTGTGGATGCTTCTGTCTGTCTCTCAGCCTCGCTCTGCCTCTGTCCGTCTGTCTGTCTCTCCCTCCCTTCCTTCCCCTCCTCTCTCTGACTTGTCCATATTAAGTTTATACTTTATTCCTAAGGCCCTTAGAAGCCATTCAAGGTGTTTCAGTGTTTGACAGGAAGGCTGTCCCTGGCAGTAGGGAGGATTAGGTTACACAGGGAGGAGGAAGAGGAGGAGGAGGAGAGAAGGAGGAAGGAGGAAGGTCACAGAGCGGCCCCTCTGCCCTCCCCCCAGACAAGGAAGGATGGAGGGCTAAGATGAGTCCGCACGCCGAAGGCGGACCCTGGGGGCTCACAGGCTCAGCCTGTTTCCCTGTGGGCGCTTGCTAAACGGAGCACTGGGGGCAGAAGGGAGCTGGAAACTCCAGACACCAGAGAGCAGAGTCCAGTTGAACTATGAGTGGAAACGGGGTCCTCTGAAGCTGCGGGACAGGGGCGTTCAGCAAGGTCTCTCTCTGTCTGTCACGGTGCCCAAGAAAGGCAGCTGGTCCAGGTGGTGAGAACCCTCAAGGTGCAGCCAACCACAAACTCAAAGCTGGGCCAGTGTCAGCATCTGGAAAAAATATAAAATGGCTGGATCCTCCCAAGCACACAGGCCCCTTTCCATGAAGCTGGGATTCGATTAAGTAGTTTATTTCAGTTGAAGTCCTTTTGCCTTTGGAGTCCAATGCATTTGAAACCTCACTGCTTATCAAGATGTCATAGCATCTCTGACCATGTATAACTGGAGACTGAAATAAAGGACTGCAAAAGAAGAGAAAGACACTATTTAACTAAAGAAAAAGAAAGACTTGCTGAGTCCGAAGCACCTGCCTTCTCCAGGGGTGAAGGACCAGAGACGCCCTCTGTTCTATTCAGGCATCTAAACTGCGGAAGGGAGGGTCACACCTGACTCTGAGAATGCCTGGTCAGGGATTCCTACTTGGCATTTATGGTTATTAAAAAAACAGGATGTATTTTTCAAAGAAACCTGGCCCACAAAATTTTCTGGAAATTTAGGGAAAACCTTGAAGATGTCAAAGCCAACTTCCCATCTAGGAGACCAGAGGGCCCAAGCCACTCCCAGTCAGCTGAGCAAGAACCCTGGCCTGTGTGAAGCCCTGGGTTCAATGCCAGCATGAGACATAAAAACACACAGACCTGCACACACACTTGCACACAACACACATATATACACACATACATACCACACACATACATATGCAATTTCCAGATTCTTACACTTATATACAATATATACACATACACACTCCACATGCTCACACACACACCACACACAGGACACATACCACACACGCTATCACACACACACCACACACACACACACACACACACACACATACACATGCTGACACAGGGAGCAAGTCCTTCATTTTTGGTGAAGAGCCTGACCAACACCTTTCCTCTGGGGGCCCATTCACTCCAAGCAATTGCCTCTAGACCAGAAGCCCTTGGGTTAGTTCTGAGTATGCTGCAGGCAGCACCTTGTGTAACAGAGCCACCAAGTAGACCTCTATCCTCCCTCCCGGAGCCCTTGGATGTTCTAAACCTGGTTGATCTGTTCTCTGCTGTCACCCAGAAAGAGAGTAAAGGGAAAATCCCTGGGGCATCCTCTAATGGGGAGATAGGTGGGGGTCCTGCACAAGGAAGAAGACCAAGGACGTACGATCCGATACATTCTCCAATCTCCCCCAGCCACCCCCCAGACGACGACCGTGAAGAGCGAGGCCCAGGTCCAGAGCTTTGGGAATTGCAGGCAGACATGCTTGTGCCAGCAAATCACAAGCAGGTGAACTTTGTTTACCTGCATTTATGAAACTCATCTTGGACCAGATACAAAACCTCATTAGGAATCTGCAGGGTGCTTCAGGCTTGTAGCCTGTGTTGCTTGGGAGCAAAACCAAAGGCTGATTTAATGCCTAATCAGCCAACCAAATTTGCTGTTTGACCTCCTGTGAGCCTCCTCTGCGTGCCGGTTCCACCACAGGCAGCCTTGGCTGTCCTCTCCTTCACTCTTTTTCCTCCAGGTCCTTTACTGACAGGCATCCCAAGAGTGTACACCTAACAGGCCACCTTATCCAGGGCTTAAAATTCAATGTCTCACTCTATCTTGGGTGGGCTGTGACTGCGGCCATCTTTCCCTTCTGTGCCAGCGGCTACTTCGAGCTCCTGGTTGCAAAGCAGAGTCTGCTGTCCCTAGCATAGAGCAAACCTCTTGGGGGTGTTGGGCACCTTCCCAGGGTGGGGGGCAAAGCCAGGCATGGATGTCACCTTGAGCAGCCAGAAGCTGAAGATGCCAGGCACAGCACCGTGTCCAGGACCCCCAGGGGGCCCTGAGCACTGCCTGCTTCTCCCCAGCTCTTCAATGAGAAGCAATGGCTTTGGGTAGGGTCAGTGGCAGAAGCTTAGGTGGAGGAAGGCGAGAAATGACTCTAGCTGCCACATTAGGGAGCCAGGACCAAGTGGGATGTCCCTGCACGCGGACCGACCACTCACAAGAGAGTGGCGGAAGTATGGCACGGCCTCCACAGCACCAGCCTCTTCTTTCCTGAAAGCCGCTTGGTTCACAACAAGATCAGATGCCACAGGATGAACACTGATGGGTCTGTTAGTCTGGGATTGACTCAGACCACAGAATGAACTCTAACTTCAAATAAATGCGTGTGCCACTTGTCATCATCTGGGCAATGCCCGAGATGTGGCTGAGCTTCAAGGTGAAAGCGTCTCACTCAGCCTGAGTAATTTTTCATCTAGCTCCATTGCCTGAGAACTGCCTGGTACCAGATCAAACAGAAACCTTCTTGCTCTGTCAAGTCATCTACCTTACGTGAATGTCTGCTTCTATTTATATGTCCCCCTTCTGCCCCTGAGAAAAATGTGTTCTTCAAAATTGCACTCAGAAATCAGGCCAGTCCATAAATCAGGGAAAGAGCTGTGGAAAACATGCCCATCAGGTGCCTGGGTTAAACTGGAAGTAAATGAAATGTGACTGAGGTACTTTCTAGCATCTCAGGAATGCTCATAAATTAAAATGTGCCTGCCTCCACTAATGGCCTATCATCGGCTACACAGAAAGACACTACAGTTCATCTTAGTATAACTGGGAATGAGAAAGGTACAACTCCACACCATTTAACACTGTTCTGGAGGGTGAGATTGAATGGCATGAAGTAAAAATATAGCTGATAGATGAGAAAGAGGAAAAATTGGAAAGAATCAGCATTTTCTTATGATGTAATTTTATCCCCAAAACTAAGAGATGAATCACGTTGGAAAGATTAATAAATCAGTGACTTGACATTCACAAGAGGTACAGTGGGGGAAACTTTCATTATAATAAACACAAAAAGATAATAGGACAAAAATATAAATGGAATAAGTTAAGATCATATATATAAATTTTATGAGGACAAAAACCAAGTCATAAAATCATACATTATTTTTTGTGAAAAATCATACATGAACAAGTGAAAAATCATACTCTCTGGTTTTTTTTTTGGTACTGGAAATCGAACTCAGGACCTTGAAATCATACTATCTATCCTCTTGATTACAAAGATGTCAAATTTTCTTAAATTAATTCACATGTTTAGAGTGAGGGAAAATACTACTAGGACGTTTCTTAAACAAAAATTCACAAGACTCCCTTGAGCAATTCCTAAAATCATCAATAGTAGGGGGTCCTAACTCTGCTAAGGTAGGAAACGAACAACACTAGCAGCAGTTGATAAAAAGTAAAATCAGAAAAATTCTAACAGGTGATAAATACTCGGTTTTAAAATAACAAAATAGAGAAATATATAGTAAATCATTTTCTTTTGCTTACAAGAGGGATGTGCACAAGATTAGAAAGAATCAGGACAATGTGATCAAAATGTGTTATGTGTGTCTGGTATAATAGGTGTATATGTGTGTGTGCATATGTGTGTGTGTGTGTGTGTGTGTATATATATATAATATGTGTCTGGTATAATAATAGGTGTATATGTGTGTGTATATGTATGTATGTATGTATATATATATAAAACGTGTCTGGTATAATTAATAGGCATATATGTGTATATATAATATGTGTCGGTTATAATTAATGGGCATATATGTGTGTGTATGTATATATGTGTGTGTATATATATATAAAACATGTGTCTGTATAATTAATAGGCATATATGTGTATATATAATATGTGTCAGTTATAATTAATGGGCATATATGTGTGTGTGTATATGTATATGTGTGTGTGTGTGTATATATATATATATAAAACATGTGTCTGGTATAATTAATAGGCATATATGTGTATATATAACATGTGAATGATAAAGACAGCATAGCGAGTGTGGGGTTCTGCAGTTACAGGCCATACTGTGGGTAACCTAATACTAACATTTTCATATCTTATGAAACAAGGTATTTCATGGCAATACAAGCCATCACTATTGTTTCAAGAAATGGATGCCCAGAGCTATAGCTCAGCGGTGTGGTGGATGCCTGGCAAGTGCAAGGTCCTGAGTTCAATTTCCAGTTCAAAAGAAAAAAGGTCAAGAAATGGAAATGAGGAAATGGCCAGTGGCAAGAAGGGAGCACTGGGACCCTGGGAGTGATCTCGGCAGAGTCCCAAGCTGTGATCCTTGCCGGGAAGCTGCTTCCCAACCTTCGGAGAATGGTAAATGTCTGTGCCCCGTCCCAGAGGGTCAAATACTTGAGCTTAGCCAGAAGGCCGAGAAGTGATGCAAAGGGTCAAACAAACTGATGAGACTGCCCAGAGCTCACGAAACTATTGTACACTGAATTCTGAGCCCCAGGCTGACCTGTATAGTCTCTGTAGCATTGATCTTCACAGTTTTGAACTTAAGTACAAAATACTTTTAACAAATCATGAGAAAAATAAATTTAAAACATGTTTTAAAATAACCATCTATAATTAAGTAGAACCTATCACATAAATGTGAGAAATTATAAATATTTAACAAATCTATTGATACACTGCATCAAAGTGAAATATGTTAAAATATAGTTAGATTAATTTTTCTTAAGCATTTCAAATTAAGGAGTTAGACACTAGCATCATTCCTGGTTTTGAGAGAACTTCTAGTAAATCACAATAAATATACTACCTAAATATTACAAAAATAAACATCCAGCGTTTTAAACAACAGTGAGACACTTGAGGCACAGATTTAAAAAGCAGACAGGCAGTGATGCTGCTCTCAGGGGTGCTCATTTCACCTGCCTGTGACTTTGTCACATAGTTATGAGCTACCCGGGCACCACATTACCACTGTTTGTAAGGTATGGAAGTAGGAGATTTTACATCTGAGAAAATCAGTAAAACTATTTGAATCATTAAAGAACTCAGGAAAGCAGGTATGAAAAATAGCTTTCCTTTATAACAGTGAAATGCAGCATTATGTACACGTATACACCGGGCAAAGATGCAACTCACAGAAGCTGTGTCCTATATAAAATGATACAGATGTTCCTTAATTACCTCTACAGGTCCTATATGGAGGGACCCACAAAACACGTCAGTATCAAGCAAGTCAATCCCCTAGCTTGGAAAAGTAAAAGTAAATGTAGAACAGAAACTTGGGGGAAGCTGAATACTTCTTTTTATTGCGGGGTAAATACATTTTTAAACAAGTAAAGATATCTAAGGGACTAAGGGAAGAGTAACACAATTTACTGCATAAAAGTTGTTAAGCTTTAACATACAAAAATACCATGTCTCTGATATTTTCAGCATACATTATTCTTATAAATCATGAGACAAATAAACCAACGGAGAAATGACCAAAGGTAAAGAAAAATATGCCTACAGAAAACATATATTAAAAAATGCAGCCTTAATGAAACATAAAGAATAGAAAACTAACACACAAAATAAATACCATTTTCTTCTTATAGGGTGCCAAAATATTTCTAAAAACTAATGTCACAAAATAGAGACACCCGTGATGAATGTGAAAATTTGCAGGACTTTATTAAACAAAATTCAGCTATTTGCCTTGAACTGAAATAAAACCCACACCAACTCATTTCAGGGCTAATTTTGCTTACTCAATACATCTTTTTAGCAACACAGACTCAACAATAACATGCTAACTCTGCACAAGAGAAAAAGAAAGGGGGAAACATGGGGGCCAGGACTGTCTGTCTCTGGAACCAGAGGGCAGGTGCACAGAGCAAACCCTGAGAGTCATGCAGTCTGCTCAGGCCTCTGCACCAGGACGCCAGGCATGGCTGGTGGCTCACACCAAGGTCAAAGCAAGGACTCCAGGTACTCCCTGGCTGTTTTCTGACCTCCACCCTCAGGTGTCTATTGACACAGCAGGCAGTTCACACACTGAAAGGATGCGAACCACTCAGCCTGGTGGCTGTGCAGAGGCGAACAGCACATGCAGTAAAATCGGAACTTGGAATCATTGCTTATTCGCATCTGCAAATTACCTGCCGTAAGAAATGAAGTGAGCCTGGGCACAACTTTGCGCTGGCCTGAATGCTTTTGGTGACTGAGCACCGAGCTCCTGGGTTTGATGCCAGCGCCATGTCCAGAAGGTGCAGTGCCTGGGATGCAGTGTCAGCTTGATCAGCTTTGAGAGCGGCCTGGGGATCTGGGGGTCACACCACATCTGGGAGGTCACAGAGGCCGGGCCTTGGGATCTGGGTCTGGTCTCTCAGCCCTTCCTCTCTGGCTCTGCTCCCTAATCTGCTTTCCAGCCCCCAGGAAGTGAGGTACTTGCCTCTTCCACACCAGCCTTCCCTGATGATGCTGATGGCTTGGAGCTGCAGATCAGGGTCTGAATCCCTAGACACCCTTAGTGAATAGAACATCTCCTCCTTAAGCTGTGGGTGTTGGTACTGTATTGTGTCACAGTGACAGGAAAGCTGAGCATAACAGAAGGAAAAGGGAAAAGGACATGAAGCCCAGTTACCAGACACAGAATGTGGACACCAGTGACCCAGAGAATGGGTGGGGAGAAACCACAAAAGGTTTGCTGATTGGCATGGCTGAGTGCAGCTTCCAATGCAGTTGCCATAATTTACATCCCGATGCCCCCCGTGGGCCATGCGTTAGAAACACGGTCACAGGATGGCTGTCCCAGTTACTTTTCTCTCATTGCTGAGACAAACGACCTGACACTCAAAGTTAGGGGAAGAAAGGTTTATTTAGCTCACAGCTTGCAGAGGTTTCGGTTCATACTCAGCTGGCTCCAAGGCAGGGTAGCGTGACAGAGGGCAACAGTTTATGGTGGCAGAAGACAGCAAAAGCAAGACAGCAAGCCTCTTTTCCTCCCTTACAGTGTATACAGGTCCTCAGTCCATGGGGCGTCTCCTCCTCTCTTGCTCCATGTCCAAAAGATGGTGGCTCTGCTCTGCTGTGTACCCCTGCCCTGACCCCTGACACAGGTCCACAAGCAAGAGCACCAACCATGTGTGGGCCTTAGCCATCACAACTGTGAACCAAGACAAACTTCTCTGTATAAATTGGTTCTCCCAGGCCACTTGTGGTAGTGACAGAGGACTAACTACAACACCAGTATTCACTGGACACTCACCCTATAGTTTCTCTGTTCTCTTTCCACGGATAACAACATCATCTATCTGAACCATCAAATCCTTGCTGCCATTCCTGCTGACAAGCAGGGTCCTCTAATTTCATTTTTTTAAAAACAGAATGAGATACTAGCTGCTTGTGGGAACCTCAACCTTACTGGTCTCTCCCTGAGCCACACTGAGAAACTTTAGATGCAAATCCACATAGTAAATCATTCAGTGCAACTATGATATCTCTTTGTTTTGTTTTGCTAGAAGTGCTGGGAATCAAACCCAGGACCTCACCCTTGCTAGGCCACCACTTTACTACCAAGCCACACCCCCGGGCCATGACAAATTGTTAACACACCCCAAACAGTGATTCTATCAAGTGCGCTCTAACTGGCCTGGGGACGCCACCTGCCACCCGACTGTTGCTCAACTGCAGGCCTTTTTCTACTTGACTCATTCGCACAGCCCACGCTGCCCCACCTTACAGTTCCTCAGAAGCAGCTGCTTCTGTCCTCGGGGCTTCTGTGCCTGCTGATCCCAGCTCCAAAGCTCTGTTCCCTGGGGCCTTTAGCTGCTGACTCGCCCTGAGGCCTAAATGAGACCCCTTGAGCTTTTCAGTTACCTTCACTTTGCCAAGATAATCAGTTCTCAGACCAGACACTGGAGTTGCCTGGGGATATTTAAAAATATTAAAGTCTGGTCTAATCCCCAGAAATTCTGATTTAATTTGTCGAGGGGAATAGCCTTGTCACTGAATTTTTGGAAAGCCCCCAGGTGATTCAAAATTACATGAAATTTTAGAACTCTGCTCTAGACCTTACTGCCACGTCTCCTTCCTCACCGGCACTTCGCAGACCGTAATGGCCACTTGTCTGTGTGTCTATTTACAGACTGCCAAGCACGAAGGCAGAATCTGTACCTGCTTCATTCATCCCCAGAGTGTCTGATGCACGAGCACGTAACAGCGAGGGAGATCACTGAGGAGCTCATAGTCCGCGTTGTACAAATTGTGATCCCAAACCAGAGCTTCTTTTAGCTTAATGTGCCTCAGAATCAACAGGGGTCTTGTTAACCATGGGTTCAGGCTCAGCTTGACTAGGAGAGACTGGATGAGAGTCTGTACTCCTAACAATGCTCACAGTCTGAGTACCAGTGGCACCATGCAGTGTTTGCCAGAATTTCCTTAAGAATCACTGGAGCCTCTAAGTGGAAACCAGATTCCTGGTGCCCAATCTGAAATCCCTGAATCCACATTTCCGTGGGGGAGGATGGTGATCCACAGACAAGAAGCACCCCAGCTGATTATTATCGTCAGGGAGGCTGGTAAACCAAACGCACTTGGGCTCCAGCACTGACCAGGTCTTACTCAAAAGCAACAGAGAGGAACTGCTGCCACACAGACGCTGCCACACAAGACTAAACCCTGGGAAGTCTGCAGATGCTGAAGGATGATACAAGCGAGTAGACTCAGGAAGAAGCTGACTCTTGAAAGGGATTGCTTTTATGTTTTCGTGTCCTTTAGTTCCAGACCATCCATGCTGGAGCTAACGATGTGGGGCAGCTGGAACTCCAGCAGGAAACCAAAAGTGGAGGAAGACAGCATCAGAGCGTAAGCGGGCTGCAGAGTGTTCAAAGCCTACAGTTCTATGCAGAATCTTTGGTCCAAATCTGTGGCTTAGCCCTGAGCCTACTTGTGGAGGACAGTCTGCGAGGGAACCAGCTCAGGATGAAAAGGTTCAGTGGATATCTGGATAGCTGCCAGAGGCAGAGGTGGCAATGAAAGTCCCATTAACTTAACTGAAAAGTAAAATCGCCAATATTCTGAAGAGAATAGACTAGAATCCCTTGTCTCCACGACTTCATATGCACAATGTCTAAGATAGAATCCAAACTACTCAGATGCTAAAGAACGATATTGAACTATTCCAGCTACGTGAGTACCTAAAACAGGTAGATGTCTGGTGCAGAATGGAGAAGTGAGCAGGCGCAGGCAGGAAGGGAGGACTGGAGCTTCTGTTGGGAAGAGGAAAGGGTGGAAAGCTGCTTGGGGGAGGCCGTCCAGCACTGTGCCTGGACTCCAAGCCACAGCACTGCAACTAGAGGTGATGGAGTGGTCATTTTATACTATAGACATTTTACCACCAAAATAACAGGAAAGAAACCCACAGGAAGGAAACAAAGCCTCAGAGAGCAGAGAACAGGCTAAACCCAGAAAGTCTTTACCCAGAAAGGGGTAAAAAATTGAACACAAAGAGAAACTCTTTTTAAACAGCCAGAGAATAAAAATAATCCACCTATATAGAGCAACAAGACTACAATGAAGTTAGAATCATCCTCAGAAATCATGGATACAAGGGGAATGTAGAGCTACACGTGGTGGTGTACATCTGTAATCCTAGCATTATGCAAAGCTGAGGCAGGAGGATCTTAAAGTCAAACCCAGCCTGGGCAACTTAGTGACTTAGCAAGACCCTGTCTACATACACACATGGAGTGTGGATGAAATATTTTAAATGTTGAAAGAAAAAACCCTCACCAACCTAGAATTCTGTTAGTACTAAAATAATCCTCCCATAGTGAAGAAGAAATAATTTCTTCGACCAAAAAAAAAAAAAAACCTTTTTTGAAAAATTTGTTGCAAGAAACATTGGAAGACATTCTTCAGAGACAATGAAAATGATGTGGGACGAAGAGAGATAAACCAAATATTTTATTCTTGTTCTTAATTGATCTAACAGGTAAGAGTTTATTCAAAAATCTGAAGGGTACAATAGATATTGTGAAAGGGAAGGAAGCTGCTCAAAAGGAAAGAACAGGTGGGATGAGGGAAAGGAGAAAAGAAAGGAAGGGAAAAAACATATGCGCAAGATAGCCAGGATTATTGTGCTACTAATTCCTATTGGTTTATTGAAAGGAGCAGTTAATGTTTAATTGTTTGATCAATCTTGCATACCTATATCTGGTAATCTGAGCAACTACTTTGAAGATAACAGTAAGTAATACAACAATTGTTGATTTCCTATCATCTGTTTTGAAATCTATACATGTTTTTTGTTGTTTTGTTTTTGTTATTTTGTTTCTGTTTTCTCCCTTTAAAA
Organism: Dinomys branickii; assembly: GCA_004027595.1. Taxonomy (NCBI): domain Eukaryota; kingdom Metazoa; phylum Chordata; class Mammalia; order Rodentia; family Dinomyidae; genus Dinomys; species Dinomys branickii. The sequence goes on along the minus strand of PVLD010001031.1, from coordinate 106,293 downwards.
TAATATTTTTAAAAAGAGTTTGTTCAAAATAAGAATGGAAAGGATGCAGCAGCTGACCCTGATTCCCTCATAGGCCCCACCGGTGATGGCCCCGGGCTGTAGAGAAGCAAAGCGGGGAGCGATATGCCAGGCAGGGAGGCAGGCGGAGGCGCCGTGGAAAGCTGCAGATGTGTATCACAGACTCCAGGGCACCCACTGCACAAAAGCTTTTTAAACAAGTCTATTTTATATGTTAAGAAAGGGTAGGAAATACAATCATATAAAATGCTCAGTTAAAACCAGAAAAGGCAGAAAAATATAGGATACAAATATTATTGATATGAAGCCAGTGCTATCAATAATCACTTTAACTGTGAAAGATCTTACCAGTGAAAAGACAGAGGACGTCAGCACGTATAAAACAAATAACCAGAACAAAAAGCAAAGTGTGATCCAAGTTTAAAAGAAGTCCACTAATCCAGAACAAAACGCTGAAAGAGAGCTGAGTGGAAACTAGAATGAGACGACAGGGAAGCAGAGGGTGAGGCAAAGGCAGCGAGAAGCGACCGGAGTTTGTGCAGGGCACACGCGAATACGCAAACAGGAAGCCTGCTGGTCTGTGAAATGGATACGCACTAACTAAAAAGGAAACCCACTGTCCATGTCAAGGCAAAGACATTCCAAGTAAAGGGACTGAGACATGCACTGCCCATGCTACGGGATCCAGGCAGAGAATTTCAGGGCGCAGCCACGTTACTGGGCATGGAAAGCAAGGGTGCCCTCTCCAAGCACATAGAGCAATCCTGGCTATGAACGTGGCTGATAGTGGAGTACTGAAATAACAGGAAGAAGCTGACAGGAGGGGGAGGAGACGAACAAGGCCCCACTGCAGCTGGAGGCCTCGCCTCCTGTGTCAGAGACAGGAGCTTGTGGGGACCGGCCCCTTCTCAAACACTGCTGGACTCATGCTCTCCTCAAACACATAGGCCATGCCTCACAACAGCCCTTCCCTCAAATACACTGTAACAAATTTAAAAGAGTAGAAATCATGCAACGTACTGTATGTCCTCAGGCCACAATGGAATTCAATGAGAGATCAGTAACAAGGGAATCTGGAAAATCCTGGAATATTCGGAGATTAAACAATGTAGTTCCAAGTAATACGTAAGTCAAAAAGTCTTCAAATATTTTGAACTAAATGAAAATGAAAACACGGCTTATCAAAATGTGTGGGATGGAGGCAAAGTAGCTCTTAGAAGGCGCTCTCCAACACCAGGCTTTGCCCATCATCTTGGTAAAGGAGCAAAAATTTGCACATCCGAATGTTTGTATGCCCAAATGATCAAGTTATCAACAATTAATGGCAACTCTGCCACTTTGACATACAGTGCTACCATTTTCACATCCCCTAAATGTTCTGTGCTAATCTGGTACAATAGTCTCAGGTCAGGTACTCTTACCCTTGTTTTGCAGATGCGCAAATTTAAGTTCAGTTTGAAAGTATTTTCTCATATTAGTGACAAAGATAATAAATGATCAAGATTTAACTTAAATTGCTCATTAATTTATGTAGATCTAAAATGCTCAGGTACTTCCACTGGAGCAGTCTGCAGGGATTCACATGCCGACAGAACAGTTCTATCCCCCAGGGTCCTCCGTGCCCTCCTACCCTGGCCAAGCAGTTGCTGGTCTAACATAGCCACTCCCTGAAGTCATTCTGCAGAAAAAGCTGAGATTTCCAAGAGTAAGGAAGTCCTCAGCCTACATTAGTCTTGCCCATCATCCATTAAATAGAATCATGCTGTGCACACGCTGTGGGGTGACTTCCTTCACTCAGCGCAAGCTTTGGGGATCCGCCCCTCTTCACTACAGTAGCGTCCAGGCCTTGGGCAGACCCTGCTCAGTCAGCCCTTCTCCTGCTGAAGGTCATGTGGGCTATTTCTAGTTTGACTATTTTGAATAAAGCTGCCAAGATCACCCTTCTACAAGGCTTTCAGCAAATGTGTATTTTCATGTTTTATTGGGTAAGTACATAGGAGAGAAATTATTGGGTTACAGGAGAGGTATGCATTTAAATTTTTAAGAAACTGCCTAATGATTTTCTACCATGATTATACCTACTAAAGCCCCCTTTAATTTCCTGAAGTACACTGTAGTATATCAGGGAAACATCTAGGGGTCCCCACAGACATTTGCACCAGGGAGTACCCACGCCATGTGAGAACGGGAAGCCCCAGTGCCCACCCTCTGCATGATGAGCCCCTGCCCTTGCCCCTGGCAATGGAGAAAGAGAGTCCCTGTGTCCTCCTGGCCAAAGCAGTGCACAGGCCTCCAGCTGCCTCGGCTTCCACACTCAGCCCGCACTCTCCACAGGGGAGCTGGAGGCCGACCCTCCCAGGAGGACACTGGCTCTGCCCCGGGCTGGGCACTCAGGATTGCTCTTCAGCATGTGCTTGACTACTTCAGACTCTCAGAGAGGTACCGGGAAAACAGAACCACGGCAAGTGCATCCTGCGCACTCAGTCCTCTGGGAGGGTGTTCTCACCAGGGACAGACCCCCGGCGCTGACAGCTCTTCCAGGCACAGCACCAGTGGGGCCCCTGAGGGAATCACTTCCCATTAAGGTTAAAGAGCTTTGCCTGCTCCAGGCACGAGAGGAAGTGAACCTACAGCTCAGAGACCTCTAAGGTTACTAGATTTAGTCAAGAGATAGAGCAGCATCTTTCAGACCCACCCTTGTTAGGCTTTGGGATGTTGTCACGTGTGTGAGGGCTGTCTGCCCTTCTGAGTGATGGCTAAAGTCCACGAGGGTTGCCCTCGAGGTCAAGGACATGTCAGCACAAGAGGACGGCCATGGGCGTGAGATCTGCACTAAGCATGCTCAGCCCCAGACCCCTGGCTCTGTTCTATTCTGGCCACCCAGGGCTCCTCAGCCCCCAGCAGCCTGAAATATCTACTCCCTGAAGTCATTCTGCAGAAAAAGCTGAGATTTCCAAGAGTAAGGAAGTCCTCAGGACCAGAGAAGGGCAGGACGTTGTAGAACCTTCTCCATGCAGCAACAGCCACCGGGATGCCCAGGAGCACCTGTCCCCCTCACAGCTGCACCAGGGCCAAGGCTAGACCCAGGATCAGCACTTCCAGATGAGAATCTGCACTGATGCATGTTGTGGTTACATCTCTACCGGTGAAGACCTTGTGGCTAGAGCCCTCTGCAACCATTTGAGGAGCTGGCCTGCCCCAAGGAGCCCAAGCTGTGTGTTCCCACAGCTCTGCCTGGGTCACTCTGGCTGTCACAAGGGAAAGGTTGTGGTCTCCGTCATCCAGATGAAAGCCCAGGCTCTCGGACTGTTCATGGCTCCAACCCCTGCCCCAGATGCTTTCGTGACAAGGTTCACCTTGAAAACAGGCTGCACTTTGCTCTCGAGGCCACATTCAGGAAGAGTCTGAGCCCAGGACAGACTTCATTTCTTGACAAGGCATCTGCCTCACCCTCTCACACCCGACCTTAATGGATCAAAACAGAGCCAGGTGCCCTGTTGTTCTGGTAGAGGTCGTTATCACTTGCTATTTAGGGAGTGTGTGGAAGGCTCTCTTGGCTCCTCTCAGACCCTGGAATTCTGTTTCAAATAGGCTTTCAGTGGCCATGGCTCTGAGTCATCTGCCTGGTGACTGGAGCTGGGCTCCAACACCATGTGCCCCTCAGATAACAAGGCTGAGAGTGCCAGACCCATGGGGCCTGATAGCCACCTGTTAACATCCGAACGAGAGGACTTTTGACTAAACCTCACATCCGTGCCTGCCCTCTTGTCCCTTCTAAAATTAGACTGGAGTTCCACTAGCCATGCCCTTGGTGAACCTGAGGCAGTGTAAGCACAGTGGACAATCCTGATGTCTCTCCCTTGCATACCCAAGACAGGGGGTCTCCTGGGCCACAATGCCTGAGACTTCAGTTCAAACCTGCTAGTCTACTTTCCCCTTGGAATAGACTTAGATTTTCAAAAAGCCAACAAAGTATAAAATAAATCAGAAGGTACATTCCAGGACTCTGTGCTATGATCATATTTCTGTCCCTAAGCTAGACGTGTAAGCCAATGGAAGTTATTTGAAGGTCACAGTGACTCAATTTCCCATCTATAAAAAGGAAACAGCATACTACCTACAAGCAGAATAACAGAATCACATCACAGAAGGACAGAGATCCAGGCATAGTAGCCTGTAATCCCAGCACTCAGGAGGCTGAGACAGGAGGATCGTTGTGATTTCGAGGACAGCCTGGGCTACAAAATGAACTCAAGGCCAGCCTGAACTGCAGTGAGACCCTGTCTCAAAAAGACAAAAAAAAATTATTTTCAATCCTTTTTATTTTATGTCGTCTGTGGAACTCTGAGGTCTGATCCCAACTCTTGTTCTTACTCATGCTTTGTCTGAAAAGTAGTTTCCAAAGCCCACTTGTCCTGTTTCAATTTCAGTGCTCAAGGGAGAAAACACCAGAAGAGACTTTGGGAAACCCTTAGGGACCTGGGCCGGGAGTGGAGATCCTAGCCTGTGACAACCCAGGGCCCACAGAAACGAGTGAAGCAAGACGGGGGCACACATGAGTGGATGGCAGGGCATCATGACAATGGGAGTCTCTCAACGGCTGAGCAGAGGACACACAGGGAGGCTGCCAAGCTGGGGATGACAGCAAATGGACAGGACACAGGGGCCAAGGGAGGGTGGAGGAAAGGGGCCTTGCCCAATGTGGATGGAAACCAGACTGTTAGGGAAGCCAAGGCCTGAAGAACTCCAGGATCTTGCCAGGTGTGGTGGTGCACACGTATAATCCCAGCAGTTGGGAGGCTGAGGCAGGAGGATCATTGTGAGTTTGAGGCCAGGATGGGCTAGAGTGAGCTCAAAACCAACCTGAACTGCATAGCAAGACCCTGTCTCAAAAAGGCAAAAAAAAAAAAAAGAACCAAGGTCTTCCCTGAGAGCCTCATCCCCTTCCAGGCCCCAGAAGAAGTGGGTCTTGGGGAGACTGGAAGGCAACATGCACACAGGGAGAAATGTGCTCATGAGTGGAGGGGGGCCTGGACCCTTGGAGCTGGGCATGATGAGAAAGGGAAGGACATGGCACAGCCAGACACCTGGGGCCCGCAGGAAGACAGCAGCCCAAGCCCAGGGGCGGGCAGGGCAGGAGGGACAGTGGCTCCGCACAGCCACGCACCTCTCGGGAGGCCATGCGTTGCTGCAGAACATGGAGGAGGAGGAGGCACTCCGAGGGAGCAGAGCACACACGCTTGGACGCTGGGTCTGTGACACGTGGGTTCTGGCCACAGAGGATGAGAGGTGTGCCGAGTGAAAGGTGGTGCGATCCACGTACCGTGTCTGGGGAGAGGATGAGAGGAACATGGGGTGGGCAGACCTCAGACTCTGAGCAGGCTGCAGCCAAGTGGGGGCTGCAGAGCTTGGTGGCCCCGGGACGTGCAGCAGCGCACTGGAGGAGGAGTCAGAGGACGTTTGCATTTGTCCCCTGCTGTCTGTAAGCTGCTGAGCTGTCTCGAGGTCCCCCTGGAGGGGTGGACAGGTTTGCCTGCTGGGGAGGATGTGCACCAGCACCTGTGTGCCAGGAACCTTCCAGCCAGCGTCCTTGCCCAGTCCTGTCCTGCAGGGCTGACAGTGCAACTCTGACCGGGTCGACGTCTTAAATTACACAGCGGCATGGAAGAAAGTCTTCCTGCTCCTCTGCCTTCACCTCACGTCCCTCCTCCCCTTCCTCCGTATTTAGGCTGAGGCAGCCTACACGCCCAGCGGCAGAGCACTTAGTTGGTTATGGCGCTTCTGTGACTGGGGACAGAAGGTGCAGCTCAGACCAGGCGAGTGTGTGTACACCCTGGGACCATGCGAGCCCGCTCCCGCTCCTCCCTTTTGCTCTTGCTGCTTTCGCTGTCTTCCTTTGCCATGCACCACCTGCCTTGGAGCCGGCCGAGTGTGGACTGAAACCTGCACAGACTGTGGGCTAAGTAAACCTTTCCTGCCGTCATTCTGGGTGTCAGGTATTTTGTCTCAGCGACGAGAGAAAACTGAGGCAAGGAGAAACATTTAAATACTCTGCATGTGAGCGTGGGTGTGAATAGAGGATATCTGTGAAAAGAGACTGAGGGAAACAGGTGTGAGCCTGATGCTAGGAACGAGGAAGAGCTTTCATGACTCAAGATCGCACATCTGTGATTCCTGGAGGCCCTGCAGCTGTCACAGTGCACTGTGTCTGCAGCTGGAGATGTTAACTGCTCCATAACCGAGTGTCCAGAACTGGCCTTTCACACCCTGGTGCACATGGGAGTTTTGTCAGCTTTGGGCTTGGGCAGGATGTGAGCTGGCTGCTTGCTCAGGGAAGGCACGTTGTTTAGGGGCGCTGGGAGAAAGGGCGATGGAAGCAATCTGCAAAACCACCCAGCAGAGACTGAGGAAACCTGTCAGTGAGCTGGAAAATCATCCTGAACAGTGTCCGGGGAAGGTTAGAGGCAGAGCTGGGGCTGAGGAAGGTGAACACCTTGCTTCTATATTCCCTTGGATCTTGCGATTATGAGTGAAAACTGGAAGTACTGAAGTCTGAAACTGTGTATGAAGGAAATTTCTGCGCTCTATGTGAAGAATTTAAGAGTCACACACAAATAACCGCAGATTTTGCAAAGTAAATCCAATTTCATTGTAAAGTAGGAAACAGTAAAGTCTGGGGCTAACTTTTGTGTTTGGTTTTATAATTTTTTGCTGAAAAGCTGGGTGGGTAACTTTCATACAAGCTGACTCCATCTTATAGCTGCTTCGTCTGAACAGCCTCTGAGAGAAGCTACAGATGACATGAGCACTGTGTCCACTCTGCACAGCAAACTGAGTGGCACTGGGCTTGGGAGCCCACTCCCTGCCCTCACTCCAGTCAGGGACATGTCCCTAGGTCCAGCTGGGGCTTGGGGGAAAGAAGGGCAGAGGAGGCGGCCTTCGGTCAGGGAAGAGGGACAGCTGTCTGGGCCAGGGTACAGCCACAGCACAAGCAAGGCCCTGCACCTGTCCTGTGCCTCCATCCAGGCCCCGTCTCAGTAGTCACAGAGGAGGCGAAGTTGAACAGGATATTCAAAAATACACAGACTCGGGCTGGAGGTACAGCTCAGTGGGCTAAGTGCTTGCCGCTGAGCACTAGGGCCCTGAGTTCGATCCCCGGTCCCGGAAAAAAAAAAAAATACACAGACTCACAGTGCATGCTCATCAGACTCCGCGTCCAGACTTAAGAGACTCTGTAAAACTGGGTTCTGCTGTCAGAACACAAGGAATACACACAAACAAGAGGGGCACAGACAAATCCTACCTGACAGTGAAAGTGGCTGAATGACCCCGCACTGACTGCTGGGGGAACAGGAAAGACACGGAGGCTTGCAGAGGAGACGCCTGACCTGTGTGTCCCTGCACCACATCCCAGAGGCCAGAAAGGCTCCAACATGGCTGGAAGTGGGCTCTGGGGCCCGCTGCTCCTCTGTGCCAGGACACAGCAATGGGCTGTTCCCTGTGAAGTTGGCCTCGGGAATGGTTTGCAGGGTGCTGTGATGTTGTGGAGATTTTTCAGAGGGAGAAAGATCTTTTCTGGGATGTCTTCTGCTACTGGCTTCTGGGGTGGGGGCAGGGAGCCCGTTCTCATGCCTTCCTCCCTGCATTCTCCTGCTTCCCTGCCGAGGAAATGGTGAACAACTTACATCTTCTTGTGCGGGACTTTCACAGCTGGGTAGCAGGAAGTGGGTTACCCTAAAGGTATGATGAGCTAACTTATGTGTACAAAGACCACACACACACACACTCACACACCTGGGGCTGTGTGTAGCTGTCAGTGCTCTGTACCCCACACAGCCCCTCACAGCCCCATAGCAAGGCTCAGGCTGCAACTGCGCATTTATGGCAAGCTCAGTGCCATGTGGGGTGCAGTGGGTTCCTCAGAGTGGGTGAGCAAAGCCACCCAGTGAAAGCAGCAACCTTGTCAGCGCAGTGCTGTCACAGAGGTGGATGGTGCTAGGGAAGGGCACCCACTTCCTGCTACCCAGCTGTGAAAGTCCTGCACAAGAAGATGTAAGTTGTTCACCATTTCCTCAGCAGGGAAGCAGGAGAGTGCAGGGAGGAAGGCATGAGAACAGACTCCCTGCCCCCACCCCAGAAGCCAGCAGTGGAAGGCACCCTGGAAAAGAGGACATAATGTTAGCCCTGCTGGATTTTGGACTTGCTTTGCTCTCAATGCTCTGTATCCACGTTTGTACCTTTTGGAATGGTAATGTTTATTTTGTGCCACTGAATATTGGAAATGTTTAACTTTTCATTTGTACAGGAGCCATAGCTAAGAGTTTGCCTTACATCTTGGAGGAGACTTGGGGCTTGGACTTTTCAGCAATGCTGAAACTGTGGACTTTGGCAACTCTTGCAGATGGACCAAATGCCTTTTGCATAAAGGGATGTGCATGAGTCTTTAGGGGGCAAAATGTTATGGTTCTAATGTAATATAATGTCTTCATATCTGGAAACTGGTTTAAAGAAATGTGTCTGGTTGCCAAGTTGACAAGGGGTGGATTATTATGGTTGATATGTTGTGTCAACTTGGGGAGTCTAGAGGTTTGGCTGAGTGACTCAGCAGGAAGCCAGGGTGCTTACATGGTACACATCCTGAGCCTGTGGAAGAAGAGGGCATGGAGATTGTGTGACTGCTACATGCCCCTGGATGGGAGTAGGCTGTTTACAATGTAAGGGAAGGAAAGAGGCTGCTTGCCCACCATTCCTCCCCTTTGCTGGTGGTTTTTGCTGTGTTCTGCTGCCATGAACCTTGGCCCTCTGCCATGTGCCACTCTGCCTCTGAGCCAGCCAAGTATGGACTGAAACCTCCACAAACTGTAAGCTAAATAAACCTTTCCTTTCTTCATTTTGGGCATTGGGTATTTTGTCTCAGCAACAAGAAAAAAATAACCAAGACAACAACTATGCCTACTAAAAGAGAACCAACAGGATATTTTCTAAAAAGCTAAATATATCATACCAACTAATAAGGTTGAACCAACAATAAAGGCTCCCAACAAAGAAAGTCCAAGACCACACAGATTCACTCTTGACTTCTACAGAGCTGCAAAAAAGCCAACACCAAGGCTCCCCATCCTGCTCCACAAGGCAGAGGAGAAGGAACCCTTGAAACTCAATCCAGCAGTGCCAGTATCACTCCGATCCCCACACCAGTTAAAGACATAACAAAAACAAAAAACCCTGTCATCTTTGATGAAGACAGATACAAAATTCCTCAGTAAATTACTTGCAAATTAACTTCAACAGAACATGAAAGGGACCAAACACCACGGTCAAGTGGGCTTCAATCCAGAGACACAAGGCCCAACAAGCACAAATCAATAAACATAACACACCTCAAAACAACACTCAAGGATGAAAATCACACAATCTTCTCAATAGATGCAGGGAAACTGTCTTGGTTACTTTTCTCTCATTGCTGAGACAAAATACCCAACACCCAAAATGAAGGAAGGAAAGGTTTATGTAGCTTACAGTTTGTGGAGGTTTCAGTCCATACTTGGCTGGTTCTGAGGCAGAGTGGCACATGGCAGAGGGCAACAGTTCATGGCAGCAGAGCACAGCAAAAACAACCAGCAAAAGGGAGAAATGGCTGCAAGCAGCCTCTTTTTCTCCCTTACCTTGTAAACAGCCTACCCCCACCTAGGGGGCATGTAGCTCTCACACAATGTCCATGCCCTCCTCTTCCACAGGCTCAGGATGTATACAAAGTAAGCACCCTGGCTTCCTGCTGAATCACTCAGCCAAACCTTTAGACTCCCCAAGTTGACACAATGTATCAACCTTTGATGAAATTCTTCATCCAGTCATGGTAAGGACCCTTAAGAACTGAAGTGAGGCAAGGGTCTTGCCTCAATATTTGATGGCCATGTACAACAACGAAGGCTGCAGCCAGTGTCACACTGAGTGGGGAAGAGCTGTAGGTTTTTCTCCCCAACTCGGGGACAAGGCAAGGCTGCCCATTCTTACCACAGCTATTCCACTTGATCATAGCCAAAAGGCCGAGACATGATCACCACACCTATTTAATACAGTGCTTGAAACTCTGGCCAGAACAATTAGGCAAGAGAAAGAGTTAAAAGGACACAAAGAAGTCCAATTATCTCTGCTTGCAAATGATGTGATCCTATAACCAGAACATCCGAAAGACTCAACCAGACTTTTAGATTTAAGTTAAGCAAAACAGCATGATACAAAATCAACATGCAGTAGCTCTACCAATAACACACCCACTGAAAAGGAAATCAGGAGAATAATTCCATTCACAGCTGTTTCTGAAACAATAAAGAATAAGCCTAACCAAGGAGATGAAAGACCTTACAATGAAAATAATGGAACACAGAGGAAAGAAACCTGAAGCAGACCTTAGGAGGAGAGATTTCCCATGTTCCCAGATTAGCAGAATTGAAGTGTTAAACAGCACATCACTGACAGTGACCTACAGATTCGGTTCAATTCTCATAACAATACCAATGAAATTCTCCACGGAGCTGGGAGGAACAATCTCAAAATTCATTCAGAAGCACAAAAAGTCCCGAGTAGCTAGAACAAGGCTAAGGAAAAGAGTTAGGCTGGAGGCTTCACATTACCCAATTTCAAAATGCACTCCAGAACCATAGTGAGAAAATCATGGCACTGGCACAAAAACAGACATGTAGACCATGGAGTGGAGCAGAGGTCGCAGAAATAAAATTAACCTACTCAGCCACAGCTGCCTGATTCTGGACAAAGGCACCAGAGCACAAGGTGGAGAACAGATGGCCTCTTTAACAAGTAGTGCTGGGAACTGGGTCAACATATGTAGAGATCTAAAACTGGACCCCCACCTCTCACCTGTGCAAAGTCTACTCAAAATAGGTCAAAAACCTAAGTGTGAGACCCAAAACCTTGAATCACCAGAGGAAAACACAGGAGAAACACCTGGAGATCCAGGCCCTGACAACAAGATCCTGACTAGGACTCCAATAGCTCAGGGAATAACAGCAAGAACTGGCCAATGGGACCCAACTAAAACCCCTGCTCAGAAGGAAACGGGATGAAGAGAATGGGGGAACTGCTCTCCAAGATACTTGTGAGATAGAGGGTTCCTGTCTGGGATATAGAAAGAACTTTCTAAAACTTAACACAAAAGAACAACCCACCTAATCAACAAATGGCAAATGAACTGAAGGATAAATGGCCAATAATTATATGAAAAAATGTTCAATATCTTCAGCATCAGGGAAATGCAAATTAAAACTGCACTGAGATTCCACTGAGTCAGACGGCAATCATCAAGAATACAAAAAGCAATTACTTACCAATAAAAAAGAATATAAGAAACAATAAATGCTGGAAAGGGTGTGGGGGTAAGGAAAACTCCCACACTGTTACGGGAATGTGAATCAGTACAACCACTGTGGAAATGATTCTGGAGGGTCCTTTAAAAACTAAACACAGAACAACTACACAAGTCAGATCTTCCACTTTCACGTACCTGAGGGAATCAAAGCCAGTAGACTGTAGGGATGCCTGCATGCAAGTGTTATCACAGCACAGTTCGTAACAGCCCAATTACGCAAGCAACCTGCACACTGCCAACAGTCAAAAAGGTGGTACGGGTGAGGAGGGGAGTTGCCCAGCCAGGAAAGAGGACAGGCTGGCATCAGCGGCAGGAAAATGGACCGCTCTGGAGGTCCACTGAGGGAATGAGCCTGATCCGGAAAGACGAGCTTGGAGTACACTCTGTCACAGGTGGAGTGGGGAGCACAGGGCGGGAGGGCCTGAGGGAGGGGACCCTTGGAGGAGAGGAGGAGGCTGGGGCAGGCAGGGGAGAAGGGGTGGGCAGCATCTCCGTACGAGGTGTGTCAGGAGCGCGCCGTGCTGGAACCGCTGCCCACGTGCCTGTGCTGAGGAGGAATAAGGGCCTTTGCTCTCCAGCTTGTTGCCCCTCCTCTTCTTTTCCTTCTCTTCTTTTTCCTCCCCAGAAGCCAAAATCTTCCTGAGCATTGGAAAACGGGCTTCTCCCCATGTCATGGAGTACAGCTGTAAATCCCACGTCGTCTTGTGCAGAGCCACCACGCTGTCTCAATGCCTCGCCCCGGAAGCTGGCCACGAACTGCACCGCTGACCCAACACTACAAAGGCCCTGGCACCTGGGGTGCAGCCCCAGAGCCCTGGCTGGAGACTCAGACCGGCGCTCAGCACGCAGCCAGCGAGGGCCCAGCTGCTTGCTATTTCATCTTTCTGCTTTCATGATTGTGAAGTGTAGGCCACACTTGTTATGAAGGCAAAGCAAAAAATGGAATGCTTTGGAAAAATGAACCCAGACTTTTGCAGAAAATAGGTTTCTCAGAAGAGAATTTGAAGAAAGATAAAGTTGATCCTAAGAGCAGAAGTCAACAAACTCAGCATATAATGGGCCAGAGAGCAAAGATTTTATTGACTGACTGATCATGATTAGTCCCCAGCCCTTTACATTTCATTTTATTTTTAAAATGTTGGCATAAGATCTCTCTAAGGCACTAATGTGTCCAGGCTGGGCTCAACCTCACTGTCCTCCTGCCTCGGCCTCCCAGAATGGTGGGATTACAGGTACACACTGCCATACACAGCTAAGAACAAATAACTTAGGGTCTGTGAAACGTTAAGTGTCACAACTGCTCAGTTCACCTTGTCAGACAGCAGCCATGAACAACATGTAAGCAAATGAGCACAGCTGTGTTCCAGTAAAGCTTACTTCCCAGCTGAGGGAACAGCCCAGTGCGGCACTGTTGCAGTTCACCAACGCCTGCTAGGAGTCCACCAGGTCCATGGCAGAGGGCCAGCTGAGCAGAGCGGTGAAGCCACTACACAAACTCTGCTCCTCTTTTTAGGGTCCTTCAAAAAGTTCAGAAAGAGAAAAGGTTTGGCCTCGTTAAAACTTAAAGACTTTAAAGGGAATTGGGAGATTAAAGTACCAGCTTCACAGGAAGGACGGAGTGGATTTGAGAAAAATGCATCTCCCTGACTTCTATCCCTTGATCCTTTCTGCTTCCTGCCTGCCCTGCCTTGGAGCCCGCCCACTGTGCACTGAAACCTCTACAGACTGTGAGGCACAATGCAGTGGTGCTCAGTTCACAGACTCAATTCTCTCCATGATTCTGGTTGCAAATCAAACTGGACAGGAACTGGATCAGATTTCCCCAAAAGGTCAACATTGGACCTAACCATTGAATTTGACTTGGTTCTTGTCCAACTCAGTTTTTTACCAGCATCGTGGAAAGAACCAAGTTCATGAAACAAGGCATCACTTTCTCTTCCTTAGTTTGTGGTGTCGGGCATTGTGGATCAGTAAGGAAGTAACTAAGACACCCATTAAGGGACACTCTCTGGTGAGGGAACAGGTGACATTAGCCAAGCACGAAGCTCTGGTCTGGGGACCCCGGCACAGCCCTAGCCTCCACAGGACCATTCTGATGCTCTGATCATTGACCCTCCCAGGAGCCTGATAGCTCTCCTCAAGATACTGCTGCTATTCTAGGGAAGGTGAACAACTCTGCTGCCCTAGGAGTCCATGCAGGACTATCTCAGACCCTCCCGAGAACTAGGACAGGCAACCAGGGTGTGTTGAGTGTCACACCCATGACTTGCTAAGCAAGAGCCCCATAGCTCACCCTTGGCTACATCCCTAGCCTGAATTAAATTTCCCCAAAAGGTCAACATTGAACCTAACCATTGAATTTGATTCAGTTCTTGTCCGAAGGAGTTAGTGCTGAGAGGCCAACTCGAGAACACCTGTTCAGGGCACACAGTGACCCCACTCCTCACCGCTACACACCCTGGGTTTTTCAGGAAAGGAAGAATCACATATCCGGGCAACTGAAGCTTCCAACAGTCAGTGCCAATGGGAGAGTGGACCAGAAAGGTCTGTGGCATCAGGGTTCACACCCTGAACAGAGAGCTCTGAAGGCAGGGGCAGGTTAACACTTTCTGTGGTTGGGAGGGAACTGGCTGTTGGAAAACAGCTAAAGGGGCTCCAGAACCCATTCCAGTCTGCAGCTAGGGGAAGCCGAGAGGAACTAAGTCCTTTGAAGGAGGTCAAAGCACATCCTCCAGAAGTTTGCTTCCTGACTCCAGGACAGCTGTGTGTTCTGGGCTGTGCTCTACAAGGTGCAGAGGGTCCCCTGGACCTGAGTTTCTGAAAAAGAGACAGATCCCAGTGCCTTCCTCTTGCTCCGACCTCTTGCTGTGCCCTGGGGACCAGTGGATCCCTCGAACCCCAGATAAGTTGGTCTTCATCTTCACCTCTGAGTACAGCTTCTGACACAGCAGTGACCAGTGACCTTTCCCTTCCAGTTACTGGCCTCCTGGGGAGCAGGACTCATTGTGTGTCCACCACAGGCTTTGGTTGGGAAGTATATTCTAGCTTCTCTTTTACCTTTGTGCTGAATACATGTGCATGTGCATAAAAGTCTTCCACTCACAAAGGGCCTATCTGGGATCACTAGAGAAAGTGGGAGATGGTCACAGAGCATGGATGACAGTGTGCCCCGGAAATCACTTTCCTGTCTACAGCCAGACGGCTGTGGTGACAGAGAAGTCCTGGCTGTTTGCAGCCTCTGGTATTGCCGTAGAAGTGCTACAGCCTGTAAGAAAGTGTTTACAGCTCCTAATAAGCATTGGGCCAGGTCAAGACCAACATACTAAGCAGCACCTAGGGTGTTAGAAGCAAGTGTACAGCTTTATTCATGCCAGTGGGCTTGGCTGGGATCCTTCACCAAAAAGTCAAGCCACCAACTCTCAGGGAGCAAGATTTTTATATGATTTACAACCAAGTAGGAGGTACAACTGCAGAGTTTTTGCCATTAGTTGATTGGACAGAAAGTTACACTGAACTTCACCTTCTTTGCATATAACTAAGATAAATTAGAGGTTACATGATTGGCCAAGAAAGATACGCCAAATTGCACCTTCTTTGCATACAGCAGACACAGGGCAACAGGTTACATCAGTTCAGGATGAACAGAAACTTAACAGAAAATGAAAGGCTTATTGAAGGCTGCAAAGAGGGACACTGAAAAGGGGTAGGGCTCCTGTCCAGGAGCAAGTGTTTTTTCTGCTTTATTTCCCCCCTTTGTTTTGTACCTAGTCAAGTCTTTGACTAGACTGTATGTTCATGTTCGAGGGTGGCATATGTTTGTGGTGCAGCGGTCACTAAAGGTTGGTAGGGTTCTTGTCTGACTAGTATTTGAAACTTTATGGAATCAAGGTACTGAGATACAAAGCGAGTAAACCAACTTAGAACACAAGGTCCCAGCATCAGAATCAAGTTAAAAGCAAACAGGGATCCCATTAGAGCTCCCAGCCTAGATCCCAGTTTCCTAGGAGCTCCATCAATAGAAGTTTGTCTGTCTTTCCTGGACTCACTGGTTGGTTCATTCTTGCAAATGGTGAGCAGTCTCCCTCACAATACCTAATTTATTGGCATAATAACGGTACTCCTCTTCTGCATACAAGCGAGTACCTCCTTGTTGGGCAGTAAGGGAGGTGTTATGGTTTGTGTCTAGATGTCCCCCCAAAGCCTCATGCAGTCATGGGGTGGGCTTCTGGAATTCATGATGGATCTATGGTCCACTGCTGGTATTATGGGTGTGAGTGCTACACCAGTCCTGGGGTGGGCAGTTTGCATACGATATAAGGGAGGGGAAGAGGCTTCTTGCTGCTCCTCCTCCCTTTTGCTCTGTTGTTGCTTTGCTGTCTTCTGCCACCACAAACTGCTGCCCTCTGCCATGTGCCACTCTGCTTTGGAGCCACCCAAGTATGGAGTGAAGGCTCCACAAACTGTAAGCTAAATAAACCTTTCCTTCCTTAATTTTGGGCATCAGGTATTTTGTCCCAGCAATGAGAGAAAAGTAACCAAGACAGGAGGCCTAAGGCCCTGCGGTTTTGGAAGACTACCGCAGCCAGGGAGTCAATCTGGTCTTTCAGTGTGTTGAATGCTTCCTGTACTACTGTAAAGTCATCCTCTATTTGGGTACCTAATTGTGAGTACTGTTGTTGACTCAGGCCTAGGGCAGTGCCACTAAGGGCCAGACTTCCTGCAATACTTACCCCTACCAAGATTGAAAGTATCACTGGGTTACACTTCTGGTGGGGCTGGTGGGCACATATGGTGTCCTGTTGATCCGAGTAAACAGAGAAGTCAGGCAAGGGGTAGGCAAGTGCACAGGGACTCTTTTTTGAGCCAAGAAACACTTGGTGGCCCCCAGATATATAACAAATAATAAAGGCTCCATGAGGGGCCATCAGGGATCTGAGGTGGCAGTCTGAATGTCTGTACAGTCAGCTGAGATGTTCAGTTTTGCAGAGGATCCAAGAGGGCGTGAGGCATTTTTGCACACCACTGTTGGGTGGGACTGGAGCAGGGCACACGGAGTGGAGGTAGAGCTGAGACCAGAACCATTGGGAGTTAGGCCCAGGGCATGGCAGGAGAGAGCTGTGAGGGGAACATAGAGCCAACAGCCATTTCCCAACTTGCAATCTAACAGCTGGAGGATTTGGTGGGTGTTTTGTAACTAGGTGTAGCAGTCAGGTGTCAGTGGGTCAGTAAGGTTTACTTTAGGCTCAGGGGCCAATGGGAACAGAGGTGGCTTTGGTGTAGGCATTCTGATATGGGGCAGAGAGATCCAAACTTCTTGAATTTTTATGACTATTCCTTGGTCTTTTCCTCTACCATCTACTCAGACACTCATTTGGTGACAGTTTGTCCATTCTTGGTTGGTGAGGTCCTGGACAGTGTACCTTATCAGGTAGCAAGCTCCTTGTTGACAATTAGGGTCTGATAGGAGCTGGGTTAGGGGATATTTGAGAATCCCCTGTAGTCCATGGGGCAGTCCCAGTACTGGCAGAACTAACCTAGATTGTCCCTACAGTGGCCTAGACACCTTCAGCCTCCAGGTGCCTGGTGACATTTGGGACAGACATATTTGTTATTGGTTCAGTATTATCATTCCCAGTTTAAGCTTCTGCACCCTGTGAAATAGGAATTCCAACCTGGACCTTTGGGTTGACTAGGGCATGCATCAAAATATAAATACACAGTAGGCTGGGAGGGATCCCATCTGGTCTGGTTGTGGGGCTGGTATCATGAACTTGGGTTTAGAACTCCCAGTGTCCTGAGTCTGCTTGGCAAGCATGGAAGCCAAGCAGACCGAGTAGGAACAGAGACTGATCAGCAATAGGGAGCATTTTCGTACAGTTGTATGTGTAGGGGATATGGCGTACCAAAAGCAACTGACAGTAACATATAAGTGAGGGTGATTAGTCCCAACACCCCATAGGATAAACAGCTAAATTGTCTGCAACTCATTTCCACATTGAAGCTTCAGCTATGTGTAAACCTGTCAGCTTCCAGAGTAGCAGAAGTAGGGCTTTGAGCACTATGTCTCATCAGGGCTGTCTTAAGGGGAGTTGACTCATCTGGGTGGGCCTTCCAGCAGTCATCTGGGTGAGCTTTCTTGATCCGAGTATGATGGATCCACAGCTGAATTTCTGGAACCTTAATAGCTGCTGGGGTGGTTAGTATACTTATATAAGGTCCTTTCCAGTTTGGCTATAAAGGCTCCTTTTCCCAATCTTTTATCCAAACAATATCATCAGAGTTATGTGTATGGGCAGGTGTATCTATGGTCTTAGCTATGTTTTTGTGTATCTGGGAAAAGGTCTTTCCTAATTCTGTAAATTGTTCCTATAGAGATATGTTACCTAGCTGATGTAGGGCCCTACAGAGACCCCTAATACAGGAGGTCCCCATACAAAACTTCAAAGAGTATATATCCTGTGGGTCCTGGTGAACTTTGGACCTTAAGAAGAGCCATGGGAAGCAAATTTATCCAGGGTGGCTGAGTTTCTTGGTGATATTTGGTCAATATTGACTTTAAAGTCCTATTCATTCTTTCAACTTTTCCAGAGCTTTGTGGCCTATATACTGTATGTAAGTTCCACCCAAGTTTTAATTCTTTAGGCAGCTTCTGGTTATTTTGGCCACAAATTCAGGTCTGTTGTCACTGCCTATTGTGAAGGGCAGCTCCTATCTAGGAATAACTTCTCTCAGCAGCATTCTGCAGACCACAGTGGCTTCTTCAGTCTTTGTAGAAAATGCTTCCAGCCACCCAGAATAAATACAGACAGGCATCAGGAGATATTTATAGCCTCTGCATGGTTTGACATCTGTAAAATCTATCCGTAGGTCTTCAAAGGGGGAATGCCAAGCATGTTGGATACTGGGTGGGGGTTTAGGCCCAGATGGAGGCTTCCTTGCACAGAATTGGCATCTCTGGCTAATGGAGGCACAGATTAAGGATAACTGAGGAATGCAATGGTAACAGTTTAAAAGCTGGTTCATAGCAGTTTTCCCTTTGTGTGCGGTGTTGTGATGGCATTTTACCTAAGCATAGGCCAGATTCTGAGGGACAATCATCCAATCATCTGGTAAAGTCCAAGCAGTCCTTGGCCCCATGTAGGCCCCTTCCTGTTGTGCCCATTTATTTTCTTCTTTGGCATAGCAAAGGGGCTGACCACAGGGATTGAGGACAGTGTCAGGGAGCATCTCATGTGAGATTTCCAGGTTTTCATTTAAATCATTTGTTCCCCCAGTGGAGCCCTCAGTTGCTAATTTTGCAGTTTATCTGCCTTGTGATTTTTGAGGGTAACACTGTCTTTACTTTTGATGCCCTTTTCAGTGGATAACGGTGACCTTTTTAGCTTCCAAATTGCAGTAAGAAGTTGTTAGATTTTGTCCTTGTTTTTAATTTGTTTTCCTTCTGCACTGGGAGGTCCATGCTCCTTGTGTAGCATTCCATGGACATGAACAGGGGAGAAAGGCCTACTTTGAGTCAGTATAAGTGCTCACTTTCTTTCCGTCTGCCCAGCTGAGAGGTTGGTTCAGGGCTCATAATTTAGCTTAGTGAGCAGACCAGTTTGGAGGAAGAGGCCCAGCTAGTAGCACCTCTTCTGTAGTAACAGCAGAATACCCAGCCTGATGTTTCCCAACCTTGACTGAGCTACTTTTATCCATAAACAGGGTGTACATAGCATCAGACAAGGGTTCCATCTGCAGGTCTGGTCAACTTTCAAAAAGTTCATCAGCCAAGGCTAGATAGTCATGGTTAGGGGGCCAACCTCAGTAGGAAAGAAGGTAGCTGGGTTCAGAGGTTTAGTCAATTGAAAAGTGAGTTGGGATTTTCACTAAGCAGTCCTTTATATTGAACGACATGGCTGTTTGAAAGCCAATGATGTTTTCAACTGTTAAGTAACTCTACAATAGCATGTGGCACTTGAACTGTCAGATTTTGTCCTAAGGTCAATTTGCCAGCTTCCTTAATCAGGAGGATGGTCGCTATCAGTACTCTAGGGCAGGGAGGCCTTAGCTATGGAGTCTAAATATGCAACAGGCTGCCCCCCACAGACGGACCTTTTGGGTGAGGACCCCTGATGCTACGTGTCTCTGTTTGTCTAAAACAGGTTGAAGAGTCTGGTTGCATCAGGGATGTCCAGAGCAAGATCTGTCAACAGTTTTTGTTTTATGGTCTAGAAGGATTCAGTTTGTTATAAAGTTCAATTTAACAATTTTCCTTCTATTTCCTTCCCTGTTAGCATGTCATAGATGGGCTTAGCCTTTTCAGTGAATCCTGGTATTCATATATGGCAGAACCCCACAGCCCCCAGGAATTCTCTAAGCTATCTCTTATTTTCAGGTCTTAGGTGGAGCAAATGACTTCCTTTCTCTCTGGGCCTAGGTGTCTGAGTCCTTTTTCTAGGTCAAATCCTAGAGAATGCACTTTTGGCCTGAAAAATCTGAGCTTTTTCCAGAAGACTTTACAGCCTGTGGTCAGTAGGTGGTGGAGAATGGCTTGTGTTCCCTTCCAGCAGTCTGATTTACCTGAGCAGCATATCAATATATCATGTACATATTGTAACAGAGTACAGTTAAAAATCAGTGTGTGGAAAATGGGCTAGATCAGTGGCTAGTGCTTCCCCCAAAAGCATGAGAGAGTTCTTAAAACCTTGTGGAAGACAGGTCCAGGTAAGTCGGCCTTTCCTTCCATCTCTGGGTCCTCCTAGTCAAAGGTGAATATGGGCTGGCTGACAGGGGTGACCTGTAGACAGAAGAAAGTATCTTTTAAATCTAGCCAGGTGAACCAGGCAACATCAGGAGGAAGCAGACCCAGGAGGGTGTCACAATTGGGAACTGCCGAGTGCAGAGTCGTCGTGGCGGAGCTGAGGGCACAGAGGTACTGTAGCAGGCAATAGTCTGCATCAGGCTGTCTCACTGGGAGGAGAGGGGTGTTCCAAGGAGATAGATAGTCTACAGGATTCTAAACTGTTCCAAACAAGAGATGTGGGGCTGGATGCAAACCGAGCCTCTCATGACACTGGAGGCTGCTTAACAGCAATGGGACAGAGTTTGACCACCAAAGGGGCACACTTGATAGCAAGCCCCAGGGGTGAGTCCTCTGCCCATACTTCTGGAACAAGTCTCTCAGAACTTCAAGGTTATGATTATTGGGCATTTCAGGCTGATACGGGTGCCATTCTTCCTCTCAGGGTATAGTCAGAGTCAAGAACAGGTCCAGGACAGTGAACCCAAGTGTGAGGGAAAGGAGGTCACACCCCAGGAGAGGGACAGGGTGCTCAGGCATGTACAGGAACTGATGTTTGACAAAGTGTCCACCAATCTTGCAAGATCTGCTTTGGCAGAATTTCTTTTCAGTGGGGGCTCCAGTGGCACCAGTGACCTAGACTCACCGAAAGGTCAAGGGAGCAACAGGCTGAGTCACAACTGAATGTTCCGCACCACTGTCCACCATAGAAGTTGCGGATTCTCCTCAGTTCTGGTAATGACCATGAGCTCCTGAGAGCCCAGTCTGTTAGAGCCCAGTCTGGCCTACTCATTGTCACTGAAGAGGGGGAAGAGAGGTTCGGGCTGGGGTGGGCCTAGATAGTCAAATTGCTTTATGTCCCTTAGACGGAGGGGGCATTTATCTTTCCATTGTCCAAACTGTTTGTAGCAAGTGCATTGGCCAGCTGCCAGGGCACAGGGCTTGGCACCAGTCTCAGACTGTGTAGCTTGAGGGGCCCCTTTCATGGGTTGCCACAGTATGGTTGAAGGAGTCCCTCAAGCACAGGCTTCTCCAGAACTAGGAGTGCAGCGTTTTGGCCAGTCTGGCAGCCTGTTTCACATCATTGTTCTTTCTTTTCCTCCCATTCCTGATTAACAAACACCTTTTGAGCTGTTTGGATTAACAGAGTGGCATTCACACCAGCAACCCCATCAAACCTTTTGAATCTTTTCCCCTATGTCAGAGGCTGATTGCGTAATGCAGGCTGCATTAATGATTTGTTGGTTTTCAGGCTTTTGGAGGGGACACACTCAAGCCTCGGCAGCGACTAACCACTCTCTTGTCTGTGCATCTGCCTGTGTGGGTGTTTCATGTAAACCCAGTCACACTGTTCACGGCCGCCCGAGTCTGGCTTCTTCCCACAGGGCAGTGTTGTCAGGCTCCCCCACACAGCCCGAGTAGATGCCCCGCCTCGCTGTGACCTACCGCAGGGCTCTGGGCTCATCACAATGCACAGTGGCACATGCTGCTCCAGAATGTGGGCCTTAGAAAGTTTCAGAAAATTCTTCAGAAACCACACAGTTAGTCTGTGCCAGTGTGATAATTTTCAGAAAGCTCCTTTAAATCCACAATTGATATTCTCAATCATTCATACCCCTACTACAGTTTAGATTGTATATAATGAGACAGAAAAGAAATAGATCATCTTACCTTTCACCTTTCTTTTCTTTCTTCTTTCATTTTTTGGATGTTGGGGATTGAACCCATGGCCTTTATACTGAGTTATATCTCAGGCCCTTTACTTTTTATTTTGGGAGAGGGTCTCACTAAGTCATTAAGTTGCTCTGGCTGGGCTGGAACTTGTGATTCTCCTGTCTCAGCCTCCCAGAGTCTTAGGGTATAGGTATGCACTACCACACCTGGACTACTGGGCATTTCATGTCTTTCTTAATGGCTTAGAGGTCTTCTTAATTCTAATAATATTTGACATGGTTTGTTGATGGTTTATATTTTAAATTCTTTCAGTCTTTTTCAAATGTCTTTTCATTCTCTTAAATTTGTCTTTGATGAATAAAACTTCTCAACTTTAATGTGATCAAATGTATCAGTGTCTCACAGAGTATTTTTATCTGCTTTAGAAAATCTTCTACATTGAAGTGTAAAATACATTTCACCTATATATTCTAATGTGAGCATAAATTTTAATGAAAAGTTTAATCTCTCTGAAGTTGATTTTTTATGCAACATGCAGAAAGGTTCTAATCTCATTTTTTCTAAAACTTATTCCACTCATGAACTTCATAAAGAAGAAAGAGCCATGGCCAGGAAGACCTGAAACACTACTCCCCTCCCAAAGTGATGGGGAGAAGACGAACCATGCACATGCGGTGGTAGCATTTTACAGCGTCCAAGGAGCACAGACCCTGGAAGTCTGGGTATTTTGGAGGATTTGGGTCCAGGGGACCTATTTCCATGCAGATGGGAATGGAAGGTGTTCACACTCTGTGGGAAAAAGTTCTGGGTTTATCTCAGGGCATATGGCTGCTGCAACACTCCAGCACTCAGCAGCTGGTCAGCAACCCCTCTGTTTCCCACCTCCCCGGAGTCTGAGGTCAAGGCGCCAGCACCTCACTATATGTCATGTCTAGGTTCAACCCTTCCAAAATCTGCATGTGTGGTCCTGTTGCTGCCTCCTTCCCAAGGCAGAGTCTGCTCCTGAACACACTGCCTCCAGCCACACAGAGATCACTGCCTGATTCCTCAGAAGGACACCACCCCAGGCCCATCTCCTAAAGCCAACTGAGCAACAAGGAGAAGAAAGGAGGAAATGAGCTCATTCTATTATAGACAGGAAGTTAGGCAGAAGAGAGAAGGCAGCTAGGGAGACAGTCCATGGTCAAGTCAGGATGACCAGGCAATTAAGCAGGCAGGAGCTGAGGTCAGAATTGTCAGGAATCAGGAAGATGGTTAAATCCAGGGATGGAGCAAGAGAGGTGAAAGCAAGGTGATGGATGGCCTTTGTGATAACCCCTGTTCCCACCTACCTGGAAAATGGTTTTTTCCTCTCACTTTGTTCTTTTAATGAACCACTTAGATAGGACAGTGGTGAAGAGTCAACTGCACACTTTTGCCTGCTACGCACTCTGACTCTTCCTAGGCCTGTTTCCAGTGTAAGCTAAGTTAGGCCTCGAGGTGGACCTTGGTTTGACTCAGAGTGGTCTGAGTCCTGGTCATTTTTTGGTATAAAAATTCCTAGACAAAGAGTCCCCATGGCAACTCACTTTCAGGTCCCCTCTGGACTACTGAGAATAATCTGTCTTCTCATAAACACTCTTCCTGTCACCCTCCCTTGTCCTTGACTTCATTCTTCAACTTTGTGAGACATAGACCCAGATTTTAGTCACGATTCGACCACGGGTCCTCAAGACATGTGAGAATGAAGGCCAGCACCCCAGAGCAGAGACCCAGAGCCATCACATGTTGCCTCCCTATCCTCCGCAGCTCCCTGCACTCTGCCCAGAACCCCCAGCCCTTAGAGTCACAGAGTTTGGCCCCTTTGCCAAATGCTAGCTCAGCACCCTTTGTCCTCTTGGCCCACTTCTGCCCTGGACACCCAGAGACCACCGAGTCCTCTGAGCCCATCTGTGGCACAGCCACCTAAGCCAGACAGAGGCAACTCTGACTCTCGCTGACATCTGCAGACTTCGGGGATCTGGTTCAACTTTCATCACCCAGAGAGAGAAATAAAAAATAACTTGTAGCTAGAAACAGCCTCTGCATTTGGGTGCAGGGGCCAAACAAGGTTGAGTCGCTGGCCTTAGAGACAGTCATCCCTCCTTTTCATAATACTCCAACTCCCCACAGACCTCTTACACCCAGAATTAAGGCCTAGCCTATCACGAGAGATTAAAAACACACATTAAGGGAGTTTCAGAGTGAGAATTTATTATACATCCTCTTGAAGCAGAGGAATGCACTTGAATTTATCAGGCCAACCGCTCCCTTGCAAGAAGGGGGCACATGTTTTGCGGGGTTGCCATTGTTACGCATTCCTAAGAGGACCTGTGGCTTTATAAAGGATTTTCTAATTCCTGAGCCACCTCTGTGTTTCCTCCTTCTGGGATGAAGTCACCAGGCTATCTTTATAACTTCATTGTCATTTCCCCAGCAACATACCAGGCAGCTACAAACAGCACAAGGCAGAGCCAAACCCACATAGCTTGGAAGGAAACTGGACTAAGTGCTGGTCTATATAAAAGCCACCCCAGGGAAGGTTAATTAATGGGCAAGACTCCTGTTGCCTGTAGCCTTACTCTACTGCTCGGAGCAGAAATGTTCCAGATAATAGCCCAACTCCTAAAGTGAAGTGGGGGCTTATAAATATTCTCTCTAAAGAAAGTACTGGTTATAGGTGGAGAGAAACCACTCTTTTTAGTTTACCTGTGAAAAACACTTGGTGAAACTTTCAAATTGCATTGATGGAACCAGAAGGTCATAGATGGGAACTCCTGTCTGGACCCGCGGGAAGGCTCACCTCGCACACGCTGAGCCCCAGGTGCCTTCATTTAAAACATCGGCCGTCAAGGCAAGCTCTTCTGCCCCACACGCCTGGGTTTTTATCCAAGTACTTTCAGCCGTCCTTGTGGGCTACAAGAGTCTGCAGAGCCTTTTATCTCCAAGGTAATCAAAGCACAACACGAAATCTTTCTGACCTTTCTCTGGCCTCTGCTCTGGAAAAGAACACGAGTCCTCTTGGGCAAGCTCTGAACGCATACGTGTTCTTTCCTTGAATTCTGAAGAGTGTTTCCACAGCAAGTTGCTTTGATTCTTATTTTATCACCACACCTAGATGGAATTTTTTGGATTTAACTGACAGTATAATTTTTTTGTTATTCTACAGCTATATTTTATTCATTTAGTGAGATGTAGCTTGTATTTGATCTACTTTCTGGGAATATGTTTTGTATGGATTTTTTTAAAGGTAAATGTAAAGAAAATAATTAAATGACGAACAAATTTCTCTCCTGTTTCAGCACAGCTAAACCCATTGGGAACCAGAAAGAGTTGTTAGAGTTAAGAAAACAACTCTTAGCTTTGTATTTAAAAATAGAAGAGAGGGAAAGGCACTTTGTCCTATCAAAATAGAATCTGAATAAGCAAAGTTAACCATGTGCAGATTGGTAAGTATGCAAACTCTCCGAGGCAGGAAGCGGCTAAAGGCACATAAATGTGCGATCAGAGGAGCAGGGTGTGAGAGATGGCTACAGACCCACTACTTAGAAATACATGATAGAGACCTGTAATTACCCAAGCTACAGGAAAAAGTGCAGTGCACACCCCAGTACCACCCCTACCTGTAGATTTTTCTGTCTCTGTGTTACCTGTTCTCTGCGTGGGAGATAACTCAGCCGCAGCCCTGTGTCAGCACCAACGACAGCTCCACCTGGGAATGAGGCATAGAGGAGAGTTGGTATTTAGAAAGGAAAGGATGCATTCCACGATCAAAAAAGGGTTTTCTAGAACCTAGAACTGGTCAAAAAGAAGTATGTTCTTCTGGAGAGGGTCTGAGAGAGGACCTGAGCAAGGGTCTTTCTAGGAATTTAGACCAAAGCAGCGGCCTCATTTCTGTAGGAACCTCAGAGGAGAAGGTCTCCAGTGTATCTTGGAAGGATTTATTTCAGGGCAACAGAACCTCCAAAGATAGGCATAATCAGAAAGAAAAATCCTTAATAAAATTTTTTAAAAAGTCACTTGTCAACCAGGATTGATGGCTGATGTGAACACAGGCAGGAACTAACCAGAGGAGGGTAAGATCTGCTCAGTCTGCTGTAGGCATCTTCTGTGTTCCTAGGCTAGTAACAAATTCTGTGCCACTCTGCTTCCTCTGAACCATAGTAAAGGATAAAGATGAAAGGTTAAGGGAGAAGGGCTTGACCACACACACCTAGAATCATCTCTACCCTTGTTGCTTTAATTTGTTTCTGAATTAACTACCTATGTCCTGAGTGTGACTATAAAATTCCTGTGGCCAGGAAAATAATATCTTATCAAAAAATATGGAAAAAGAAGCACAAGTCCTTTGCTGATTTGTACAGGGTGTATACCAACGATTTGGGTGAAAATCCCAGTCGAGTTCTTCACACTAAAATTATGTGCTGGAAAGCTCTATCTCTGGGAAGTTATTTTTCTCAGACTCAAAAAGAAAATCCACGTAAAAAGTAGTTCAAGCCTTAAAATCAAAGAAAACTGAGAAGATAACGACAGCTTGCTTAGGTGAGAAGTGTCCATTTTGAGGACTGGGCTAACAAGACAGGGTAGGAAAAAGCAGGTAAACCCTTAAAGAGTTCCAGTGCCAAAGTCAGGAAAATACTTAGACTAAGGAGGAAGCCTGGCCACGCGCCTCTTCCACATGCCCCCTTGTCCCTGTCTGTCCTGCCCCCCGCCAGACAGCAGAGAACAGTCACGAACCATCCACAAGAGTGACTGCAGAGCCGATCACCTGGCCATTTTTCCTTCCAGCCAGAATGAAGAGCCGGGCGCTGTGCTGAACATCCTGGACATTTCCTTACTGTTCTTCAGATCAGCCTCAGTGAGGTGAGGAGACCTGGGATATCACTTTGGGCATGGGAGGAGTGTCAAGCAGTGTCTGCAAATTAGACTGGGACTTTCTGGCCTCAGTTTTGGTCTTAGGGCTGAGAAACTGTGGTGAAGGTCAAGAGAGAAGCTGTGATCTTGGCCTGTAGATGAGTAGTTCAGGCAAATCCACTGTCCCTTCAGGACCTGCTTGGGTCTTGTACATAACATTCACCAATGTCCACTCAAACTTCAGGGCTTGATCAGCCTGAAAGTATCTGGCTCATGATGGGCAACTGGGGTGTCATGGCGATTTGGTGGCCATGGTCAGGTGTCCAGTCTCTGTCAGTGCCCGGAGACAGGGCAGGCACTGCTTTGCACCAGAAAAACAGCTGTCTGCAGAGGACAGCAGACCTTTGCTCTAGGTCTTAAAGCTGTGCTCCCCCATTCACCAACAGAGCCTCCCTGGGCTAGTTTCCCTGCCCACTGGAGACTGACACTGCCACACCATCAGACTGGCCGGCTGCCCCAGCCCTTGGGAGGTTTTGTGGGATTTCTTTCCCACCCTTGTCACACACAAGCCTTTCTAAGATGTTTGCTGCAGTTGCTGCAGCTGCTCACCAAGCATGATCGGCACAACAGAGCCGCCAGACATCTGGTGAGGATCGGAGACTGAGGTCACTGTGTACCAGATTTGACCTGGAGCCAAGAGCCAGGAGGTGAGGCTAGAAGTATGCATAGGTGCCTGGCATCATGACGGTCCAGCGTACAGTGTTCAGACTTTATGATCAGGCACAACCAATCTGCGTTAGGTAGAAATCTTACTCAGGCCTTCTCCCACTGGCAGTGTGCTGTATGACCCACTTCGCAAGGTGCTGGGCTGCAGCAGGGAGCCAGCAGCCACTACACTGCAAGACACCAGGATGCTAAGTTGGCCATGCCGGGCACCAGTGCACTAGATGGATTCTCAGCGTGGCATGTTCCTGGCCATTCAGAACATGACTCCCTGGAACAGGACGAGCCTGTTCAGTGTCAGGCCTGATGGTTGGGCGCAAAGTGCTCTGATAGCTCTGCTAACAGGTATTCGGAGGAAGCACCCATCAGCTCCGTAACTGTGTTCCAGGTGCTCAGGGAAGTGACATCTGGAACAGCAGCTATAACTTGAGTCACCACCTGACAAAGTTTGCAGGAATCGGCCATCATTCTCTGCAATCTGTCTTCTTCACAAACCAGACGGCAAATAGAAAAGGGGAGGGGGAAACTCACATTCTCCTAGGCCTGGATGGAGGTGCTGACCTTTGCCCTTCTGCTGAAAATTTGGCATTGTCAGCAGGCAGTCAGTCTGGGAGGAGAGGGGCTTGGTGGTTTCTATTGTCTCTCCTATCACGATAGCTCTGGCTTCACAGGACACAGTGTGGGGTTTCTGCTGGTTAATGAGCATGTGCACGCCAACAGTACAGTCTAGGACAGGGGCCCTCGAGCCCTTCTAAAAATCTGAGCCAAGACAGGAAATCCAAACTGTCTGGTGAACCCATCTCAACAAATTCCTCCCAAAACAGAACTGCACTCCCCCACCCTGCTCCAGAGCCCCCAGGATCCGTCCTCTTGTGTGTTTTCCAAGTTTCTGGTGGTATGAATTGGCGAGATCTTGCTTTTTAAATGTATGAATTGCACCTCCTTGTTAGGAATACTTTATATCATGCTATCTGGGGTCTGGTGGGAACCGAGTCTTGATATAGATTAAGAAGCCGTATGATGCGGCAGAGCTAAGTGGACCAGCCCCACCTCAAGTCACATGGCTTCTTTCGGCAAGAAGAGACTAATTCCACTGGGCAGAAATTGCTAACTTCTATTTCCAAAGAAATTTAGGGGTTTAAAAATCCTCTTCAGAAGAATCTTCCCACACATCCCCATCCAATTCCAGGCCCCGGCTCCTCCAACGACCTCGCTGTAACATAGACACTGGGTGAGACTGGTATCCAACCTGCCTTGTATTTCGGTCATTTTCAAGCTAAAGTTAGGATGTGGTTTATGACTCTTGGTCCTTGAAGGCAGGAGGTAGGATTTCTCTTAGAGAGGGACCAGGGTCTGAGACTCATCCCTCCTGCTCTCTAAGCATCTGGCAAGTGCCATGGGCCACATAAACAGGGACTTTTGCTTCCAGTCTGTGAAGATTCCCACAAACGCCAGGCAGGGCTCTCCGATTAAAGCTGGGCTGGGACCATCACATGCACGGTGCCACGTGAATACCCTGGTGTTACACGGAGTCCGCTGACCCGAATCCAGACCACGGCGCAAAGGCTGAACTGCTGCACACCGGCACCACCCAGACTTGGCCCCACCCGGGGGAAAACAAAGGAGCAGGCTTGGTTCTCGTCCACAGAAGTGCAAGGCCGGAAGTGGAGGGCGGTGCGTGTGTGGGGCCTGAGCACTGCGGCTGGGCCCAGTCCCTCTGGAGCGGCAGGCCCGGCCCGGCCCAGCGCCTATGGAGTTCTGGTCAGATTGAGGCCTTCATCCCTTCCGGGAAGAGGAGGAGGAGGAGATGGAATAAGGCACGATGTCCCGTCCAAGCACTCATCCTGTGGTGTTAAAAACCAGTAAAGCTTAACTTCTGAGTCTCAGTTTTATACTTCCCAAAGAGGGGAAAATGCAAAACACACATTTCCTGGTTCCACACCCCAAGTCCTCATTCAGGTGAGGAAATGGAAAGAACAGGACCCCTGCCTCAGGCTGATGCAGAAAGTCGGGGGTGCTCGGCTGATAATAAAGCAGCCAGGCAACGACAGCGCTGAACAGGAGGGGAACTGGCCTACTGCTTCCCAGAATGACTCTTCCCCTACAGAACTCCACCATGCAACACCAGTGCATCTCTCCCCGAGACAGTGGAGCCATCTGCGTCCCCCGAAAGGTGGGCGCATGTCTGCGTGCCAGGTGCCTGACTTCCTGACAGGAGCCAGAGTTTAAAACTGGCATCAGGCCGGGATATAGCTCAGCGACACAGTGACTATCTGGCAAGTGCAAGGTCCTGAGTTCAATTCCCAATACAAAAAAAAAAAAAATTAAAATAAAACTAGCATCAAAGCCCAGTCATGCTGAGGCCGCGAAGCAGGAAGAAGCACTGCCCACTGCAGCTCAGGCGGCCTTGGCTTGTGTCTCACTGGTGCCGTGCTGGACTGAGGGTACTTTTGGGAGTCTGGCTGGGCCACCCCTGGGCTCGGGTCTTTCTCGACCTCTGCAAGGGTTCTACTGGGTGGCTGCGGTGCAATGGAGCCGTTGCCAGATGCTGTTACACAGCTACCCACAGTGCCCTCCCTCCGGGCCTCGCTGGGGCCATGGCCACCACCCTGTCTGGGTGGGAGGGCTGGCATGGTGTCCTTTTTAGAACATTCTAGTGCTGAGACTTGGAAGCATTCCAGGAGCCAGTAGGATGCTTTCAAATGATGAATTAAATAGAAATAACTATGAGGTATTTCAAAGCCTTCAGTAATGGAAATAGCTGATGCTTTAGTGATTTCCCATGCTTAAAGGAAAACTTACAACCCCATTAGCGAGTGACTGGTCAGAGCTAAGGCATTTCACCAAGTGTTCAATCTGAAGCCCTGGAGAGGAAGTTGAATTCTGAAAAGAACTGCAACCCGGCTGGGTCCCCTGAGAACACGCACAGAGATCAGACACCCATGGGCATGCAGGGCACCACCAACCTTGGTGTCACAGAAGAGGATGGGGTTTAGGGAAAGAGCGCCAAGGCTGGGATGAGAAACCAGAAAGAAATATCTGCACCCAAAACGCAGAGAAGAAATAAAACACCTTGTGGAAGGAAGCTGGGGCCACAGTGCACAGGCATTCGAGGAAACCCGGCCTTTCTTCCTAATTTCCCTCAGGGTAGAGCCACATGGCCTGTCATAGGTGTGCGGTTATTAACGCTCTGTCCTGATCTCCCATCCGCTTCTGCCTGCAGCACAGACAACTGGAGAAATATCTTCTCAGAAACAAATTAGCTGTGCACAGAGACCCTTGGTGACCTCAGGGTCCCAGTGCAGGGCCTCTGAGGAGCTCCCTCCCCACAGGCAGACAGCAGTGTGGCAGACTGAGGATTCGTCCTCACCTGGGCTCCGAGAGAGCAGAGGCACAGACCACGCTGCGCTGGTGGTGAGTGCAGCCCCAGCCGGGGCGGGAACAGGACGTGGGGCACTGGGAGAAGCCACGGATGAGGGTCTGCGTGGGCCTGAGTGGCACTGCACAACTGTGCCCAGCGGGGGCTCAAACTCGCAGCCTCTACCTATGCATTAGCCAGGTGGGGATGGGCGAGCGTTTGAGGTTGGATATGGGTTGTCAGCTGCCCGATCAGTAAGGCGGGAGTACCTAGTCCCTCAGCAAACAGCTTGCCCAGTGAGTGGCCTTAGTGTGCCTGTCACATCCTTTGTCCCCTGGGAGAGAAATGCACAGGGCAGAAGGGCCAAGTCTGCCGCTCCCCGAACGTTGCGAAGGAGGACTGTCTAGAGTGGGACTTACAGGGGTGCAGCCGTGGCCAGACTCCCAGACTTCGGCCGCAGGTGCTTCACAGCGCTGTTTCCGGCAAGCACAGAGACCTTCTCTGGACCCCAGGAGGCAGCTCCCAGTCCCCGCCCCATTCTGCCTCACAACGAGGAGCGCCTTTCCTCCCGAAGACCAGGGCAGCTTTCCACTCTGGAGACCCGGAGGCCCCTCTCCTTTGTGCATGGTCCAGGCTGGAATGGGAGGCACTGTCCCATTGCCATCTGGAAGGCACCTGGGAGGTGCTGCTGGCCTTTTTTCACTTTGAAAATGCATGGACTTTTTCAAATACTCCCTAAGAAACATACCATTTTGTAAGTTAAAAAGTATTTTATTTTTTATTTTTTTTTTTTATTTTTTATTTTTTTTTTTTTGGCAGTACTGGGGATCAAACTCAGGACCTTGTGCTTGCTAGGCAGGCGCTTATTCCACTGAGCCATATCCCCAGCCCTAAAAAGTATTTTAAAAACCAATTATTATTGTTGAGGACAATTGAGTAAGTGTAGTCACTCTTTATTATGAAATAACTGGTAAGATAACATTTAAAAAAAATACTCAATTCTTTTTTGGCTAAAACAAGATTGTTTCCCCCAGAAAACTGTTTCCACTTCCATGATAAAGAAGTGTCTGGGCCCCCTACTCCTGAGACTGAGGGTGCCCCTTCTCCATGGGACATGGGGAGAAGTGGGCCAGACTCTGCACTTCTGGACGAGAAAACCCAGCTCCTTCAGGTTCCCTCAGATCTCAGGTAGCACTGATGGAGACCATGGCTCGGCCCAAGGCTGCTGGTAGAGGGGCCACCCGGCTCCTGAGGGGATGCCCACAGCAGTGCAGGGACCCCTGGACCTGGGGTCTGAGAAATGCTTGTTGAGGGCAAACCCTCCAGCCCTGGCTGATACCACAGGCAGATCCCCTCTCTCTGAGTCCCAGGAGCCCCCAACCTCCAGGCCCACCCCCAAAGGGAGGAGACTCACACAGAACCCGCCCTGCTGGCCCACACGCAGCCGCAAACTGGAAAAACACAGCTGTAGGTGCTGGAAACTTGCTCTTCTCCACAGGAGTTCTCAGTTGAACCACCTTTCTGGGGAGTGGCCCACCCATGTCACAGCCGAATGTCTGCTGGCAGCAGGGAGCTAGGGGAGGCCCTGGGGCTGCCTCTGGGGGCCGTTCTCTGAGTTGCTTCTGCTGTTTTTCTTTCTGGTCATAGGAAATAATAAGCTTTGCTCTGAGTCATCTTCTTCTGTGCCGTTTCCACCCTGGGGCTAGTGACCATGGACTGACCCTCTGAAGCCAGCAGCCAAAGTAAAGCTGTCTTTCTTTAAGTTGTGGGTGTCAGATGTTTTGTACCAGCAACAGGGAAGCTACCCATACCCCCTCTTTGGTGAGAAGGAGGCTGCTGTCCTCTGGTACAGGGAGAACGTCTGCTACTTGGCATTATCACCTGCTTCTCAGAAAGACAGGGAAGCACAAGGGTCTTGATTTGCTGTTTTCCTAAGTGCTTTTAGCTCAAAGTCATCCTTATTCCGTGAGACCTAGTCCAGAGTTGCAGGCTCATCACCTTTCATAAACCCCAGCTGGTGACCTGAGCCACATGGATGTAGCTCCACTGTCCCGCATGCACTGCAGGGAGGTCAGGAGGTGAAGTTCCTGGCCTCCTGCTGCATAGACTACAAGTGGGGGCCTGCTGAGGCCCTGAACGAGCTCTAGCACCCAGCTCTACGTGCCCTGCCTGCTGCCGCTTTCCAGACGTGCACTCCAACGACCTGCGGCCTACACCAGGGGAAAACGGCAGCAGCTGACCGCACGTTGCCATCTCACGACAAATGTCTTGTTGACAGAAAAAGCAATAGAAGCAACTCCTCACAAAGTAACTGCTGACTTCCTGAGACTCTGTCTCTTTCATGAGACCTTCCTGAGCAGTGAGACATATATGAAGGAAGAATCCAGGGGAAATAACAAATCCTAGCTCACTGATTAAGGACAGAGCACATGCGCTGCCTCAATGTCAGATAATACAAGTTGGAAAAGCCAGTGTGACTGTCATTCTAACTACAGTGACAGGTCTAGAGAAGGAGGGGCCCACAGATGTAAAGAAAGACAAAACTAAAAGGGGCAAAAGCTCGGGACCAAGGGGCTTACAGTCTCCCGGACTGCAGCCCCGATTTCCAACCCAGTCATATTTTATTGAGCCAGAACCAAAGGCAGAGATCATACATGGGCGAATATCAAAAGTTTTAGTGATTAAAGCTTATCCTTCTCTAATTCTGCCTCCCATGCAGCTGACAACAACCCCCAGGTGGGCCTCCCACACCCAGCCCCACACTCACTCAGTTCATCTGGGGATCTCAAGTTGACCACCAGTTGTCAATCCATCCTGGTCAACTTGATAATCATACACATTTCCTTTATTCATGGATTCTTAAGGTGAAATGTTTCAGTTCATTTTAATAAACAAATCATTATGTGTTCTCAGTGTTTTCTAACCAAAGACTGTCCTCCACATGTGACCACAGGCTGTGGTGCTGGCCAGGCAATCACAAGGACAGAAAATAAAGGGGCATCCTGCCAAAACCAGAAAATAATATCAGCCTACAGAGGTAAAGTTGTCTTTTCTAAAGAGGCAGGTTTAATATAGCATATTTATGGCTGTATGTTACAAATCTCCATTTACTTATTTCCATTCTTTTTGATTTATTTACACAATCCTCCGGAGAACCTCACATCCTCAGCACTGGGTTCTAGAAGAACTTATAAAATCTGCTAGGCCTATACATCTCAACAACATCTGAACTGATACAAATATCACTTAATCTGCTGAAAAAATAGAAGGATAGAAAAATGTAAGGAAATTAGGAATAGGCAAAAATGGTTTCTCAGTATTTTCACTAGGAAACTATGCGTTGTGTTGAGCTGCCCCTTCCATGTTTTCTGACCTAAGCCTTGCATAGCCTTCAGCTATTTCCCACACTTAGAATGCACAGCCAGTGCCTGGTCACAGGCAGTGATGGTTACAGTTCGAGTCTGTGCTTGCTCCACTACACTGAGTCTACCAGAGGCTCAACTAACTTGCCTTCCCCTGCAGCCAGATTCTGCTTTGCAACCACTCACCACACTATTCATGGCTTAAAAATGTATCTGTTCTGGATTTGGAATCAGCTCTTACGGCATTTCCAGTGCCCTCACTTACTTAATAAGTTAAATAAAATTTCTGATGTGTTCATTTTATATTCGTGAGTCATAGTGTTACTTTTTTGGGAAAATTATCCTTTCACAGATTGATGAAACAAAATGTTTCACCATTTTCAAGTTGAAAAGAAGCTTCCAATTTTTACCTAAAATTGCATCTACCATTATGTTACATTTAAGTGCATTTACACATTTCTGTTTTATGCTCCTGGTCTATATTTTGTGTAAGATTAACCTTGCATGAACAGCCAAGCGCTGCAAGGTCTCCAAGCACTGCTTCCCACAGCACCCACATTTTGATGCTCTGTGGCTGAAAGGGTTCCAGACCCTCAAGTCAGCAGCAAAGAGGAGCTGGGATAGAGGCACAGATGACATCTGTTTGTCTGACAAGCTCTGCGAATTACCACACCGACGCCAAGATGGACAGTAATGCAACTGTAAAAATGATTAACTGCTTGATGAGAGCCCAAAAAGCTGTATCTGAACAGTATAACCACACGTCACGGGCCAGGGAAGGTGCAGGATCGAGAACACACAGCCCATCAGCACAGAGGTTGGGGTCACCCGGAGCAAAGCTGGCCGAGGGGTCCTCACCCTGACCCGGCAACTCAAGGCCAAATCAGAGAATGTGTCCTTGCTGTTCCCCGGTTCTACACCTCCCCCGAAACTCAGCCTCGGCCATCAGCACAAGGTTTGAAGTAACTTTTTCATCACAACCTGAATGGCTTCCAAAATGTCCCCTTCCTAAGCCAAGCTTCATTTTAAAAGAAAATGACAGCCCAACAAAAACAGTAATTCATTCCTTGACAAAGAGCAAAGGCAAATCAGTGGAGAAGGACAGCCTTTCCCACGGTGGTACTGGCTCAACTGGACACACTAAAAGGGGGGCTCAGGTATAAACTCTAGGACCTCCAGAAACTAATTCACAATGGGGCACAGTTCTAAACATAAAGCTCAAAACTGTGAATCTCCTAGAGGCTAGCAGAGAAGAAATCTTTGCAACCTGGGCTTCACGATGACTTCTTAGATACAGCACAAAACATGATTACCAAAAGAAAATTTTGATCAGTTGGACTTCATAAAAATTAGGGACTTCTATTTTGAGAAACCCACTAAACACAATGAAAAAATAAATTATAGACTGGGAGAAATACTGGTAAAACACACACCAGCTAAAGGACTTGCACTCCACACCTCGATGGTAAGAAAGCAAACAAACCAAGTTAAAAGTGGGGAAAAGATCTAAGACCCCTTCAGCCGTGAAGCCCTCCTGAGGACGCCAGTGGCTTTTGCTCCATTCCTCCTGCAAGCGCCCCAGGCTCACTGATGAGCAGGTCCCTGGGGCCTTACACGAGTGCTTGCTTTCCTGCGTGCTTGCATACGGGAGCACCTCCCCCTCCGTCCTGAACTCAGCCCAGGTGAGGATGCTTCCTGTCCACATGCTCAGCAGCCTATTTCCGGGGCACACCCACTCCCATGCCTGAGTCTCCACGGCGACATCCCAATACCACCCAGAGGTCACTTATGGGCAGGCAGAAGATGCCTGTCCCGACTTGAACACTAGAGGAAATTAGACATTTCAGCCCCTCCTAGGGAGCTTTAAAACATGTATCTTCTCTGCTGGGCACTGTGGTATGTGCCTATAAAACCTGCCCTGAAGGAGGCTGAGGCAGGAAGATTGCAAGTTTAAGTCCTACCATGCTGATTGCAACTTAGCACGGACCCTGTCTCAAAATAAAAAATAAAAAAGGTCTGGGGATGCAGTTCAGTCCAGAGACTCTGGGTTCAATCTCCTGTACCTCAAAAATAAATTTTAAAAATCTTCTCAAACAGGCTTTCCACACACCTTCCTCTGGACTCCCAAGTAACGTGTGTATTTGTAAGGATTGTCACATAAAATCATCTATATAAGCTGTGCAACTAGAAGTCTTAGTGAAGAGTTTAAATGCCTAAAGTACCAGTGTTTTAAGCTGTGAAGTCAGTTATTCACTTTTCTAAGTTGAACTACAGGAGAAATTAGTGGATGCAAATTATTCAACTCTTGTCAATAAAACCTTTTATAAGAAATCTGCCCATACCATACTGCTATCAGTCCTTATTCCACATTATCCAGCTTGTGTTCCTAATGCTAGAAATGACATAAGTTAATTTTGGCAGTTGCTTTACTAATGATTCAAATGCTTATAAAAAAACAAGACTGACACTATAAGACAAAGTAGTTCATCTTTGTTTCTTTAACAGTGAAGTTGAAAAACAGAATTACGTAAAACAAATATTTTAGAACTTACTGAAAAATATGTTTATTCAGTGCACACTAGATAGGAAGAAAGAAAGACACAGGTAGACACAACCACACCTGAACGGAATTGTGAGGAGAAACAGGAGGGCTTCATGCTGGAGGACAAACGGCGCTAGGTCAGCCGGAAATAATCTAGTGCTTTTTGATAGAAATGAGAGCTCAGTTTGACCAATGCATGTGGTGTGACCAAAAGCTACAGTTCATGTTTAAATTAAAAATAAAGAAAATCATTACCGTGAAAGACACATTGCCATGGATCTCCCTTGTTTTGAACACACAGAGAAGAAAAAAAAGAAAGAGAGAGAAAGGAAGAAAGGTTGACTGCAAGTCCAAGCTTCAGGGGGAGAAAGAAGCTACAGTGGTCCCCCCGCTGTGCCGACCTGGGGCTGCTGTCCCTGAGAAGAAGAAGCACTCAGAAGACGGCAGCTGACCAGTGCACTCTTCACAGCAGCGGAACTCGAACAGTGTCAGAAGCGCTTTCCTATAAAAAGATAAATCGTGTATGTTTCTGGCTCTGAGGACAGTATGGTCTCTGGTCTCCACAACAACTATCCAGTTCTGCCACCATGCAGGAGTGGCCTTATCAGCAGGGAAATGAATGGGCCTGACTGCTTCCAACCCTAGCTCATTTGCAAGGCCAGGTGGGGTCTGGATTTGGCCTGTGGGTCACAGATCGCCACTCCCTGGACAAGGGTGACCACTGCTGCCCATAGCCCTCCAAAGACCAACTCTTGTTCTAAATCCACAGAACCCCAGACCTATGCAGGCAAATTGTGTCCCCAGCACCCCAGCCTTCCCATAAGCAAATGTCGTCTAAAGTAATGATCTAGAGTAATACAACATTCCCCAGAGCTCAAGTTATGTCTATGCTCTTTTCACATAATAATATACCCAATTTCCACTAAAAACCAGGCATATGAGCCAACAGTAATTTACAAAACACCAAACAAAAACAAAAGACAGCAGAAATAGACCAACTGGGGAGACAGATGATGGGTGGTAAAATATTTATTAATATGCTCAAGAAATAAAGGACAAGACTGAGACTCAGCAGAAAACTGGAAATTCCAGGGCACAGCCAAGTGGAAATTCTGGGACTGAAAGATATAGTAAGTAATATAAAGGTGAGTTTCATACATCTCCAGATACAGCTAAAAACAAGTGAGGAACTGGAAGGTGTATCGGAAGAGAATACTCAGAATAAAGAAAGTAAGATAAAAATGGCACAACACTTGGGGTGAGAAGAGGAAGTACCCAGCCAGGGGTCACAGAGTGAGGAGGGAAAGTGAGACTGAATTTTGGGGGGGGGGGTACTGGGAATTGAACTCAGGACCTTGAGCTTGCCAGCAGGCACTTGTGCTGCTGAACTATATCCCTGGCCAAGACTGAATATTTAAAGGAACAAGAGCCAAGAATTTTCCAAAGTGAATGAAGGACATCAAGACACAGATTCAAAGCACTGTATCCAATCTAAGCAGGCAAAAGATAGAAGCAAAGCCACTTACAGGTGGGTGATGGAGACACTCCTAAAAGACGAAAGAGAAAAACCCTAAGAGCCTGCTGGGGTCCCAACAGTCTCAGTGTGCTAACTCATCAACATAGGAAAGCCTCGCCTGTCACGCCCAGGAGACTTTCCTAGAAAGCCAGAGTGGTTCAAAACATAAAATTCAAATAATAACTGTATTGACAGGATGAAGGAAGAAACCCACATGTTCATCTCAGTTGATGCAGATTCAACAAAATTCAACATTTTCAATGCTATAAACACACATAACAGCTACTTGGGAGGCTGAGGAAGGAGGAAAATGAGTTCAAAGCCATCCTGGGCTATTTAGCAATAAAAGATC
Source organism: Dinomys branickii (assembly GCA_004027595.1). Lineage (NCBI taxonomy): Eukaryota > Metazoa > Chordata > Mammalia > Rodentia > Dinomyidae > Dinomys > Dinomys branickii. The sequence continues at coordinate 67,711 of PVLD010001031.1, read as the reverse complement.
TCAAAACACAACTTTTACAAAAGGGCTGGAGATGTAGCTGTGTGGTATAGTGCTTGCCCAGAACGCAAAGTCCCAGGTTCAATTTCCCGGGAGCACAACAAACAGACAAAAACAAACACAAAAAACCAACAAACAGGGAAGGGAACCAGCCCTGCTCCCCCTACCGCCGCCCTGCCCCGCCCCACCCCAAGCAGCTGCTTACCAGGTTGAGGTGACACCGGTCCTGGGGTCCTATGTAAGCTGAGTTTGAAGGGCAGGCGATGCCTTCCTCCTTCCCCACCCCGGGCCTTCCCTCTCCCAGGGCTTCTCCCCTCCTTCCCCTCAGGGTCTGCAGCGCCAGTGCTGCACGCCTTGGCAGGAGCCCCTGCTCTCCCGATGGACAAGGCACTCAGGTCTCCAGGTGCTCTCCCAGTCTCTGCCTCCCAGCGTCAGGTGTTGAGGCCTCACAAGTCCAGACGTGCCCGTATCCTGTGCAGGGTGGCCTGGGGCTTCTGTCCATTTTCCTGTGTGCTCCTGCTACATCTTGTGAGGGTAGACTTGTACCTAGAGTTTGCACACACACAAAAGGAACTATGTTGATAAAAGAATTACAGCTGTAAGTCCAGAAGGAGAAACAAGTCGGAAAGGGAAGAAAATGGGAAGCAAAACCATTTTACTGGGAAGGGGTGAAAGTAAGTATGTAGGCAGCTAGCTTGTTGGAGAAGGTGGGGTGCCCAGAGCTGGCGCTTGAGGGTCTTGTTCTCAGCCCCTTTTATTATGTGGCTGCTGGGGACCACAAATTATACACTGAAGCAGGGCTCGGAGGCCTTGAGCTCCTGACGCCACTGCACTCACAGCACAGGATGGGGTCTACAGAAGATAATACAGGCAGGGCCAGTACTCAAGTGTGGGGGATCTTACCTTGTTTCTTTTGTGATGCTAAACTCCTTCCTCAGTCTACACTGCTCCAGAAAGAGTACTCAGGAGCCCAGCATGGCTCCCCAGAAAAAATAAAAGGGGGCTGACCAAAGCGGCCTTTGTCTTTGCCCAGCCCCCTTTCATAAATCCAGTAAGTTTTTCGTCCTTTGCTGCACCCCTCATACATGCACTTGGGGATCTTGGCCAGACCCCTGCACATGGCGAGAAAGGGGCTCGCCCCCTTGAGAGTTGTTGCCACTTGTTTGGGCCAGCTGTTCTGGGCTCTGAGACTCCAGTGTGGCACCTGCTTCTTAAGCTGCCCACATGCTGTCCTTGGGTAAGCGCGGCTATGACGCTGTGCTGTCCTGGGCTTACCTGTGAGATTGACGGCAGAGTCACATCCGAGGCCAAGTAAAAGGTGAGTGTGCACTGCCGTGTCCTGCTATGGGGAGAATACGACGTATGTGCACGTGCACGCGTGGGTGTGTGTCCAGGTGTCGCGCACATTTTATATGCTGAGCTTTGTAGTGTGGCTCCCCTCACACTTGCTCTTTTCTGCTGATTGGAGATGGAAGGAGAGAGATTGAGCCTTGATGTGAAGTGTGCCAGGCCTCCACGTCGGCTCTCTGGGGTTTTAGTTACCCTCTCTAGCAGGTGTTTAATTCTGTATTTGGCAGAAACTTCAGTGAGGCCGTCTAACTTTCCCTACACTTCCTGTGCAGGACTCCAGCAGAAGCTTGCTGGGCTAGGGTCAGCATCTCAGAAATGTCGTGTGGGCGTCGCTGGCCCTCAGCTCTAGGCCTCAGCCACATGCACTCAGCGGGCGCAGGGCAGGCATAGGCTCTTCCTTCCACTCCCAGCACACCACCGCTCCTGTCCACCTGGCCGTGGTGCTGGCGAGCTGTTTCACAGGGACAGTGGCTTGCAGTGGGGTTGCAGACAGCCTGCCACAGCCTGAACATCCCCTGAAACCATGGAACTCAGTGCCCAAACCATGCCCTGGCAACCTGGAGACAGAAGGGCCAGGCAAGGCCATAGGGGCCAGCCAGCATGGTAAGACTGTGGTTCCGAGTGGAGGGAGAAGCCAGAGGTGGCTGTGCCTGGCTTCCTGCGATGTACTCTTGTGTCAAGGTGCCCATGCCTCACTTTTGGCTTCTCAGCCCCAGGTATGAGCAAACAACTGTGCTGTGAGCTACCCAGGACCAGGCTGTCACAGTAGAGGGCACAGCTCAGCACCTGCAGCTCCTCCTGTCTATTCTGGGACTGAGGACAGCAGCTTTGAGGCCTGGGAAGCCTGTTACAGCATCACCAGGGGCAGCATGGTCTGGGATGCGGCCTTGCTGGGGGTGCCAGGAACTGTTTGCAGCCCCACTGGGCCGTGTGGTCTCTACCCACAGTGCCCTGGCCAGGCCTGGCCTCAGCTTAGACTAGCTCCCTGGGTGGAACCTGGCAGCTGAAGGGTGAGCTCACAGCCCAGCACCTTCCCTGGCTCCATACAGATGGCCAAGGCCCTGCTGTCCTCCACTGACTGGTGGGGCCAGAGGTGTCCCAGCTGTGCCGCACAGGGACCCAGTTCCCTAAGCAAGGTGCAAGTCGTCCTCAGAGCTCCGCAGGCGTCACCATCAGGCACTTCTGGCTAGAAAGGTCTAACCCCATGTAATCATGGGAAAGTAGGCAAGTCTAGATTGTGGCACACCCTACTGTCAAATGGCAATGTTATAAAAATTAAGAAATTCTCTGCAAAAATTTAAATGCTTTTTTCCAGGAGAGGAGGGAAATCCCTGAATCATCACAATAGTTACAGGGCCCAACTCAATTTTAAGAGTCCTTACATGACAAACTTCTGATTGACAGTAACTTGGGTCTCTGTTAGATGGAGCAAGGAAAGTAGAAATGATGTACCCAAGACAGGTGTAAAGTTTCTAAGAGTTGACAACTGATTATGTTAGTGTGGAAGATGGAGTGAAGCCTCGGACAGCTGGAACCCAGGATGCTGTTAGACCCACAGCAGAGATGGAGTCATGCTGTGGACAGGTGACTGCAGCTTCGGGTGGCTGACACCCCTCACAGGCCCTGTGCCAAGGCTTTGCACCACCAGGTGTGCGGTATCTGAGGTGGGTGGGCAAGGATCTCAGCCTGGTGGGGACTGCTGTTGAGGAGGCAGTGCCCCAGCTCTTCCCCTCCTTTCCCTTCCGGGCCACTAGGCCAACAGTTTGCTCCACCACAAAACCTGCCATGACCCGCAGCCTCAGCCATGCCCAAATCTACCCTGGACTGAAACCCACAACCCTTCTCTCTGTCTCCAGGACAGGGGTACCTCTGTTTACAAACTGTTTTTCTACGATTCTGGAAAAGGTGGCCAAACTTGTGTTTGTGCCGGAAAGATGTTCGTGGTTCTGCTTGTCATCCCATGCAGAGTTCACAAACAAAAACAAAATTTTGCCAAACACTTGTTTGTGAACCAAACTGTTTGCAAACAGAAGCATTCATGAACCAAGGCCTCTGTATTTGTTATAGCAGTGAGAGCTAACCGTCACTCAGAGACAGCTAGCCATGAACGGGAGTGGGGGGTATCAATCATCCCGTGTCTCAGGCCATGTTATATAATTGTTAGCAGGAAATCACTTCAAGGCCTAGTGCATTGCCACAAGGGCCGGCTGTGATATGTGGGAACGTATGTCTTCATGTCATATCCAAGGTTCCCTTGAGGGCTCACAGAAGACTTTTGCCGGGAAGTCAGGTCAGCATGTTTGTCACGGGGGGTAGGGGGGTGTTGGTTGGTTGGACAGAGCCCAGAATTTCAAACAGACCCTTATATGAACAGTGCACACTAGGCAAACATCAATCTTTTTATAAAAAATTTATTGCTCTGTAAATACAAATTTCAATATCAACAAACAATAGTCCAGTGAAAAAATACTAGGCATTAACATTGAAAACCTTTTTCTTAGTTTAATAAATAGAACTTTGGCATTCAAAATTCTAGCTGTAAACTCTATTACAAAACAAAAACAACCCCTTTACAAAAAAGGAGGCAAAAATGATAGTCAGAAGGCATAAGCCAGCCAGTGGCTCACATTCCTTTTTATAGTAAGTGTATCTCACGTCACAGACACTATGTACACATGAGGTATGGTGGATGGCTCAGAAACTGAGCCTAGAAGCGCAGCACCGGCCATAGGGACTGCGCGCGCTCCTGCTCTCCGCAGCTGCCCAGCACCTTGCAGCTTCCGCCGCACACCAACATGGTGCCGCTCACGCTCCAGTATTTAATTTAAATAACACACTAGCTGACGCACTAGCTATATACACAAAGATAACCACACATATACACACATGGACACACTCTGTTCTGAAGGGGCCCCTCCCTCCACAGCAGAGGCTGGGCCCCGGGACATGAGCCTGAGCCCTGGTGTGGGGTCCCTCTGTCTCAAGAACACTGCTCTTTGCTCAGCCTGTCTGCAGGAGAACACGGCGCAGGAGGTGCGCCTGCTCAGAGCTCCCACAAACGGAGAGGGACGCTTGCTTACTGCAGGCAAAAGGCACAAGAGGTTCTTTCCATATGCAGCTGCAACACTGGTGTCAGACTTCCTGATCAGAAACTACCTCCTATGATAGTCAGTATTTCTCTGAAATAAGAAAAAATCTCAAAATCTTTTCCCTCCATGATTAAAGGTATGACATAATCACATGGGAAATACCACTGATGGCATTTTAGGGCAAAGCTGAAAATTTTACTCTTTATATAAAATAAGAAACAGTTTCTCTTTATTTATGAACACTGAAGAGAACTCTCACAAATGGAGGCTAGAAGAACTAACTTTAGTTCATCTTGTGTTGTAGCACATGGTCGTAACCACACCTGGCAACAGGAGCCTGTGGGAGGAGGAGAAAGCCGACAAGCCAAACCCGAGGTGCCCACTGGCCAGGCCGGGGACAGTCACACCTGGCCCCTGTGGCGGTGGCGGCAGCAGCGGCTGCGAGAATGCAGCCACAGTCAGTGAGGGTCCTCCCAACAGAGCATTCCCTTTAAACAGCACCCAGGGGCCCCGTGGAGTCTTGCACAGCACAAATTATCCTACGGGCTCACGAGTCAATCGGAAATGTATAATACTCACATTAGCAACACTTTCCAGCCTTGAGATTGTCCCCAGCAAGCTATTTAAAGAGGCCTAATTCAGTGTAGTAAACTGTCACACCAAAAGAAATTTCACTAAGACATAATACTGTTAACATTAAATAGTGAATCCTATTTAAAATACAAAAGGGGCCACACTTTTAAAAAATAAATTCAGACATCTCTTAGTCAATACTTCACACTTTTTAAAATCAGAGCCACTGAGGATTTACTAACAGTCAACTAACAGCTCATCCTATTCGAGGGACAGTAAAGGGAAGGACACTAACAGGAAGGACAGCTCTGGGGCCTGCAGTCAGCTGATCTCTCCTGCTCGAGTGCCCTGGGTCTTCCACTGAGACAACTGTCCCTCTGAACCTGCACTGAGGGACTGTGTCAGAGTGAGTTCAACTGGGAACGCATGACTGTGACAAACGTTAACACTGCACAGCACTTCCCAGGAGGAGGAATTCTCCATCCCAAGAGCAGAATCAAACAGGGGTCATCAGCTGAGGACATCTGCAGACTTCCTACTACCTGCAGGTGATTTCATCTCAGGCACACCTGGCTATAGCAGCAGCTTGGCTGAAGGGCCCAGCTTGATTGACCTAAGAGGAAACTCTTGGTCTTCAGTGTGCCACCAACACTGTCACTGTGTTACAACACAAGAAGGGTCTTGGGGAAGGGAAGATTCTGAAAGACCAAAATAAGAAATTAACATTAATAGAATAATACTAGTTTCACTTCCCCAAAACTTCCCTCTGCACACTGCAGGCTCCCAGAGGCGCCATGCTGCAATCTAAGCTCACTCCACCCATCGCATCTGAACTCCCCGATCAGGGCGTGCAATCTGAAACTGCAACGGAGCAGTAGCACGTCATTTTCTACTAAGTCAAAACAATTTTGCCTCAAGAGATGGGAATTGAACTGCAATTTTTAGAAAATTTATTACAACAAAAAGTTATTTTATCCCACCTAGGCCAGAAAAGAAAACTGTACCCAAAACAGATGAAAACAAATGACCTTAACTTCGTTTTAAAAACACAACCACTGCAAAAATCTAAGAGTAAACTAAAAACCTAGACGACATTTAAGGAAGAACCGACTGACCCAAATGGGCGGCACTGACTCACTAATCTGCTTGCTTCTGAAATCCCGGCAGGACGGCAGGGTTCCTGTCAGGAGAATGAAGTGCCGACGTGCCGCTGCTGCACGTGGCTGACGGGGGCAGGGCGCTGTGGACTTTACTGTACAGGGCGAACTTTACATCTTAACTCTGGCAAGGCAGAACCCCCTGCACCTAATTTGTGGTACTTTTTTACCACTCTGTCTTCAAGCACTGACACTGGAAACCAAGTGAGCACACTGGACAGCCATGCTCCTCCCGTGAGTCAGTCCAGCCCTGGCTGGGCCCCTGGGTGCGGCATCACTGCAGCACAGTCTCGGCAGTGAAACAGAGCAGGCCCAAGCCTAGTGCATCTGCCAGGTTGTCTCCGCAGGCCCCATTTGGTCACACTCTCACGGCACAGAGTGGGGGACCCTTTCCTTGGAGTAGCCGCTGTGACTGCTTTCCACCAAGCAGCACCGTCCTGCGTGCCTCACGGCCTCCCACCCCACTTCACAGACCCCCGACGGTACTCGCTGATGTGCAAGGGTCATGTAGCCGTGTGGAGGGCAGTGCCTGGCCGTAATGAAGTGTTACTCACAGGAGCACAGTGTGTGCTCTGAGGCAATCAGGTGTAGTTCTTCCAAAACGCCAGCTAGCTTTCAGGCATGGGCATACTGACTCAGGAGCCTGCATGGCTGCAGTCCACTCTGTATCACCTGCACAGCACCTAACACCCTGTCCTCCAGGGGAAGAACAGGACTGGCCAAGTTCACATTGTACCCAAAGCCCCCCTCTGAAGGAAATGTACTTCACAGGAGGCATGAAAATCTCAGCTCAGCTTAGATTGTTTTATGCTAGTATTAATTCAGAGATATGAAATAGGGGCTGGCTTTTTCCTAAAGTAGTTTAAACTTTAAAATAGGCACAAAACTGTTAAACTGTAAAAGTTGAAATGTGGATAAATAAACTATTCTTCCAAAGTCACTGTCAATCTGTCTTAAAATGATCTGGGCCTCAGAGGCTTGCACTAATCATACAGATGGCTTTGTTTACAATGACACATGTAACATGTAAATAAATATTGGAAATATTAAGGGGCATGCTAAAATTAGTTCAAATTATGCTAACCCTGGTAACACACGAATTACCTACAGTACCAAAAGTCACCAAGCCACAGCCTCAGCTCGGTGACACAAGTGACATGGCCTGACTCTTCCCACAGTGCCTGCCTGCTGTGAGGACTCGCCCGGCCAGCCCTCTCGTGGAAGTCCCGAAGCAGTGACAGGAGGGAAGAGCATACGGTGTGTGCCTTTCTCAGAAGCTCTGTGCTGTGACCCTTGAAATCCTTAGAAATTTTGTGAACATACACACACAAATAAAAACCCCACGCACACATGCACACACAAAAACAAAACTAGAGGAGTAAACAAATCCTACCCTTTCTGAAGGGCACTATTCACAGCTTGGCCCTACAATCAGTAGTTTCAGAAGATAAAGATGTTTTCTTGTAGACTTTACCGCATCTTTCAAATGGTGGTTTGAATTCTTTGCCTGATTAGAAAGCCCTTCAACACCTCACAACCACCTTCCCCTCAATAAAACAAACCCATAAAAACCCTTCTGATCGCACCCTCCTGTTGGAACCGCAGGAAGAGCCATGAAGAGCTGGCGCAGCAGCACTCACGATGCCTCACTGGGTGATGCAGCTGTCGCCCATGTCCTGAGCATAGCGGTCGGATATTGTTGTCCTCAGCTCGTCAATGTCCCTCCGCAACTGGCACACCTCAGACAGCTTCTTACTGAGCGTTTCTGGGCTGTGGTCGATTTCTGTGTCTTCAGCTGAACAGTTCATTGCTGTGTAAATAAGGCACAGAGGAATGTCTGACATTCTGCTTTGAACAAAAACATTTCAGGATTTCACTTTCATCATCATGGAAATACAATGCTACACACTGAATATTAGTGAGGTGTAGATTAAATGATGCCTCACTTGATATTAAATACCGTAGACAGTACCTACTTGGTCCTTTAAAAACTTCGCTAGCTTAAAATGTACGAAGTTCATGGAGCACGACCACAAATCCAACAGGTTTCCCAAGTGACAACGTTCAAGACAAAAAGAACACCCTCCACAGTCTCTGTCAAGCTCAGCCAGAGCCCTCAGTTCTTTCCATTAGACAAATGTCTGAAAACTGCTTGTACAGCAAGAGGAATTATCTTAATTTTTATGATCACAAAGTGAGTTTTTACTTGGCAAGTAAATATTAGTTTTCAAAATACACGGAGAAGCTGCTGGGACTGCACAATTTCTGGCAAGTTGGGTTGAGCTGGTGGCTGCCCAGGGTCTAAAAACTGCAGGAGAACCCGAGTCAGTAGCTCTCCTGACTTCCAAGAAGTCCTCAGGAAAGCGAGCGTCAGCAGGGACTGAGAGGAGCCTCTCCTGCTCCCATCAGCCCAGGAACTAGGGACATCTGTCAGGTAGCTGGTGTTCTAATAAACGAACTGAAACTCTGGCTTGGCCCAGGAGTCAGACTGGATGCTGAGCTCAGTGGCTTGTTCTGCCAACTTCTGCAGAGCGCAGCAGGTGACCTGCCCACAGGGAAGAGAGTAGCCAGGCCTCACTGAGGAAGCCACAGGCCCCAGCTCACTGGGTTGGCTGAGAAAGCAGACTGAATAAAGGCACAGACCTGACAGAATGAAAAAAGCTCAAGAGTGGAGGTTCCCAAGGTAGGCAGGCACTACCTACCTGCACCACAGGAGAGGGTTACTTCTGGGAAACCAGGTTTCTGGTTTAGACACATCACACTGGCAATGCTGTGAGAAATGGACTTGTGGAAGGAGGGGACCTGGGTACAGACACGTCTGCAGCCCAGTGCCCAATGCTGAGTGGATGCTATCAGCTTCAGGGTCCTTACACACACGCGTGTCCACGTACACACACACCCATGCAGTGGGAGGCTAAGTGGAGGGACTTGCTTCACTGAATGCTAAGAGTGGTGCTGGTTTTGCTAATGGCAGAATTTCTCCAAGGAACTGAAAAGCAAAGGACCAAGAGTCAATGTCCTTAACTCCTGCCCAGACGGCGACGACAGATCCCCTCTGGCTCTGTCGCCATCAGCCCTCCTTTGCACTGCTGCCTTAACTCTCGATCCCTTGGTCAACCTGGGCCAGACGGGCGGTGCTGCAGTGAGCGGAAGTGGCTACGCTCAGCTGTGCCCATGACAGAACCAGTCCTGACAACAGCCAGGCCAAGGAAGGCTACTGGAGCAAGTCCTGGCCAAAAAGAAGCTCAAGACCCCAGGAGTAAGTAGTGAAGCCTGCAGAAGGTGAGGACTGAGTGTGGAAATCCACAGTGATACCCTGGAAACCAGGTGCAGAGAGCAGTTGGAGGGCAGGGTCAGCCTTGGGTCACTGTGAGTCACAAAGACTCAAGGTTCTGATGGGCCTGACAACCAGCTACCCAAGCCAGTCTCATGGAGGAAGCTTCCTAACAGCGGGGTAGCCAGGGCAGGCACGGGGTGGAGGGGCTGCCTGTCACTCTGGAAAACTAGGACAGCTCTACCACCACAACGGCAACAGGATGATGGCTGCATGAGTAGGGGTGACAAATGCAGAGGGTGGGCAGCCCCGGACAGGGCAGGTGGGCCTTTGCCTCTTGTTCCCAGAGGCCCTGTCTAACCACACCACCACAAATCCTGGGGCCAATGTCCTGTGCCTGCTTGAAGAGCTATACTAGCACCGGCACCCCAGGCCCTAGCCTTCCTGGCAAGAGTTCTCAGCCTCTGCCGCCGTCCCTGGCCCTTGGCAATGCCAGCTGCACCATAGTGCCCTCCCTGAGTCCATCTGTGCACAGCAGGCAAGGCTGTGCCAAGCGAGCTGCAGCCCAGTGCCCAATGCTGAGTGAATGCTATCAGCTTCAGGGTCCTCACACACAGGCGTGTCGATGTACACACACACCCATGCAGTGGGAGGCTAAGTAGAGGGACTTGCTTCACTGAATGCTAAGAGTGGTGCTGGTTTTGCTACTGGCAGAATTTCTCCAAGGAACCGAAAAGCAAAGTTAGTCCTGCTTGAAGCACACATAGCCTCTCAGGGTGGTCATCCTCCCTGGAGTCCCCTTCTACCCCCTAGAGACCTGTGTGTCAATGCCCCGCCCATTAGGCACCACAGGCGCAAGGGGCACAGAGCACTCACACAGCTGAGGCTGTGGGCGTCGGTTGGACGGAAGGGCCAACGCCAAGGGCTGGTCTGCACGGCAAGAGTGGCTCTGAGTGGGCTCCAGCCAGACCACCCACTCACATTGTGGGGTTGCCTCAGAACCCTGCAAGCACTGCACCAGTGGCTCCCTGGCTGCCATTCACCTCACTGCCAGGTGGCTCAGAACTGCCAGTGGTCCTTGCACGACTATCCCATTGGGTGGCATGGCACAAGCTCATCGGTGCAAGCCTCCCAGTGGGACAGCCATCAGGTGCAGCCAGCAGTTCAAGCTGGCAGGAACACGCTAATCTGCACAACTACCACATGGAAACAAATGTCATTGCTTCTTGAAGAGCAACCAGGAAGCCCCTTTTGACCACCACCCAGGCACACAGTCTCAGACTGAACCAAGGCTTCTGCCAGGCAGGATCCATATAAGCTGTGGTTGTGGCCCCATCCCTGCTGTATACAGGGAGGTCTGTTCCTGGAGGGAGTGGCCCCAGCAACACCTCAAGCGACAGCCTCCGGGAGAGAAAGGAGGGAACCAAGCAAACAAGGAGGCAGGCAAAGCTCCTGGCTCACAAAGACAGGTTTCTAAAAGTTGAGCCACTTACACCTGATGCCCAGCAGTAAGGAGAGATTGGGCTCCTGGCCATGGACCCGCTGGTTAAGAATACTGCACAGCGCCTTCAAGTCGAGCAGGCAGCAGGACATTTCCTTGAAGAGCTGATCGATCACCGACAGGTCCAAGAGTGGCTGTGTGGGAGGTACGGGCTGCTGCCTCGGTGGCTCTGCCTCCTCGCCCTGGCCCAGGCCCAGGCCCAGGCCCAGGCCCAGGCCCAGCAGAGAACAGGGTTCTCCAATCTGTCTGTGGTTCTGCGATGGATCAAAACATCAGCTGTTAGGACAGAGGAAAGGCACTCAAAAGCCATGCAGGCTGACAGTTCCCCAGTCTGTGAATAGAAGTCTATTACCAAATGTCTCACTATGCACACACTAAACACACTGACTGCACACACGTTGGGGGGAAAGAAAATGAAAAACACTCACTTATATGGCAGAAATGGCTCTGACACCCTAGAGCAAGCCTCAGAGAAAAAGCATTAAATCCAAACAGTCTCAGGTTCTAGGGGTCTCTCTCATCTCAAGCAGCTTGGTTACATACCCATTTTCCTACAAACGAGATTTATTCTAAGGACAAAAAGAACTTTAGGACACATTCAATCTTAGTAACTTTATTCCTAGTGACAGCAGTAATTCAATTACTTTCTAGTTATTTTTTGTCTACTAAGAAGGAAGCACGTTAGGCAGGTGTGATGGTGCACGTCTGCAATCCCAGCACTTGGGACTCCTGTGAGCTTCAGGTCAGCCTGGGATACATAGTGAGTTCAAGGCCAGCCTGAACTACAAAGTGCGACACTGTACAACCTGACCGTGTGATGATCAACCTGACTGTGTGATGACTAGACACTGAACGATCTGATCCGGTAAACAACACTCATGATGTATTCTTACCCCCCAAAAATGTGACATGGGTTTCATGAGGTCTTTAGCTCTAATGTGTAGCTTCAAGAAATACAAGAGGATAGAGAACAAGATAAATGAGGCAATCAGACAAACCTACAGGATGGGACAATCCACAAGAAAAATGGGCTTCCAGTCTTCAATAGTATGCTATACACACGTACCAACTCCCCGAAATGATTCACAGCACGTACTACTAAAATAAAGGGGTTTTAAGGATTTATAAGACACTACAGTGAAATGCAATTAGTCTTTGAGTAAATGCTGTTTGCAATGGTGAAGTGGGGACAACTAAATATAGCCTAAGCATTATCAAATGTCAAGGTATGACAATTATGGTTATTTAAGAAAATGCCCTTACCCTTTGGAGATGCATTCTTCAGTAGCTAAGGGTGAAAGGTGAGTCTAAACCTTAGTCTGCAGGCTTTTTCCACACAGTCAAGTCCTTCCTCTCACACTGCTGAGACAGGCGTCTGCTCCTGTGATGACTCCACCCTACACTGTCCTTATGGGTTTTCCAGGGTGACTTTGCTTGTATAGTTCATGGACTATTTGCTCACTTTGGGGCCTAGGTCTGTACAGCATCTGACTTTGGTGGAGTGAAGTCTGTACACTGAACTCTGAGACTTAAGAAAATAAAGGTTTGTTCCCTCTATTGAAAATTTCCTAAGAAACCTAATGGATTTAATTACCTGGCACATCAAAATCAAGTCTCCAGTTTAAAAAATGTTCTATGAATTAATATATACAAACTAAGCCTTGGCTAAAACTGAATGAGGTGTGGATCATTCTTCCTGGGCAACGTGAGTTTCTTCCACTCACCTCAAGCAGTGCTTTTGTTAATCTCTGGAGGTTTCTTTCTTTCCTCTCCAGCTCTTCCACCATCTTCTGTGTGGCTGACTTCTCTTTAGAAAGCTTCCCTTGGACAGACTAGGACAACAACAACAACGATGTAAAGCAAAGCATCTGGCACATAAAAGAAAGTGCTGATTTACCACAGTAGCCAGTGACATTGCCTCTGAATGCTTTGTAAGATGGAACATCTGAAGTGATTAAAAAATGGAACAGTTGGAGAATGACATTATAGCATTATGAAAACACCCCCTTCCATTTAATTTGCATTATTAATATGTAAGTTTTAAAGCAGTTTATCTCTGATGCTTTTCTTGCATAATTCTAACAAACCTTTTAAAACAACCCATGCCACTTACAGAGTAGATGGACTCTCTGGTATGTATATTTCTGGGCACTGAAATTCTTTCTTGGCTCCATTTGATTGAATAATACATGGAGATTTCTTTACTTAGCTGAATAATGATAATTTTTGGCCCAACAATATATGTGGCTGTAATCCAGAATTCAACCTAACCTTTAAGGTTTGTGACCGTTTATTTGAATTACATAAGAAAAGCATCACAGATAAACTTTTCAAAATTTACATTTTAGTAATGAAAACTGAACAGAAAGACAAGTGTTTCCATAATGCTGTAATATCATGAGCAATTTAGAGTCATGCTGCATGCAATAATTAGCTATGGACTAATGTCTCTGAGTAAGACTGAATTTAAACCAGCAATGAAGTGGGCAGTTCTCTCCGTGAGAGTCAATCACGGTGTGTAATGCTGCCATTTGTCCAAAGGAGGAAAACTGGATTTAGGAAACGACAGTGAGCTTCACAAGTCATGTGGTTGTTGGGCCCAAGGATCTGTAACAGAGACTCTAGTCGCCTTAAGGAGCTCACAGGCGTGTGAAATGTCCAGGGTCTGTACAATTCCTAACCCAACATTAGGTATGAGTGAGTGCAGAGGCTGTCTGACAGCAACATAGCACCTACAACATCACTTCCTTTATCTTACATTGTATGAAAAAGCATGTTTGTGAAGGATAAGGAAAAAAAGGAGAAAACTTTTGATTAATTTTCTTATGGTCTCAAATTAAGACAAAATAGAACAAAATCTAATCACTAAGGTCTCCAAAATGAAGCACAGTTAAGGCAGCATATCACACCATATCTTTTAAAAGAAATCATTCTATTCTTTAACAACAAGTGGTAAGTAGTTCCTTTTTGGTCTTTTACCTAAAATTCACATGAGCTTTTGAAATACATATTAGTATTTATAAATTCAAATGTACAATATATTTATTCTGACATACAGTAATTGCAGGAAGGAGCCCTGCAATGGAACCTGAATGGATTAGTCTGTGAAGCAATTTAGGCCACAGTGTGTTGCTGAAAACAAGTATGGCTGAGGCGGGAGGAACCCCAGTTTGAGCCCAGCCTGCAGAATTTAGATGCTGTCTCAAAAAAATGCATAAAAAAGGTTGGGCTATAGCTCAGCACTAAGGCCCTGGCCCTGGTGCAGCACTGGAGAGAGAAAAAAAAGCAGCTGGCAATTAGTGGCGCTTAACAGCTGGATGTGATCAGAAACAGAATTACAGAAGACAGACACACACACACACAATATCCTGAAGAGGCAAGTTTATGGGTAGGAAAAAGATTGGTTTCTTACTGCTGATGGAGGGATGAAAGCTCACATGAGGGGGAGATACACGCTTGTAATCCCAGCATTTGGGAGGCTGAGGCAGGAAAATTGCCACAAGTTTAAGGTCAACCTGGGCTATCCAGTTCAAGGCCAGCTTGAATTATACAGCAACAACCTGTGTTAAACTAAAACAAAACAAAAAAACCAACCCCCCCAAAAAAAAGCACAACCTATAGGGTCTCTTCTTTTGTGTGTGTGTGTGTGTGTGTATGTATTTTTATTTTTTATTTTATGGAAAAAAACTTCAAAATAAAATAGAATAACAATAGCTAATACAGTGTACATTGTTATCTTCAAAGTAGTTACTCAGAGTACAATTTATGAACATAAAAAATTCTCCAAACGGTATTAGCACAAATCTCTTTTCAATGAACTAAGAGAAACTAGTAGTACAGTTATCTTATATATTTTTTTCCTTTTCCCTTCATTTCCTTTCTACCATCCTAGTTCTTTTTTCCTTTTGAACTATTTCTTCCTATTTCACAACATCTGTTGTACATTTTGGTCTTTATTCACTCTTTCAGTTTCTCACAGGGAGACTATGTGATGTTTACACATGAGTCTGATTTATTTCCCTTAGGAGTATGGTCTCAAGTTGCATCCATTTACCTATAAATGTCTCATACTCATCCTTCTTTATGGCATAGTACTGTACTGTATAAAAAGACCATACCTTTTTTATCCACTCCTTAGCTGATGGGCATTTGGGCTGTTTCCAAGATTTAGCTATTACAAATTGTGCTGCTATAAACATGGGTGCACATATATCGCTGTGGTATGATGACTTTAATTCTTCTGGGGAGAAACCCAAAACAGGAATAGTTGGGTTGAATGTAACCTCTAATCCTACTTTCTTGAGGAATCTCCACACTGATTTCTGCAGTGGTTGCACCAGTCCACACTCCCACCAGCAGTGGAGAAGGGTTCCTTTCCCCCCACAGCCTCTCCAGCATTGGAATCTCATTTTGTAATAAAAATCTTCAACAGGACAGAACATCAAATCACTTTCCCTTTTCTGGAACACACCCTGTAGCCAGGCAAGGGCAATCAGTGGCTCTGTCAGTAATGGGCCAATGAACAGAAGAACCTAAGTCCTTTCATGTCCCCATTTGTGGGCTGTGAGTTGTGTGTCAAGTGTTCTGCTCAGCTCTGGACACCCAGATGAGCTACACGGCCTCCATCCTCAAGAAACTCAGAAGGAAAGATGTAAATATGCATGAGAGCACCATGGGTTGCTAAAAGAGAGAGGGGAGGGGATCAACCTCAGGCATCAACCTTGATGGAGCACTGCGTGCCCACACCTTCACAGCACCTGCACGCCTGCATGGTGCAGTGTGCATGGTACAGTGTGCACGGTACCATGTATAAGGAGGAGCTGCAGTATCAGGTGGGGCGTGGCACACCTGGAGCCAGGGCTTTCGCCCAGAGACAGCAGAGAGGAGTCAGACTATTTCTGAACTGTAATCATTTAGACCTCCTCACAGAGCTGAGAATGCTGGCAGGAAAATCATGACTCGAGCACAGAACATGAAGAGAGAAGAGGCAGTGCGGGAACACAGACATTGATCGGCAGGACCCGTGGGACACCAGCCAGAGGACAGAGGCACCTGTAGCGCTCCAGGACTGAAGAGACAGCGCAGACAAAAGCAGCTTGCTGTGGAGCTCTCGGGAACATCTGCTGGAGGGAAGGGGTGGGGATGGACAGTGTGGACTGTAAGCCTGCTTCCACGGACAGAGCTGCACAGAGAGAGTGAGGAAGGCCCTGGGACTCCAAGCTGCCTCCTTTCGGTCACTGAGGACCTACAGCACGCACGCTTAGCTGTGGAGATGTGCTACTTCTGACAGAGCAGTGACGTGAAGGAGAGAGCAAGCCCCACAACTTTCTGCACAGTTTATTCAACAAACAGAACTCCTGAAACACTGGAAGAGTAATACCAAAGAGTTTGTAATTTCACAAGTGCCATTAATGTTTTCATACAAACATAAACATGCTTTAATACCTTTACATTATGTAAGTAGTAAATCTGCTTGTTACTGAATGAAAATAAGGATGAAATATTTCTTACCTGCAGTTCTAGAGCCATCTTGTTAATTTCATCTTGTTGGCTGCTTATTATCTACAATTCAGGAAATGAATCAGTTTGAACCAGCTCATTTTTCCCTATTGCTTTCTAAAAGTACCAATATTATAAGAAAGAAGTATATGGAATTACAAATTTATTTTAAAAAGGTCTTTTTTTTTTACAAAGATATTCATAGTAAGTATCCTTTAAATAGCAACGTGATTTGGAGCATACATACATATAAAACATGGCAATAATCTTTTGTGTTAAACTTTTCTTTGTGCAATTTTTGAGAGACTGAATAATTTAGGAAACATATCCTTTTGTTTGGGCTTTTATTTAAATTTAAATCAATTTGCTTAAACTGCTATTTTCTTTCCAGATAAAAACACTCAAACTATCGCACATGAGCAAGATTGCACATCACACAGACGGCCACACACTTGGCACCCACGGCACGCAGCCTCTCTCTGACCAGGTGCCCGCTCACCTTGCTGGCCACCTCGCTCTGTTCTCTGAGTTCATCATTTTCACTCTGAAGCTGTTTTGCATCTAACATGGGAAGGCGGATTCCATCTTCAAGGCATCTTTCCACTTTCTGCTGCAAACTGTTTTAGAATGATTATATGAGGAATGGAAGCTCTATTTCTTGATCTGGGTCGATGACTTCAACATAATGATGCTCCTTCTTAGGATATTTTTTAATCAAGACCCACAGGAAGCACATGAGTAAGTACAGTCACATTTTACACAAGTAAGAAAAGTCTGCAGTTAGCTGGGGCTGATGACATCCTTAGAAACAGCAAGTCTGAGACCAGAGTTGCTTAGCCCATAACACCTCTAGGCCCAGGCGAAGTCTGTCACCACCAAAACCTAAGCTCTGTCCTCTAAGGAGGACTAGGAATATGGATCCATGTCACTGGCCCTACACTTTCCTCGTAAGGCAGTGGTTACCTAAAACTGCAACATAACATTTCCTCTTCACTGCTGAGAGCAGCACTTTACTGCGTTTACAACTTGGCCTAACAGCTTGTCCTGTACCCGTGGCAGAGACAACAGGAGGAGCTCCTCTGACACACTAAACATAAAAGAAGAAAGGAGAGGAGGGGCTAGCTTTGTAATGCTCAGGTCAAAAGAAATATCATGAACAACATGGACCAAAACTCAAGCTGGTAAGAGCTGCAGGAATTCTAGAAATAGCCCTACTTTAGCTGCTGATCATACTCAAGAATTGCAGAATACTAAAAGATTTCTTATAATTGCACTTTGGTATTTTCTTTTCCCAATTATTATGGCTACCTGAAGCTTTTTCTCTCTTCCAAAGGAAGTAATGTCCTATTTATTAGCTCTAGGCAGGACAATATGGGCTTCAGATGCACTCATGAATAATGGCGATAACTGGAGATGTGTTCATGTGCTCCTAGTTGTCACATTCGCTTTCTCAATCTCTAAGTGAAAAATATTTCTATTTCAGAGCAAGTCCTTTCTCAGTTCAGGGTCAAGATGCCGCCTTCCATGCACTTAAAGCATTTCAAGAGATAAAATGCACTAAAGATATTAGTCTCTAGGGCAGAGAAAAAAGTGAGCCAGCGATGAAGGGGGAGAGCACCAGCTGTGGCAAGCGTGACGTGTCAACATTCCCCCACACGCTGGCATCCACGTCCTGTAACACATCTTCCCTACGGCAGAGGAGGCACTACTGCTCAAGACATGTCACACTGGGCCAGCGAGACAGCTCAGTGGACAAGCGCCTGCCTGGCAAGCGCGAGGTCCTGAGTTTGATTCCCAGTATCAAAAAAAGAACAATGTTACATGTCACACTGTAACTGTCATTTCTGGTGGAATACTTTTCTTAATCTATAAATCCCAAATGTTCTGAAGAGTTCATGAAGCAAGACAGGTAAATATAACAATACAGTTCTAAGTCGCATATGTATTTGAAGTTATGAGGAAATGGAGACTACCCCAAACCACCAGAGTTCAGTGACACACAGCTACACAGTGCTGAAGAATGACACACTTCTCTGGCTCCGTGCCTCTATGTGAAAGCAAGAGAACGTTCTAGAATGAAACTGTCTCACTGTATGGAGTCAAGACAAAAAAGTGGCAATGTTTTCTGAAATTCCCTGTATCAAATCTTTCCAAATCAAAAATTGGAGACTCAGTGTGCTCCAAAAACCTAATAAAAGAAAAAGTCTAAATAGAAGGTACAGAAGTATATAAACATGTAAAGGCACACAGTGGAACAGAGCATATTCATCTACACAGCTTGGTTTAGGATGACAGCGCCAACAGCGCCGGCAGCACGTACACACGGTCTCTTCCTTTCATCAGTAAAGGTGAAGGGAAAAGCTGTGGCTGATTCCTGAAACTCAGGAAGCTGTTCTGGGACTAAAGAAAAGGTGTAAGGTATGGAGTTACAAAAAAAGAAAAACGGAACAATTAGCAGAAAATAAGACAAACATGAAGGCAGAATCACCAGTACGTGACTCTTTGGAGCTGACACAAGGCATGCTGAAGACTGAATTATCCTGGAAATGGGAATTTTGGCATCTAAACAATAATGTTAAAAAGGTAAATCAGGTATATTTAAAACTTTGAAGGTAGGAGTAAGGCAGTATTTACATGAAATTGATACGAAAACAGATGAATTGATTTAAGAGCTGAATATACTGAGTTTATAATCACATAAACATGAAGACTGTATTTCATTTACGTATTTTTATGAGTATGTGTGTGCAGTGCACAGTGACTGCCCTGACTGTAGGGAGCTGGTGTAGGTATGCAGCACACCCTAACCCTGGTTACTCCCCCCCACTTCCTCTCTAGACGCTCCTCCCATCTGCGGAACAGCTGTCTTACTGTTTCCTGTTCTCCACCTTTGGTTTTGCTCTCCATACTTGGACATTATTTAAGCTTGTGTGTCTTATTTATTTCACCTGGCTTAATGGTTGTGACGTGTACCCACTTTCCTACAAATGACTCAAGTTTATCCTGCTTTATATCACGTACATATGCTACTGTGTATAAATTCCTCCTTTTCTTTATCCATTCATCTACTAATGGACTTGTAAGTTGCTGCCAAGATCTAACTATTGTGCTGTATAAACACAGGTAACACTGTAATAGGATGTCTTCAACTCTTTTGGGAAGATACCTGTAAGGGCAGTAGGTGGGTTGAATGATATTTCTAGTTTTAGTTCTTTAAGGAATCTCCATACTAATTTTCAAAGTTTATATTTCCATCAGTAATGTAGAGGGGTTCCTTCCCCCCCACCCCAGCCTCACTAGCATTTGTTATTATTTGAGGTCTTGATGACTGCCATACTTTCTGGAGTAAAATAAAATCTGTGTTATTTTAATTTGCATTTTTCTAATGGCCAGTGATATTGAGCATATTTTCACATATTTATTGGCCATTTGTACTTCTGAGAAGAGTGTATTCATTTCATTTGCCCATTTCTCGTTTGGATCTTTTATTTTGGAGGGTCTGATTTTTTTTTAGTTGTTCATATATTCTAGATGTTAGTCCTTTATGTAAGGAGTACCTGGCAATTTTTTTTCCCTAATCTGAAGACTAAATTTCTTACATTTAGTTTTGGTGCTTTGTAACCTTATTTCAGGATTGTTTCATCTATTTATAGTCGACAGCATCAGGGTTTAAGTTTCCCTCGTAAAAACAAGTCAATGTATCCACCTTAGGTTCCTCAGGAAACCCTCCTTAAATTTCTAGGCTTAAACACACACAACCTACAACCTAAATACAGCAAGCATCCTGCCCACCATGTTTCCAACTGCACTAACTTGGAAGAGTCATGTGCAGTGGGCTGTGTGAGAGGCCGCCGTGCCTACGGTCACACTTTCTGGGACATGGCCTAAAAGGCCACAGTGCATCGTCCTGCTGGCCCTTCTTCTGTTACTTAGCAGTTTTCTGAGAAGGCCACCAGATAAAAGGTTTTCATTAGTATGTGCAGTCTTCAACTGTCATTTTTGTTCTTTTCTCATTTTTACAATTATCTAAAACCTTTGGAAAGATGTCCACATGTTGCTTCAAAATGAATCACAACTGTTTCAATGAAATTATACTCCTGATTCTTAACAGTACATCTTTAAGAAAAATAATAAAACAATAATTAAAACCAATGTATTTTAAATGAAATGCTTGAAAAAATACAAGTGACTTAAACATGGGGATTGTAAAAGTCTTTTTACCTCTGAATGGAGGTCACTAATTCCTTTTCCTTCTTTTTCTGGCATATTAACTGATCCTCTTTGTCTTGACATTGTTTTTTGATGTCTTCAAGCTTCTTTTCTGTATCTATCAAAGCCTCTTGCAAATTTTTATTTTTTTCTTCTAGAACCTGCAGCTAAGGAGAAATTTTCTGCAGTTCATAACACATGGAGAATTATATGTTTCTATTAGAAATGACTACTATTCTCAAAAATTAACAGATTCATTGCTAATATCACTATTTTCATTTCATATAGAATATTTAACACTTTTTCTGTAGAAGGGAGCTGGAAGGATGAGATTATGAAGAGTGAGGTTAGAGATTTCTAGACAGAAAATGTTAATAATATTTTTATTTTTAAAATTATAACAAAGCACAGATTAAATTTAGCATCTTAGCCATTTTTAAGTGCACAATTTAGTGGTGCTGAGTCCATTCACACTGATGTCAATCAGAATTCACCTTGCGTAAGTGAAACTCTACCCAGCCAACCACCTTCACCCACCCCACCCTTCAACCCGTCTCTTGGCAGCCACCAGTCTACTACTTGTCTCTGATTTGACTGCTTTCAGGCCCCAGACAAGCAGAATCACACAGTATTTGTCTTTGTTAATCTCAAAATATCCTTCAATTTATTAACCCAGGTTGTGGCATGAGTCCCAATTCCTTCATGTTTAAGGCTGACGGGTAACCCCTCCCATGTGTACAACGCTTAACAGTACCCACCCCACACTCACAGCACCTTTTGTTTCCACTGACCCATCCACGGGTCCCTGCACAGGTTCCAGCTTCTAACCCTCGCACTAATCTCACAAACACCCTCCGCCACAGCTGTTGGGCGGTGCGTTCCTGCCTTTCCCAGTCTATGCTGCTCTCTTGTTCCCGTGCGTGCTTTCTCTAGAGCCCTTAAAGTCCTTTCTGATTTTACCTCTCTTGGTTTACAATTTATAAATCAATTTTTTTATAAATTGATTTAATATAAAGTAAAAGAATGGCATGAAAATTTTAAAGTATGCAAAATAGCGACACTCCACGAATTAGAGCAATGACTCTCAAATGGCTGGTTTTCCCCGGAGCCACGAATTAGAGCAATAACTCTCAAATGGCTGGTTTTCCTCGGAGGAACATGTGGGTGGACTGCTCACAGCTGGGGTGGAAAGGGACAGTGTAATCGCCACCCAGAAGGCCTGACGCAGTGCACAGGGCAGACCTCATACAAAACTGTCTCCCATCACAACGAATAGTGCTGAGGTTGAAAATCTAAGGTCAGAAAGCCTTTGAGAAGACTGAAGAATAGATTTAATGGATTTGCAACTAAGGTTTCAAGAGACTAGATCTAGGAAGAGTTGGTGGAAAGTCTCCACGTAAGGTATTGTTAAGAAAGAAAAACGAAAGTCAGAGGAGAGGGCAGAGGTCATTTCTTATACTAAGGTGTAAGAAATACTGATGGGAAGGCCAAAAGAATGGGTAAATCAAGTATCCCTCAGAAGTTCAACACAAGGTCAGGAAGAATCCTGGATCTCAGAGCATGCCAGAGACACTTGGAACTGGGGTGCATGCACACGTGGACTGCTTCGGAAACTACCTTCCAGAGTGTGGGAGCTGCCACAGCTCCCTTGGGACCGTGACCATGTACTAATCGCCCAGGGACCTCTTCAGCTTTGATGAGTCAAGGCCCTGACTCAGGTTAAACCCTAGTACCAATGAAAAGGCGTACTGAATTCATGTCTAGTCACCCTACAGCATCAGTGTGAAAATGTGCTGGCCTCAGAAGGTGAGCACCGTTCCCACCTTACCTGCAGGCTTTGGCTTTGCACGTCATCCAGAGTTGGAAGATCTGCCAGGTACTTCTCCAGGGTCTCGATTCTCCTCTGCTTTTCTTTGTTTTGTTCAGACTCCTTCTGGCATTTCTTCTTCAGACTACTGATGTACCGATCTCTGGTTTTGAGCTAAAGAAAAGGGATCATGAGTGCCTAGCAGTGTTGAGTCATAGAATAGCAATAACAAAATTCCCACTCCAATCCCGGCATCAGTGAATTCACCCACAGTTCCAGGAAACACTGAAGACCATCATTAACACAAGATTTATTGCATTCTAAGACTTACATTTCCTTCAGAGTTTTGTGGCACCACAATCAAGAATGTGGGGATCTGTTTTTGCTTTTAAAACTGATGACAAACTATAAACTAGAGCCTGGCAGGTTGTAGCAATGAAGTGGACAAGGCTGTGCACATCTTGGTCATTTCCACAGTATTATGTTCATGCTAAAACTATGTACTGAGTCTAAATGATGTTTAAAATAACTTTTAAAATATTATAATTCAGTAATGAAAAAAAATTACTAGGTCCCAGATGTGGTGGTGCATGTCTATAATCCCAGCACTCGGGAGGCTGAGGCAGGAAGATCACTGTGAATTCAGGCCAGCCTGGGCTACAAAGTAAGTTCAGGGGCAGCCTAAATTGCATAATGAAATCTCGTTTCAGAAAGACAAAAAAAAAAAAAAAAAAAAAAAAGAATTCCATAACAGTTACTGGGTAGCAGAACAGAGCCACTGGTATAGTTTAAAAATTGGCAAAGTGCTGATTGCTAGAGAAATTATTCCAATTTTTTATTTTCTGCAATTCTATACCCAAATGCTTTAGGTGAACCAAGAAGAAACACCTACAAGTAAAACTGTTTTATTACTAACCAGCAAGGGAACTTGCTTAGTGCACACTCAGCGACACAGTACAGCAGGAGGAAACTTGCTCATCCTTGGGGATGCGTAGGTCCAACATACTCTCAAGCTGATCGCTATCAGCACATGGTGCCACAGGGAGTCTGCAGCACACTGTCCCCACTTTAGGTTTGAGAGGTTATGCTAACATGTGAAGGGCATGATTAATAGATTCTAATTTGTATAGGCTGAACCTCAAGCTTTCATATAGTAATTTTTAACTTTACTACCTGAAACACACCATATTTAATTTAATTTTTATTAGTATGTTTGCAGTACACAATGATCACATTCCAAGTGAGGAGTTGGTATATGTACATGACACATCTTAATTCTTTCTTTGTCCCCTTCCCTCCCCAGCTGCTCCCCTCCCCACATTTAAATTTCACATCCATATTCAAAGATCTCACATAGTTAAGATCATAAAAGAAAAGTGTACAAAAACTATTGCCTATTTAACAGGCTCTGGGACCAGGGATATAGCTTAGCGGCAAAGTGCCTACCTGGCAAACACAAGGTCATGAATTCGATTCCTGATACCAAAAAAAAAAAAGGTAACATGTACCAGGCTCACATTTACCTTAAATTTTCCACCTTCCACACATTTGAAGTTCTTAGAGAAACTTTACAGGGTTCTAAAATATTCTCACAGGTTTTTTCCACGTTCATCAGGGAAAATAAGTGGCAGGAATTAGCAGTATAATGGATTATTCAATTTAAATATTCTTAAAGCTAATACTTGCCCACGGTCTAGTTTCTTTCATGCCTTATCTTATTTACTGTAGTCTAGTATACAATAATCAGTTCTATTAAAGTAACTTCAACACAGGAGAGCAACAGAGGGACAGATGATGGATTTAACAAGGAGAATACCAGGAACACTAAACAGAATCCTTGGAAGCCGAGGAACAGAATGGCTACGCTCAGTACACCAACACCGAAGACTAGAGCAAGTACAAAAAAGGGTGTGCGAACTCACAGGAACACGAAGAAAGGACACAAAGTTCAGAGAGCCCAGGGCCTCACGGACACCACAGAGGCAACCAGCACACACACACATCACAGGCATTCCAGACACAGAAGAGCTAGAAGAAAGGAAAGCATGAGGCAATGCTGCAAACTCCCTACATCTGGAGCAGGACTTGAACACACGGATCCCAAAGGCCCACCAGACCTCTGATAGGATGAACCCAAAGAATCTATATGTAGAAGCATTGGAACCAAACTGAAAGTCAGTGATGGGGAATTCTGAAAATATTAAGGAAAAAATGACTTGTGACATACAATCACACTTCTCATTTGAAAACTTGCAGGTCAGGAGAAAGTGGGATGACACATTCAAGGTCTTAGAAGAAAACTGCCACCAACTAAGAACATGATACACACACAGTGGAATATTATGCAACCTTTAAAAAGTGAGAAATCCTGCTATTTTGTACAAGACGGGTGAATCTGGAGAACATTATGGTAGAGGGAACATGCTTGCTCATGTGACAGCTAAAACAGAGAGCATAGGCAGTGGCTCCTGGGGGTGTGGGACAGGAACTAGGAGCCATCCTTCCAGGGTTCTGTGGTTCCAGTTACAGAGCCTGCACACAGTTTCAGATACAGAACCTTAATTGGTGGCATTTTTCTGCAGTACTGGACTCAGGGGCTGTTGGGGAAAGCAGCTACATAGCACACACAGCACTAGGAAGCAGACTTGAGTAGACAACAAAGCTTCCTGCATCATGAGCTGGACATGAGCACTGAAACAAATTTTTCTGTTTTGTGTGAGTGAAGTAGAGCACTCAGAAGGCAGAAGAGCTGATTTGGGGACCAGGGGCACAGGGCTTGTCTACCATGTGAAGGGCCTAGGTTTGATTCCCAGCACAGAAAATAAAAACTTCCACATTGAAATGAAACAAAACAAACAAAAAAACTGTGCTTTGAAATGAAAAGTCTGAAGTACCCATGAGACATCCAAATGGCTGTCAACTAGACAGTAAATATATAGATGAATTTTAGTAAGCACAGAGCTCCAAGAATAACAAGATGAGAAAAATTAAATACAAACAATGTATTTAAACTCTTTATCCAGTGAAACATCGTAACTTTCACTGCATTTCTAAATGAAGTCTCAAAGACTCAATCTCCCCCACAGGATGGATGAGTTTCACCTCACTCTCTGGGAGTGTCCACACTGCATGAAATCCCCAAAGTACACAGAGGAAACCAGAAGGAGGTCTTTATGGTACTTGTAAATTATCCACAATAAAAGATATCAGATAGTTCAACAAAAACAGAGCACAAAAAATTTGTCACCTTTGAAGATAAAAGTTCCATATTTGTATACACATACATGCACAGATATCAACAGTCATGTAGTAACACTATCAAAGGTAACATGAATGGAAGGCTAACATAATAATCAGCTGAGCGTGACAAAGAAGGCCCCAGTGGTTTCTGCCACCAGGTTACCCAAGGATCTGTGCCTCTTCAATAAATTAGGGACCGCAAATGTCCTCCATCTTTAATGATACTGCAATGGGGACTAAGGTGAAAACGGAAAAACAATTTTAATAACAGCAGGTTGCATATGTATTTGGCTTTTAGCTTCTCACCCCAATCAGATTCCCCAGCTTAATAATTCAGTAATGTCCTTATGGACAAAAAGCCACTTTGTTTCATTTCCAGGGCTCTACTGGGACATGACCAGGACACAGGAGGATGAACCCAATGAGGAAAATGGCCCCTGCTGGAGGAAAGGCACTTTTAGTCAGAAAAGGGTAACACAGATATTTCTGTCCCTACAGAAAACCTTCAGAGATTCAAAAAAGATGCACAAGATTAATTGCTTGTGTGATTAATTGTGTGAACCTGGTACAGGTAAAGGACTATCTTTTCTACTGAGGAGTGCTGTTGATCCAACGTGACTATCAAGACACCTACCTTCTCCTCCAGCTTCCTCTTCTCCTCACTGAACTCGCTGATTCTCTGTGTGAGAAAGTCATTGAGCTGCGAAACCTCTTTCTCAGTGGATGTGAGCTTCTGCTCCAGGCCCTCGGGCTGAGGCTGGGCTGCCGGCTCAGCACACGGTGTCTGTGGGGAGGCACGCGTGAACTGTGACTGTGCAGGAAGAGTGGCAGGACTTTCAGAGTCAAGGAGTGAAATATGTAAGTTCCTACCCCAGAGCACAGGTTTATTGAAGATAACTATTATTGAGCTTAAAAGCAGACTTAGAAATGTAAACAGGAAATCACACACTACATTCATTCAACACAAGTATTAAGTTTTACAGAAGTAAAAAAAACTAATAAAAACTGTCTTCATGGTGGTAACTTTTAGCATTAAATTTAACAAACAGTGGAATGAATGCCTTTTCTAGTTCAACAAATGGTACTGGAATTAAACATTCCCATATAAAACATAAATAACACATCTTAAACTCTTTGTAAAAATTAACTCAAAATGGACCCTAGTCCTAAAAGTCAACCAAAATCCTGTCACCTTCCAGACTCGGCTGCTCGTCCTCAACAGGGATCCACATCTGCCTTGCTGCCCAACACCCCTGGAGCACCTGATGCTGCCCAAAGCACTGGCACCCACCCATGTGCATGCACAAGACCCATACCCATGAAAACAAATTTACAACACAGACTTACAACGAGCAAGCTTCACTACTGTCTTCTCTGCACTGCTCCTAACCATGCAGTCTCCTCCATGATGCTGACACTAAACCCACCTACTGTCCCAGAGCTCAAGAGGGGCATGAAGCTTGCCCACAACCACTGCACACTCCCTCCACACATGCACAACTGAATCTGGTCCATGTGACTGCTCAGTCACACAGCCAGTAACATCCTCAGCACCACACCACTGCTTTAAAATAGTGTGTGCTGGGTATGATGGTGCACACCTATAATCCCAGTACTCAGGAGGCTGCCGCAGATGATCACTGGAAGTTTGAGGCCAGCTTGGACAACACAGTGAGTTCAAAGCCAACCTGAACTATATAGCAATACCCTGTCTCAAAAAAACAAACAAACAAAAATAACAGTGTTTATGTAACTCTTAGACTATTGAGACCACATCTACCTGCTTCTGCTCCCAATGTATCCACCCTTGACTCCAGGGAAGTCTAGAGAGGAGGGAGCAGTTAATAAGCATCTCACCCTAACAGACAACCAATGCAGGTACCTGCAATACGGGCCTGTCCCCTTCTTTCCCAACTGCATCCTAACCACCACCACGCCCTCCTTTTAGGCCACCCAACAGAATAATCCACCTTTTCCCCTCATTCCTCAGCCTCCTCCAGTCTGCACAGGATGCCTAGCTGGCTTCATGTGGTCCTTGGAGGGCTCAGCTTAGGTCTCCTGACCTACAGTATGACAGGTCTGCTTTGCAAGGCTGACTGTGCTCTTGTTGGGAGCTACAGTTCTTCACAGACAACCACTTGGGGCCCCCTACCATAGAGCAACCCTCACACTTTGCCTGTGTTCCCTACAAGGCCCCACATTTAAGGGCAAAATCAAATTCATTTACATGTACATTACCAGCATGAAAATGGTTACCACAACCATAGTGAACATAACATTTTTGTGTGTATAATCATCCTCTCTGGGCTTTGAGATCCCTACAAACATATTGTTCTTCATTATTAGGGCTCCAGAATTTAACATTTTAAATGTTTAATGTTTTTTAAAGAGACTCACTAAGTGCTCACCACAAAGGACTTGGTGGTGAGGAAAAAAAGGGAAAACAGTACAAGAAAATTTTTAAAATAATGAAATGGAAAGAAAATAATGCCTCAATGAAACAGTTGATTTTATCAAGGTGCACAAAAGGAAAAAGTTCACCTCCCATTAACAAAAGAAAAAAAATTCCTCACATTTTTTTGCCATTAAGATGTATCACCATAGGCAGAAATTTGGGTGTAAAACATTTTACGTACAAACCTTTTATTCTATCACAAACACCACTGAAACTGTCTGCAAGCTTTGGCTTAGAGTCACAGCCCAGGCAACTCAGCAAGGCCTGATCTCAAGGCTGTCTGGACTATAAGATCGGTCTAAGTTGTTAATTGTAGGATAGAAGTTACTTTGTAACAACTTGTTTTCCATCTGTAAGTTTGAAGTATTATTTTACAAATTGACTATTTACTCTAGAATACACAAAATATTAATTTTGTCAAATGCCCTGTGGGATTAGGCGAAACAAACTATGACCCACAAAAATGGGCATATATAAAGTCTCTGCCTATAGAAATTACTTAAAAATCCAAGATAAAAACTCTTTGCTGGAGAAAGGCTTTACTACCCTATCTGCTGTTTCCTCTATCAGCTTGCCATCTATCGGCTCTCTACACAGAGTGACAAGAATTTACCTTCTATACTTATACAACTCAGCATCGTCCTTGCATTCCCTTGCATAAACTGCTTCGGTAAAGTCATGTTCTCAATGATATTTCAATTCTTCTCCTAAGGTCAAACTTTGGCAGCCCCTTCCCCACCACCACTCGGTCAGCTGATCTGACCTTGCAGGCTGATTTGAGAGCCCTCTACTGGCCTGACAATGTGTCGAACACCTTGCTTTACGCGCTTTTGTTAAGCTTGCACCATTCAAGGAGAGCACTTACTCCGAATGATGAAGCTTACAAGGAGACACTGAATGGCTTTACCAACAATACTATTACCAAAGAAAAGTAGACTAGTTATATAGCACAGCAATGCCATTTTCAAATAGTGCCATAATCTGTGCCACTGAGCCTTGCTGCTGGGTGCAGTCACAAAGACCACAGCAATGAAGCATCTTGACACGTCAGTCACTAAGTATGACAGAAGCTGGAGGTTCCATGTTAAATGCCTCTCTGCCTGAGGTAAATCTGAAGCTATCTTGTCTTCAGTGTTTTCTGATTTTAATATCCAACCCTTTAATACTTATAAGTGAAACATCTGAAGATGTAATAAAGGGCAAAATTCCACTTCAAGTTTTTAAAATCTGAGAATAAAGACTAACAAAGATGACAAAAATTTTTTTACATGCCACCAAAGTTATCAGACCTCACTTTTGATCCCAGTGAAAACACCAAAAGCTCCCCCATGGGAAGGAAGCCAGTTATAAAGTTTATAGAGAAAAACATACAAATAAGTTTTCAAGAAAGCTCATAAAAGGAAAAGTAGTAACTGGAACAAGGGGCAGTAGTAACTGGAAATAGTAACTGGAACTTCCCCTGTAAGTCCGTTGTAAGGTCTCGTAGACCCTTTGTCTCTTTCCCTATTAAGCTGTACTCTTCCTTCTGGACAAAATTAACCTTAGTCCTATTTCTATTTCCAAGTCCAAATTCTGCCACATATAGTGGATGCCAATGCATTAGGGAGGAGTGGATGAAGGATGTGCTCCTCTGTAAGTTCTAAGATCCACAAGGACAGAATTTAACAGTGGATGTTCACTGTTTTGTTAAATGCGCTCGTTTGTAAAAGTGGAATTCATTTATAAAACACTCATTAGAATTAGAGTTTATAGTAAGAAAATTACATAGAGGAAAAGAAATAGGATTATATAAATAGGACATTTAATAAATTTATAAAATTTTTTTAAATCAAATTACAGATAAAAGGTTAATTTCCTTTACATATAAATTTCTTTTATATAGTTTATATAAAAATAGTAAACAAAACCCATAATCCAACAGGAAAACAAGCAAAGAAAGAGAATTCCCAGAAAAAGAAAGATGAGTAAGTCTTAAACAGACAAAAAGCAGTTCAACAGAAGCACACATGGAAGCTACCAGAGGGGCCCACCAGCCTCTGCTGTCACATACCCACTCCTGAGAGGACACAATGTGGAATGAGCGGGAGGAGAGACCCTCAAACACAGCTCTCAGAGACAGTAATATGACAAGGCCAACATATAGCAGCACAAGGCCTGGAAAGAAGGAATAAAACCAGATGGCAAGCAATGCATTCTGATGCCTTTTAAAGGAATGAAGTACATGTATACTGCTGGTGCTGTTCAGCAACCCTGGACAGATGCATTAGAAACTGACCACAGCAGTTCCTGCATGTGCCTGTAAGGGGCACGACCTAGAAAGAGGGAGACATGTAAACACCTGTTACCAAATCTGTAAAAGGTATGAATATACTACCAGTTCACACCAACTGGGCAAAGCCAGTAATTGCAGACCAGGGAACTTAGTCACTTAGCAAGACCCCCTCTCTAAATCAAAAAAAAAAGAGCTACAGACTAGCGCAAAGGTCCTGGGTTCACTCACCATTATGGGGGTCCCTGTAGCCTTACCTGAAAACTAGCCACGTAAGGATGATCACAGTTCACATAATGTCCTAACATTGCATGCTGTGCCCGCAATTCATTATCCCTTATTCTCTCATGGAGGTGGGTAATCTGTTGCTTCTGCCTGTAAAACAAAAACTGAGGTTACATTTACAAAAAGCACACTTTTCTAAGAAACAGTTAAAAGCAGAGCTTTTAGTGCTATAATAATTTCACAGAAGAAGTTCACAGTATTGTCGGTCTTAGAAACTATATGGGAACGTTCAAAGCTACAGTGCTATGTGAGCTGTGGGATAACTAGCAGTTTTATTTATACTGTGGCACCCTTCTGGTCTTCTGTGGAGGTTGTCTTTGGTAGACTCTGCTTCCCCGACCCTAACAAAGGCAGGCACCCCTTGCTTTCTACTTTCTTTTTACTTCCTATGAGAGGTGCTGCCTACTTGGCCAGTGTTATGGCTTGTGTCTAGATGTTCCTCCAAAGCTTCACGTGGTCAAAGTTTGGGGTTCTTCAGAGGCAGCTCGATCTAGAGTGTGTGATGCTGAGATTAAGGGTGCCCTGGGTGTGTGCACTACCTACCTTAAGGGCAGGTAACCTGGATGGAATATAAAAGGACAGAAAGAGGGCTGCTGCCAGTGCTGGCTGCTGCTGCCCGCCCTGCCAGGAACTGTTTCTCCTCTGTGATGCCCCTCTGCCACACCACTCTGCCTTAGAGCAAGTGTACTACGGACTGAAACATCTGCAAACTGGGACCTACATAAATCTTTCCTCCTTTTAACTTGTGGGTATCCGGTATTTTGTCTCAGCAATGAAAAAAGTAACTAAGACAATCAGGAACTCTACTGATTTAAAATCTCCATTTCCACTTATCTTGAATGTGCTCCACAGTCCATGTCAGCAGGGCTATTGATGACCTCCAGCATCTATGTGAGGGTCACCCAACCAAATCACTATCTTGGTGAGGGTGCAGTGTCAGTCTGCCTGGCTTGGGACCTGCCCAGGGGACAGTGGAGCATACTGCTGGGTGTGTGTGGTGGCTCACAAGGGTCAATGTCTGGTCCCTGGCGCCCTCCTCCCTTTACTGCTCCCCAGCTCTGCCTCTGCCAAGCACCATAAATGCAGCAGCTTTGCTCTGTCACACCCTCTGCCATGACGTTTCTGACTGGAGCCAGCTGGCCATGGACTTTATCCCCTGAAACGTGAGCTACATTAAACCTCTCCTGCTTTAAGTGATCATGTCAGGTGCTAGGTCCAGCAGTGGGAATATGAGCTCATCCTTTATTCTATGCCTCAATCTTCTCCTTGACATCAGGTATATGGATTATATGCCAACATCACCAGTGAAGGAGAGCCCATGGCTCAGATCAGCACTGCCCTGACCTCAAGAGGAAATCCCATTCAAGGACATGCAAGGCTTTTTCCAGCAGCTTACTGCTTAACCTCCACCAGCTACTCAACTTCTACGAAGATGTACTTTAAAACTATTTACAAACAAGGCACAATGTTAAAGAGCTTTATATACAGTATCTCTCATCTTCAAAAATTTACTACGTCTCAGAATAAGCATATGAAGGAAAAAAAGAGCTTTTAATAAATAGTAATGGGGTGGAGAAACAAGCAGCCTGAGGTTTTCAAAATTACTCACAAAGTAACTCTGAAACAAGTGAGGTTGTATGTTTCAGACTGCATCAAAGAACTTGTCTTACTTAGAATCATTTTTGTTTTAAAGCATTTGTTATCCTTTTAGAAACAACCACATAGAAAATGAGAAGTAGGAAACAGGTAACCAAGAAAGAATGAAGTCTTAACAATTTTCAAGTCATTTAAAGCTTAACAGAAAAAAAAAAAAAGCTTAACAGAGGAAACTCTCCTTCCAAGCTAAGATGGAATGATAGAGACTGGGTTTTCCCTCCCACCTGAAACAAAAAGCAGGGCAAAGCTTTGACCAAAGGCTCTCAAGACACTGGACACCAGGGGGTGGTGGGGAAAAAACTAACTCTATACTCAGTTCAGCCCTAGTGCTATTAACAAAACTTAAAACTAAGAACAAAACTTTAAAACAACAAAAACACTACCTAGAACGAAGCTCAGGAAGACAAAAGTAAAATTCAAAAAGCCTGACATCAAAGAAGAAATCATCAGGTATGTGGAGAACCTGAAAATTAGAATCCATAGTAATCAGAAGAACCAGGCACCTGAAACTGAGCCAAACTTGGCACAGAAGACAGACTTGATGAAGATGCTGGATCAATTACTATTATAACTGTGTTCCTATGCTTGAGATGAGGGAGCAAACAAGGCATGTGGTGAGCAGGGACTCAGCCCTGGATGGGAGCAGAGGCAGAGCACACATTACCCTGAATACACAGCAACAGACCCTGCCCAGAAACACACCAAACAGACAAGCTAAAACACAAGCTTTAAAAACATAATATCCATCAGCTCTGGGAGGATTCTCAAAGGCCAAATATCTGCATAATTGAAATTGCTAAAGGAAAGGGAGGTGAGCACTCCCCCAAATCTGCAGAAAATGGTCTAGAACTTCTCTAAATGTGATGAGAACTATATACAGCCACAGATTCAAGAAGGTCAGCTAACTCTAAACCCAAGTTATGGCAGGCACACCAAGCCAAGGCACCTATTAATCAAGAGGCTTAAATGAGCGATAAACCTTAAGAGCAGCTGCAGGAAAAAAGATTTCAGGGAGACAAAGGTAAGAAGAACACCACATTTCTCATCTGAAATAAGGGAATTGAGAAAACAGTGAAGTAATTTAAAGCACTAAAATTTTTTTAGAACTCTCAACCTAGACATTTTAGCCTAAGTAAAAATTTAAAAACAAAATTTACTAGTAAAATTACTAGTAAAACTTAGTAACCTAGTTTTAACCAAGAAAAACAAAACAACAACAAACAGCAGAGGTGAGGTTAAAAAAAATTTTTTTGAGAAACAGCTTAAAAAGAATTTATTATCTACAGACTTCAACTATAGGAAAGGATAAAGGACCACCTTCAAGCAAAAGAATAATGCTGTAAGATGAAAACCTGGATCTACATAAAAGAAGAGAGAGTATCATAAATGATAATTATATAGACAAATACATTAAGTCTTTTGCATATCACTGAAATCTCAATAAAGGTAATAAGACTGTTAAGGCAAAAATACTAACCCTGTATTTCAGGGTACATAATTTTGTAGAACACATGAGGCAA
The DNA here is from genome assembly GCA_004027595.1 of Dinomys branickii. Taxonomy (NCBI): domain Eukaryota; kingdom Metazoa; phylum Chordata; class Mammalia; order Rodentia; family Dinomyidae; genus Dinomys; species Dinomys branickii. Next base: position 33,830 of record PVLD010001031.1, on the reverse strand, counting down.
CAGCTCAAAGGCTAGAAGAGGAAAATTGAAGTACACTAGTAAAGAAGAAGGCTCTCAGACTGTCTCCCATTTCCACATCAAGAATTTGTACATTATTATTGCTCTGGATCCAGTACAGGATCACCACATCTCTGGCTAGGTTCACAATTTCCTTTTTAACACAGTTGCAGCAGCAGCTGTTGGAAGTATTGCCAACCTGGGCATCCAACCCATGCCTGGTATCTGCAGTAAGGCCATCCTGCTGTGGACTCACCTTGGAGTCTGTGGAATCCAGTGCTAACCCTGGTGTTCAGTGTCAGAACTGAATCGTAGGATACTGTACCAGCAGGGACCAGAACAGAAGATACTTAAACATTCATTCTCTAATTCCATAATACCATATGTCTACATATAAACAACCAAAATCATGTATAAACTATTAAAATGGTATTCGAATGTTCAAATTTTCTGATAAAATGATTAAGTCTCATTTTAACACTTACAATGGAGAGTAAACACAACTCCTTCAGCATGTGTCAGTGAAAGTAAGACAGACACTGTCAGAAGCACAAGCTCACAAATTATAGTTAATTAAGTCTGTGAGTGTGAGATACTCTGAATAGTCCTGCCATATATAGGTAGGCCTTCTTTTAATTCTAAATCCAATATAAATCCTATATAAAGCAGATGACTTAGAAGGTCATTAACCATTTAATTAAAAAGGTATCTACATGGTAGCAAAGAATTCATTGATTTTAAAAGGCCTCCCTAGCACCATTAATAACGTACTTTTGTTTCCACATATAACTGAATGAGAAATATATATACAGCCAACTGTCAATCATGACAAGATGAGAATTCTTGACAAAGCCAGTGTCACTCACAGCACTAACTCAGTAGTCTCCACAAGAGTTAGATGCTTTCTCTGTGAGTCAGTCTCAAGTGATTGATTTATCCCTTAGCTGATCAACTCAATGGAACACAATTCAAAAGTGCCAGCTATTTTAAAGGACTTTTCTGGGCAGCACTAGGGATCGACTTGAGTCCTGCACATGCTGGGCAAGTATTCTGCTATCAAGCTATGATCCTAGCCCAGACAAAGGGCCAGCTATTACAGACCTATGTATAAGCAACAGAACAGGTTAACCTGAACTCTGCCCTCTTTTCTATTAAAATGATGCTACTTCCTCAGAATGAAGATTTGCTGAGTTAAAAAATTTACAGGCTAGTCCTCTTCTGTGAGGAAGCTCAGAATCTATCAAGCAGAGATTAGCACATAAACCTCATCATATATGCAAAACAGCATGTTCCTGTGACTACCATTTTGTAGATGGCTATCTTGCATCAGGCGGTACATTGGGATTTTTTTACGTGCGGTCATTCATTTAATCTTCATGTTATAAAGCTGGATGGAAAAGGGGAGCTGCCCAGAATACCATTCTTCAAAACTTCCTGCTTCTTTCAGTGGCAAAAGCCCTTTACTGAGCAGGGATGCACACAGTAACTCAAAATGCAAGAGGCCAACCACGATCTCAAAATCACCTATAGGATTATAGTAGCAAATGTAAGAGAACAAAGCACCAGGTCTCCTGGTTTTATGCACTAATCACAGAGCTAACCTATACATTTTTCTCAAGAGACAGGGCACACTTAGAAACCCAGTTTCTGCTGTAATTACCTTTCCTAAACATTTGCTGTTTTGACAAGGCAGTCATCTACGACAAAGATACATAGGATGAACACCTTTTTCACTCATAATGTTGAGTATAAGGGAATTTTCAAAAGTAATATCCAGCAAGTAATTTTTAGTAAAGTGACCTGAAAAGTACCATCAACCACGTCGTGCCCATAAACAGGAGGCCTGGCAGGCACCCTTACTCTAGGTTCCATTTAACTGGACACTGACCCCTGTCACCCATCTCTGAAACAATTTCTGGATGTATCACCAACACTTTAAAGCCCCTAGTCTATTTTCTGGGGAGAAAGTTAAATGTTTGGTTCTAATTTTAAGTACTCTATATGTTACAGAGGTTTTTATACCCAAGCCATTTTATGCTTAATGCTGGTTCTATTGCTTTAGATGCAAAGGCTCACTTCTCTTTCACTGTTCTATACAATATCCAGTGCACTGACTATTTAAAAATGTTATAATAAACATGTAAAGAAAAATCCTAAAATGGCTTAAAATACTGGGTATGGCAGATTGCTTACAGAAATGTCCACAGTCAGCAGGTATGGCGGTATACACCTATGATCTCAGCACTCAGAAGGCCAAAGCAGAAGGATAAGGAGTTTGAGGTCCGCCTATATTACATAGGGAGATGCTGTCTCAAAAAATAAAACAAGTTCACCACTACTATCTTGGTTGTCTTCCTAAAACAGGATGACTGTGCTGCACCTGACACAGAAGCACCATCACTTGCAGCTGTAACCAAAGCATAGCAGTGAGAGTGGCAGGCAGGTCTGAACCAGCCCCAGAGCCCCTGTGTCCTGGGCAAGAGAATGTCATAGCCAAGACACAGAGGGGACACCGGGCTTCATCATCCAGGTCCTCTCCACCCTACCGCTCCCCTCCCTCAGCCCCATGGGGCCATGTCTCCATGCTGTCACTTCACCTGGAGGAGGACAGAGGCCACTCTGCCTGCAAGAGCTGCTGCAGCCTCCAAGGGCCACAGCCCCACAGAAAGGCCTAATGAAGAGCTGGCCAAGTGACCCACTTCATTATCTGGATTAGCCCTTCTCCTCTTTTACAACCTACATAAGGTTGGGGGTGTCAAAACCTCGCATAGTTCTTATCTGTCAGTTACTTCAGACATTCACCACTTTCCTCCGAGGCCCGAGTCCTCACACCTGTCTGTGAAGGGCAATGCTGCTCCTTCCTGCCGGTGCCGCCACCTGGGGCAGTATGACCACAGCAGACCTTCCAGACAGGGAGCACCAGGTAGTGCAGTGCACACAGAAAGGCCAGGGACCAGCCTGACAGACAGACAGACCGACCCTCCACAGGATGGCTCCCGAAAGACCTGGACTGGACAGGCCCAACAGGTAGCATCAGGGCACCAGTAAATTCTTAAACTCTGAGTGCCACAAAGTGAAACATCATCTCCATTTGCTTGAAATACTGAGTAAATAAAAATGCGCTCACCGATCAATGACGATCTCCTTCTGCCTCAGAAGTCCTTCCTTTACCTTCAGCATAGATTCCCACTTGCTGAAATCCTGAAAGCCAGATGGCGAGTAACTCTGCCGAGACACCGCTGTCAGACCCTGCACAGACCGAACGACACTGTTAGCACACGGAGGGGTCTGTGGGCAGCCGTTAGGGACCACTACTATCTTCCCAGTCACCTTCCTTAGAAAAGGAGATCACTCACTTCCATTTCTAAGGATCTGAAATCACATTTGGGAATAAAACATAATAAAGAATTTCAAGCAGGTTCCACAGTAAATGTTTAAGTCTAGTGAAGATTCAAGGGAAATGGGACACTTACCACGACTAACTGTAAGACCACAATTAAGCTCTCGTTAGCTGGTGGAAATGACTTTTCATCTTGCAGTACTGGGGACTAACCCAGGGCTTCCTACATGCCAGCCAAGCACTCTACCACTCAGTTACATGCCAGCCCCTGGAAGTGACTTTTCAAAACAAGAGACAAATCAGTGCCTTAGGAAGGAGTATCAAAGGAAGGCACCACGGCTCCAGGAGGCAACACTCCCAGGGGCACCTCAGGGGATCGATGTGGCACTGCAACATCTGTACTCCAAACTGCTGTGCACTGTCTCAGCATTTAATCAGGCTACGATTCCTGAGTCACACATACTGTCACAGGTAGCCAACAGTGCCAGGGAAATAGGACCACTATGATACAACCTGGATGGCTACTCATCTCCACTGTACATTATATAGCTCAGAAAAATGCTGAGAATTTAAGAAAAACTTCAGATGTTTAAAATAAATCAACAACAATAAAAGCCACATGATAGGTAATACTCATACTTCTACCAATGAAATAATAACAAAACTTTTTTGCACATTGGTGTCATGGGTTCAATTATATCACTTCAAAAGGACATGTCTAAGTTGTAACTCACAGTATATCAGAAAGTGACCTTATTTGGAAACAGTGTGTATACAGACATAAAGATACAGTCAAGGTAAGATGAAGTCATAAGGATGAACCCCAATGCAAAAAGATTGGTGTCCTTTTTTTTTGGCTTCAGTACCCAGAATCTTCACACTGAGCTACCTCCCCAGACCTTTTTTTACTCTTTGAGATAGGGTCTCCTTAAGTCATTAGGTTGCCCAGGTTGGGCTTGAACTTGCAATCTTCCTACCTCAGCCTCACAGAGAAAGGTTCACTGCCTGAAAATTATACCTTATGGCATGAAAATTAAAATTTGATTTTATATTTTTAAATACTGAAAATCAGAAAAATATTTTGTGATATATGAAAATTACACTAAAATAAAATGAAAAATTTCAATATACTAAGATTTACTGGAACACTGCCATATTTATTCTTTAATATGTTATTTTGCTGCTTTTACAACAGCAAAGCTTTGTTTCTTTCCTTGTTGCTCACCATTCTGTGTTGTCCACGAGCGGATGGTATTAACAGACATAAGCCAGTGTAAGAAAACAAGAAGCCACAAACGCAGTGACACATCACAGTCAATTGATTTTCAACAAAAGAGCAAAGATAATTAAACGGGAAATGGAATTTTCTTATTTTATTAAAGTCATTTTTTTAAATGAAAACTTACCCACAAAGATCTATACATAAACATTCACTCAAAATGGAACACAACTTATATAACCATCAATAAATGGATAAGCTAATTGTGCTATATCTATGAAATGCACTGCAACTCAGAAATAAAAGCAGCAGGTACCTGCAACTACACACATAAACCTCAAAAGCATCATGCTAAGCGAGGGAAGCCATTCTCAGGCTGCTTCTCTTTATGACTTCTCAACACAGCAAACTGCACAGAGCAGGAATCAGATCAGAGGCTGCCCACTGTGGGTAAAACACTGACACAGAAGAGCGAAGCAGCCTTTTGGGTTGGTGTAACTCATGTCCAATAGGCTTGTGTGGTAATAGGACCACATATTGTTTGAAACTCAAGCCATGTGTGTCTGAACACTGAACTTCACAACTGTGAGTTATACTTCAGTATTACTATTACAATGATCTATTTTACATAGTTTTCTAAAAGTTATTCCAGGTAAATGTTTACATACGTTGCATTTGACAATACTCGCACCAAAAGGACTTTGTCATCACTCTGAAAAAGCCCAGACGTGTGTCAACAAAGGAACGGAGACTTAATTGTGGTAAATGTAGTGTGGAACACTACACTTTTACAGCAATAAAATGACCTGTTATTACCCTACATCATGCAGGTAAAATCCGGCACCACAACCCCAGGATGACAGAAGTCAGAAGAGCGGAAACGGGTGGGGTGTGGGGTGTGGCTGTGCAGACTGACGGGAGGTGGCGCTCCCCAGAGACTGTGCCTTGACCCGGGTGGAGCAGCATGTGCGCGCATGGGCGTGTGTGCGTGGGCATGTGCGCGTGCGCATGCGCGCGTGGGGCAGAACAGTGCTGTTACTGAGGCTGACGCAGCTAAGCACTTCGTAAGTGTGGGACCTCAGCAAAACAAAACATCACAGCCACAGGAAACACCCACACATCTCCACTGGCTCTAACAGGATGTGCCCCCTGAGCACAACGCCACCTCCTCAGCTTGCTAGTGTTCTTCTCAACCTTCTGAGTCTGTAGGGGCACCAGGCAGAGGCCAGAGAGAGGCCAAGGCCACACCAGGAACAAAGGAGTAAGCAGGGCTGGGCCTGCACAAGTGCCTTGTCCCTGCTCTCGAGCACAGACCTATCAAAACAGCGGCTACGCTACTCTTAATGTGGATCAGAGAACTGCTCCCCAGGGAGTCAGAAAACTAAGAATTCTTATTCAATTATCATAACTGGCCATGAGATGCAAACCATTGTACGGTGATTGTCTACTGATAGTAAAATATGCATTTTTACCAATTCCCAGAGAATTTAGGTACTATTTCCTTTAAAAAGTATTAAAATGCATGTACTGATAAAATATAAAAGCACTGTTGTCATGTTCTATACAGAATTTCAAGTAGTCATGTTTCTACTTGACTGCAACCATTATAAGTAATCATGGAGAATGTCGTAATTTAAACTTATGAATGTATGACATATATAGCTTATGAATAATACGTCTTTTACTAGACATGCACATGATATAAGAGGTAATTATAAAGGCTTCTAATGCCAACTAACATGAGTAACAAAAAAATGTCATAAAATATTTCAACATCTATAAAGGTGAAACAAAGACACTTTTAAACAAATAAATACTTAACAGTAGCTCCAAATTCAAGGAGGAGAGAATTCCTCACTTAGTTTATCTAAAAAATGCGTAAGATACTGTTCTTCAATGCCCAGAGAAGAAAATACTAATCTGCTGGCCAAAGAAGAACCCTAACATGTCTCCATGTAGACCCTAACCTATACATTACAGCCTAAACACATATATAGGTACTTCTGATGGAAATGGCAAATTCCACTCTGATAAATGAACAGGGACCAGGGGCATCTACAACAATCTCAAATACATGCTACTTAGGTAAGACTCAGATCCTATGAAAAGTTGCCAAAATATGTCACTAATGGCCACATACACTTCTAATAAATGTTCATTATAGTGCAACTGAAAATAGCTCCCAATCCTCTGGCCTGGAGGACTCCTGTTAAATTCAGCTGGCCCCATGCTACCCTCTGCAGTGGAACACTGCCTCTGCAGTGCATCAAGTCTCTTATCTTGCTCTCCTTCATCTGCCTTTGTCCCCAGCGATCAGCATTCACAGCTTGTCAAATAGCACAGCAAGTCTTCCTCTGGTTCCTGGAATCAGCTATCTGCAAAGATACTCTACAAGTGCTCTTGGGTAAAAAGAACCATGGTATCTCACTCAAAAGTAAATATATTGACAAAGCTCAATAATGCAGAAGAATGAAAAATAAACTACAAATAACAGAGCTTAAAAAGCTTTGATTCACTAAGGGAAACATTGTATTATTATTCAAAGCATTGTGCATTTAATAGAAAATACGTAAGACTAAGCCTACGTAATTATTTGCAGAACACACTGCTGCATATTTTCTAACCAAAAAAAGGCAAACAAAAATGAAACACATATTAAAAACATTCTATTAATAATTCTTTCCTCAGAGTGACCATTTATAAGATGAACTCTTTGTCTTGACCTTCAAAATTTATACTATAGAAAGAACTGTATTTTAACAGTTTTATTATTTCTTTAATTTATTTTTACTACTAACTCCATAATGCTCTCCTTGCTTGCCATCCTAATATGCTTTATGAAATAAACATTCAAGTAGACTGTTACTTTTATGGTAAAAGATACTGGGAAAAAATGATTAAAAGATACCATGATTAAAATAAACCAACAAGGGAAATTCCAATATATATTATATCTAAAAATGAAAACAAAAAGAACTGTCAATTTAACTTTTTTGAAAGGAGGGACGTTTTCCTCTCAAAAATCAACCTGGTTTGTGTCTATTATTATGTTAACAGTACTATGCTTTTTAAAATATAAACAGATTAGAGATCCATGCATGAATCATGATCTCTTTAGAGCCATGATGAAACAGTGGTAGAGAAACACGCTCTATCGAACACCACAGGGGTAAGCTATTCTCCTTAAACCAACCAACTGGAAGACGAGGCAGAAGAAATGAAGCTTACATCTTCTAATGAATAGTAACCATGAGTTTTACTTATAAAACAAACAGAACGTTGCCTTTTCCAAGGTTTATTCTTCTAATCTATTTTTTAAACTTAAAATGAAATATATTAACAGCAGAAGTTAATGAAGCAATCTTGTTAGTAATAAGCCAGATAACTATTATTTGCAGTCAAACTGAAAATAATAGGGAACAAGAGCTACTTTTATGAAACAGAAGCTCATCCAAGCAAGTGTCCAACAAGGGGCCCTCTGCACCCTGCCCAAGGTGACGCATAACAAAGATGTCAGGCTGTGCATCCAGTTTCTACTCAAACAAGTGCTGGAATATTCCCAAACTCAGATTACCACATAGGCTTTACAAAATCTTTTGCCTTATTTTACTAAAGAGATAAAAGAAAAAATGTAATAGTAAAATATTCTGGGACCAAAGTACTGCCTACATTATTTTAAAATGTATCAAATAACTTTTCCAAAAGGGTATAAAAAGAGCCACTTTAGTGGTGGTCCTTGAAGGGGCATGGAGATGACCTCACTTCCTATCATTCGGAGCTAATAAACATCTCTTACCATTCACATACTACTATTTTTCTTTTGTAGCACTGCAGTTTTGGGCCATCAATGTTTCTTACTTCTATATGTTAAAAATATTGTTTAAAAAAATGTTTCAGGAGTCTTCTAGGAGCAAAACTGTGGAATGGAATCTGGAGAGCTCCTTGTAGTGAGGACTCAAGTTGATCACTGATTCTCATTGTTTTTTATCTCCGGAATCCACTTTATTACCTGGTCCATAGCATAGAACCAACACAGAAAATCAGCACTAGAATCTCCTAGTGCATTTCTTAGCCTTTGAGAAAATCCAAATCTCTGTTCACCAGCACAGACTACAACAGTTTAGTCTGCACCACCACAGGTGGAATCTGATCCCTCATTTCTCCTGGCATTTAGGTACTAGCTGACAATGTCTGTTAAATACCAACTGCCTTACGTTTAACTTTGTAAATCGCTACAACAAGCCAGCATCCTCCATCCAACCATCAGTGCCTCCCCTCACATCTCCACAACACTGACAAAGAGGACAGTTCAAAGTTCAGCCCTGCATTCACTTCAGTCAGGCTGCTAGGCGTCAGGAACCTCTCCCTAACCTGCACTTACTGCAAGGTAACTTCAGTTTGCTGTAAAAGATTTGAAAGACAGTCTACTCTGCAAGTGTGAAGTTTCAAAACTGCTATTTGTTTTCTCGTATGTTCAATCTATCTATATAAAGCACTGAATTTTTAGATAATTTTTCAAGTTAATTTTAAAAAAATCAGTGTTAATGTTAAGAGTCAAAAAAGTCTCCTGATATCCATGGCCCCAACTAAACAGTAAGTTTGTTTTTAAAATGACCACATTAATGGGGGACCCTAACAAATGGCATTTCCAGAACCATGACCTTGATCTGAATGGTAGGACTGGCCAAGAGCCCATCACTGCCTCTGGCTACCTTAGCAGCAGAGAAGAATGGAGGGTCGGACTGCTCACCCTCTTCATTGGGAGATGGGTTAAAGAGGACGTGCACCCTCATGGACAGATACCAGTGTGCACAACTCTCAGTACATTAAGAGGATGGAAAAATATTAAAATAGCTTCATGTTAGAAAGGTGGGCTTATTAATTTTTCCACTGGGACATTTTACATCTCTTATTTTATAATGTAAATGACATACATCCAAATCCAAATAACCTCTGTTAGAAAATCAAGGGTCAGTTGCATTTTTATTTTATAAAACTGTGCAGCTAAGGGATAGAAGCAATCATGTGACAGAAGTTCCCACCTGAGGAAATCAGAGATGTACCCGGTGCGGGGCCGCAGTTCAAAAGGCACTGGATCTGAACCCCAAAGTGCAACTCCTTGTCTTGCTAAGGAGCCCAGTCCTCCGGCTCTGGCTCTGGCTGCTGCTTACTGCTTCATAGTCTACTTCTCACCCACCCTCCCCCCACAGATCACCTTGTTAACTCACTTTCTCAAATAGGGTCCTCTAATTACCAACTAACCTTTAAATGTTATTAAGCTGGATTTCAAACACAAATCAAATTGATGTAAGGGCCCGACCACCTATGTATGAACTAACATTTAGATATAAAGCAAAGAGACAACAGATTTTGGATTTACTTACATTCATGTTAATCAGTATTATTTATAGTCTATAATGGCAATAATTATACATTATCTAATATTCAATAAGAGTAATGCAATAAATTATGGCATATGCAATAGTCTGGTGCACTAAAAATGTTATAAAATTTGTAACATGAATTTTTAATACAGAACCACATGAAAATGTTCAAACATAGTAAGAAAAATCCTTTAGTGAATATACATTGTTTTGGTGGAATTAAAAACTGTTAAAAATTTAAGATCCATGAAGACAAGGCAACTAATAGCTAGTAGTTTGACTAAAGGAGTAGGGCAGAACTCATGCGAAATTTACATGTTTAATTAAGAGTTGCCTAAAATAGTTGCTTTTAAAAATAAATACTTTTCAAGTTAGATTAGTACAACCAGAACATCTGAGCTCTAATTCGTTTTTTAAAAAAACAATAAATAAATAAAATAGGGCTGGGGATATAGCTCAGTGGAATAAGCGCTTGCCTAGCAAGTGCAGGGTCCTGAGTTCAATCCCCAGTACCGCAAAAAAAAAAAAAAAAAAACAAAAAACAGTAAGATTCATTTCCTGAAAATCATAAAGGGAGTGAGAGGAAGGTAAGACTATCAAGAGAACTACAGCTCCTCATTCACAAGCCAGAGCCCACAGATGTGTCTGTCGATGTTAAACACAGCTGGGGGAGCCCTCATTTGGGGTGGCCCGGCTGGAGGACAGAGCAGCTGTGAGGTCTGACAGTCTTGGGAGTGTGGCTCTGCTACACAAAGCTGCTGCCAGTTATGCAAAGCCAACTAGATAATGAGGCTTGATCTGTTGGAACTCTGCTCCTCAATGTTACACACAGGTTGAAGTATAATCAAGTTAAGTTGAAATCTTAGGCTTTAGGAGCAAGCGTGAAGAACAACGGAGTTCTCTCGTCTACCATCCTTCAGCTTAATCTTTTAAGAGTATAACAGCTAAAAATATTCAAAATATCCATTAACTCTAAAAATATCCCACTGAGTCTTCTAAGGGACAAGCAGTATGGGAAGATTAGGAAAAAATCAGTCTCTATTCATAAAGTTTGCAGCAAGAAAATAAATGCATCTGTAAAACTCAACTTGCCCCTCCAACTTGTAACTTGTCTGAATTATAAGAGCAACACATTTATAATTTAAGTAATTAAAGTCAGGAAGAAACAAAACATGGCTCCATACCTACTTCTAAACAACAAAGGCCACCCTCAACAATAAAAAAGGAGGAAAGTGATACAAGAGAAGTGTAAGTCCCAAGCTGCTAGATGTCAAGACGGCTGAGCTTCTTATGCCCCTGCAGTAGAAGAGTGAACCCCAAGAACAGCAGCAATTGAGAGTAGGAAAGACTTATTGCGAGAGCTCCTGAGAGATGTGGGGTCCTGGAAGTGGGCTGTCACCAAGGCCCTTTGTCAGGGGTCATTTATACATCAAGATCACAACGTGGGTACAACAGGGATCAAACTTAGTTAATGTTGATTCAGTGGGGCAGCAGGTCTCATAGCAATGATACATGGAAAGAACAAAGGCATTCTGGGGAAGGGATGGGTCCGATGCTCTGGTCACCCACCTGCATGCAAAACACATGTAGTTCCCCAAAGCTTACATGACAAGCACAAAGACAGTAAATTTAATGTTTGTAAGGGCAGAGCAAAAACCACTGTGCTGAACTACAATCACCTTAAGAATGGAATAGCAAGGTGGCCACAGGAATTTTGAAGCAAGTATCTGGAGACATAAGGGCTTGTTTTCGTCATTACATTTGTCTTACGGTATATGAGTTCCTGTCATATTTTAGCTTTGGTTCTGTCAGTTTCCTTCATATACAATTCATTGTTCTCTTAGAAACCATGGCCATACTGTTGTTATGTGCTCATTTTACTCTGAAGTCTGGATCTCTTGTTCTACTGGGGTTAGCGCTCACTGGTAGTTAATGTCCAAGAGTGAAATGTTTCATTTCCATATTACTTGCAGACTGACAATTCCCTTAAAACCACTCATGTACTACAGTGTCTCTATCACTTAGGGTATTTTCTGTAGTTCACACACACACATATCGCACTTTTCTTAAGCTATCTGGCCTTTTACTGTCCATGTCTGAGATACTTTTTTTTTTTTTTGAGATACTTAATAAGGAAAAAAAAATCTGTCAAGAATTCAGCCAGTGTTGAAAAGGAAACTGTGGGCTTGCAGACGGACAGGGAACCTCCCCAACACTCAGGGCTGCCCTTGGGCTTTCCTCCCCCAAGGGGCAAGCCCCACTCTCTTCCCTCCCAGAGGGGGTCCTAGTCTCTTAATCTCACTGCAGTATCCTCACAGTCTCATTTTCTTCATAAGTTTTCAACTAATCATTCCTAATGATTTAAACTAACCATTTCAAAGGTAGCTTTAAAATTTAAGACAGTAACTCTCTAAGTTTTCATAGAAAAACATCCCTGATAGTAAAACTAAAATCTCTGGGTGTCTGGGATGACTAACCTAAAAACAAAAACAAAAACCTCCCTATCTTTGAGATCTTGTATCACAAAGAATTCACCCAAAGCTTGCATTTTACTATTTTATGTACCTGTCTAATATTAAAATGCTTTAATTTAGTTACCATTTAAGTGATCCTCATGTTCAAATGCTTCTTTGAATCCTTTACCCACCTGATATCACTTTAAGCTGCAGTTTAAATGCTCAGTGTAAAAGATTACACACATCAAGATATACTTGAGTGAGAAAGTAAAAAATATCTTAGGGACACATATAAAAATAAAAACAAAAGCAAAGTAAACCAAGGATTCAAAATGATCACTTCCTTGATTGAGAAGACCAGGGGAGCCGGGCATGGTGGCGCACGCCTGTAATCCCAGGACTTGGGAGGCTGAGGCAGGAGAATCATTGCGAGTTCGAGACCAGCCTGGGCTACAAAGTGAGCTCAAGTCCAGCCCGAACTGCATAGTTAGACCTTGTCTCAAAAGGACAAAAAAAAAAAGACGACCAGGGGAACATGAACAAGACCTGTGGCTGAGACCCTCGCTATCATGAACATACTGCCTCTTCTTAGATGATGACTTCATGTGTGCTTGTTATTAAAACACCAAAAAATATTACAATTAAAATAACTATAGGAGTAAAAGCATGCTATGCATATACCAATGTTAAGAGTTTATGAAGTACTAAGGACTATAGTATTATAAATCCAACGAGGAAAGAAACTAATTTTTCAAAAGGCTCAGTTCAGGAAGCATGGACTTACAGTATGACCTTCCTTTACTCTTACCTTCTGAATATAAAGAAAGATATTTTCCTGAGTATTTTACCCCTATCCTACTGTCCTAACCATTCATACCCTTCTGCTCCCCTCAAGTGGAGGAGGATTTCTGAACACAGCCCTTCACTGTGCCCACCTTATTAGAGCTCCAATTAGCATTTAGGGATCACTTTGGGGTCAGTCTGTTTGACATAATCATGCTATAAAGAGCCAGCAGCAGTACAAAGGAGTTTCTGAAGTGGCCCCCAAGAGCCTGCAGGTTGTGTAGGCAGACACATTCACACACCAGAGACCACGTAACGGAGGTGCATGTAAAATTGTCTGGTGTGAGCCAAAGAAGCTGCCACAGGAGACAAATTGAAAAAGTGCTTTGATGGGGACAAGGGTTGGTAAGAAGGTCATTTCTGCAAAAAGTATTGATGCTTAAAATAGCACAGGAGGGTCACAGCGCATTGTACACAGGCAGAGCACAGGACACAAAGGAATGTGCCAGCAGACAAAACAACAAAGATAGTGCCTAAAATACCAAGCTAACAGTTCTGGAGTTCAGGCTGCTGGCAACTCATGATTCCTCTTTCAAAACAGTGCTGTGCCATGAGGCTATTAAAACATCCTCTAGAATTCTCTCCTGTTTTATGCCATGGATCTTTTTGGCACACTACTGAAACTCAGGGATCTCTTCTCAAGACATTTTCATAGACATAAAATAAAAAGGATTGCAAATAATTTTCTTTTTTTGTCTTTTTGAGGCAGGGTCTCGCTATGCAGTTCAGGCTAGCCTTGAGCTCACTTTGTAACCCAGGCTGGTCTCACATGTGCAACAATCCTACCTCAGCCTCCTGAGTGCTAGGATTACAGGCATGTGCTGCTACACCCAGCTGCAAATAATTTTTGTAGTTACTCCACTCACAAGGGCATGGAGCCTAAGTGTGGTTTGTGCACAAGGACTCTTCTGATGGCATTCAGGGTGTACTACCCCAAAACACCGCATCCTGCATTTGAGAAGGCAGCAGACAGAGAAGTACTCATGCTTCCCCTCACCCATCTCTGAGCTCAGCATGGTGGAGTCACCCTTGATCCTCATTCTCCCCTCTTTGTCTCCAAAGACCAAAGGCACAGGCAAGAAGTGCACAGGCTCACCCTGCCTCGGCTTAGGACGAGGCGCTCACACCTACCCTTCTCCACTCGGATGCTACACGGCTCTCCACCTTCCCACAAGCCTCAAAGCCACAAGCATCTCTGTCTCTGCAGTCCTTGCGAAGGCTCTCACGTCGTACACAATAAGTAGGTGTGCTTTAGTCACTGTTATTCATCTGTTGGTTTGTTTTGTCATAGAGGCCTCAACCATGAACTTCCAATAGGCAAAGAAAAGAAATTTTCCTTTCCCCTATACTTTCCAAGGGCCCAGGATAGAAAGGAGACAAAATGTGAAGTGGACTCTGGAGAAGCCCAGCACATACTACAACTGGGCCAGATGAGCAGGCCAGTGTCCAAGGGAAGGGGCTGTGCTGACTTTGTAGACGGTGTCCTGGGAGCAGCCTCACACCTCTCCAGCCTGCACTTCAGGCCACCATGAGAAACACCCGGTAAGCTCCCCAAACACTCTTCAGGACCATGAGCCAGCAAACGGATGGTCCGAGGCACTGTCACAACCAGGGGGCTGCACACAGCATCTCGGACAGCTAGTGTCAGAGGAAAAGGACCTGGAGGGAGTAAGGTAATCGAGCTCAGTAGAAACTTTAGTTAAAATACGCAGCCATACTGGTGCAATCGTTGGAACAGATGGACCACAACAGTGTAAGTATTAGCAACAGGAGAAGCCAGTGGTGGAATGTGCAGGGACACTGTACTAGCTCTGCAATAATTCTGTAAACTTAAAAAACTATTCCAAATTTTTTAAAACATAAAATACATAAGAAAGGAAATATTACATCAAAATTATTTTTAAAAACCAAATCTATGATAAAGGAATCTATCTGCTTCTGCACTAACCCATTAAATAATAATACCTACAGGCAGCTGTAATTAAGCTAATTTCCAAGCAGTGATGGATGTACACAGTATCTCAAACTACACCACAACACAGCCTGTAAGTAAGGTAGGTCACATGAACATGCATGCTTTTTCAGTAAGCCTGCAAACATGAGCTCATGTCGACACACTTCATCCAGCCTATTGTGGCTTCTGAGTCTCCAGCTCAATGGTGCCAGCGCTATTTTCTTAGAATGAGCACAGTGCACTACAATGATCCCTCTCTCCTACGCTTCCCTTCCAAGTGAATATGGAAGGGCACCCAAACTTAGAGCAGACTCTCCAGAACCAGTTACAGTGTTTGGCAATCCCTCCATCTCTGTCTTCAGAGCTTCTCAGCCAATACCTGCTGCTCTGTGACAGCTACACCCACAAGATTTTCACTACAACACACTAACCTATCCAGAATTATAGCCAGACACACATCTAGATCTGATTTCTCAGTTCATCCTCTACAAACAAGCCGTGTTATCGTGGATAAATTACGGTAGGCCACTGTAAATTTCTTGGCTTTAGTCATCCATGACAAATGATAAGAGATTTGTTACTATGTAAGAATTGAAATAAAATGGTTGCAAAGTACTGAGCAAAGTGTTAAAAAATCCATAAACTTAATCTGGGGATTACTGTAAGGCTGTAAATTTTCCCTTAGTAATGTTTACAGAGGATCTTGGCTGAAATACTATTTTCATTAAGTTTTAGTTGCTTCTTTAAATAACAGATTTGCTCAAGAGAAGGATTTTATCTTTCTTTGGAAGAAGCCACAATCATGCCCATTTAAGGGCACAGCAGCAGCTGCTACCAGCCTCACTCCACTCACTCCCGGGAAGTAAGGAGAAGCAGGCTGCAATCGCTCAGCTACAAGAGCGTCAGAAAGTAATGACCAGCAGCTAGCTGCTTGTGAACTGAAGAAGAAATTTTAAAACTTAGGGTTTGTATGTATTTGTATGTATGGTGATTTAAGTAAATCTAACATATAAAAAAACTATATACACAGACCAGAATGATGGCCAGCTTCTCAAAACAGTGCTTTCTTAGTTCTGCCATAAAACACCTCTACAAAGTTTAAACTATCATTCACTTAGTAAAACTTCACTTAAGTAGAATTTTTCAGGAAAGCAAATGCTAGAATAAAGCAAGCACATCCCTTTAGAAACACTACACAACTTGTATTTCAGCACACACACACCTGGGTCAATTTCATTATCATGCAAACGATGAAGAATTTACAGCTATTTCCTTTTTTGCTACAAAGTTGTGCTTGATAATGAGTCTGCTTATTAAAAATTTGGTAAGACTCTGGCAATTTAATGCAGCTATTGAAAAACCTTAAATACTTAGATTTGTAAATTGCTATTTTTCACGGGGCAATATACATCATCTAAAATATAGCAATTATTATTTATAAGTGTATTATTAAACTCCTAAAGAAAACATGAATTAAATACTTACTAGTTCATTATAAGATAAAGCTTTTAGTTTTTAAACCAAAAGCAGTTATCAACCTGGTTTTCTCACACACATTTCCTCCACATACACAAAGATATAACACACAAGAATAAAATAAGGCACAAAAGTATAAAATCTGATTTTGTGGAAATGTTTAATTTTTATCTTATACCATTAAGTAGCTTCAGAATCAAAACAGCAGTAACAACTCAAGAAAAACTGTTTCTCTAAAGCCTACATTATTATTCTCACTTAAAATTCCATTACAGTAACCATCTTGGCCTTCAACATCATCTCCAATAAAACATAATTATCTCTAAGTCTGAAGATGCAGAAACCTTTAAGAAATGTTTTCTACCACACAAGCTTATTTTTTTTCATTTATCTGCAATATGCTTTTTAAAACTGCAAACAAAAAAGAGGTGCCAAGTTAAATCACCTTTCCACACCTAAAAAAAGATAACTGAAACTCTACATTTGGTGCGGCAAGCCTGTGGCTGGCCAATCGTAGCTCCAGATCCAGGGTGACACCCTGAGACCTCCCTGAAACACTTTATTCCTCCAGCTCCTGCAGCTGCTCCCATAAGCCTGGACACAGTTGGGAAACGCCTAGCTGACCTCGTACTGCTTCACACGACCGACCCCCAGACAGTGACCGTCACAGAGGGAAGGTAAGACACAGACTGCACGGTGGTCTGACTCGCGTTTCTGTCATTCAAACTTAGTGGACTTTTAAAGAAAGTTAATTGTGTTTTCTAAATTTAGGTTTGAAGTTAAATAATAAAATTTCCGCTAAGACAAAACAATTTGTATATAAATGCTTAGGCACTCACTGGGCTTGACTTCGTATAGGGTCACAGTCATCTCAACCCTGGTCATTGGTCTGTTATTTTAATTTAACTTTCACTTTTATTTTGCTTTTCAAGTGTGAATTTCTGGCAACTAAAAAAAATCTTCCAATTATGTTACCATCTTTGGTGGCAGTGGTGGCTCAATTTACCATGCAAAATCAATAGTTTCATTTGTTTGGGCTGTTTCATCTGGAACAATATGGATGGCTGGAGAATCGGGCTTGGTTCCAGTCACGAAGTCCAAAGTTACCACTATGATCTCTTGCAATGATGTTAATAAAACTGCTTCAGAATGTAAAATATAAGCTACTTTTAAAATGCTCAGAAGATTTTTCCTCTAAAATCTAGTCAACTTAGAACAAATACTTCAAAAAGTTCCATGCTTTTAATAATTAGTATCTTACATAAATTTAATACATTATAAAGAACAGGTTTAAAAATGTTAGTAAACTTGTCACAAATATATAGAAAAAGTTATACAATAATAATTCAACATTTTAAAAAATAAATTGCCTACTAATAAATGCACTTTTGTCAAGTTATTGTCCTACAGGGGAAAAAACAGGAAAGAAAAACAATGTCCAGGATGGGACATATCACAATAAATTTTATGACTTCTGTTTGAAATCTATTCTATGTTACAATCCTAGTTTAATAAATGAAATGTTTCCTCATTTCTAAATCTCTTTTGGGGAAAGAAAGCTACATACATTTTATCTCATTTTCATAATACATATATACAAAAATAAATGTACTTCTAGAATTCCCAGTTGCTAAGTCAAGTGGAACTCACTGCTCTGACAAACAGAGTCTGCAATCCCACAGCAGCTCTCTATAAGACATGCGAAAGACATCTGTCTCTAAGTTGGTGCACCACCTGCTTTCTGTATCTCTGTACTCGGGAAATATTTTCCTTTGATATCATATAGAAGTTGCTCTTTGCAGGTGTTTCCTAAGTGTGTTCCTGTGCTCTTACTGAAATGCCCACTGTGCTGGGCATGGTGGTGCATGCCTGTGATCCCAGCACTCTGGAGGCTGAGGCAGGAGGATCATCAAGAGTTTGAGACCACCCTGGGCTACAAAGTGAGCTCAAGGCCAGCCTGAACTGCATAGCAAGATTCTGTCTCAAAAAGACAAAAAGAAAAGCAAAAACAAACAGAAAGTCACAAATGCCTACTGTGTCACACTCACATCTGCAGTGACCAGGGTCCCATCGCAGACAGCTCCACAGAGCTGGCTGCACTTGTGGAGCCCGAGCTCTGAAGCTGCTGTCACCTTCAGCTGAACATGAGTGTGTCCAGTGTAAGAGACGACAGAGAGTACAACTGCTATTGCTAAAACAGCCTTGTAGCAGACACAACAACCAAACTCATGTGTCTCTTACTCAGAATGACACTTAGGTTCTGTCTTTGTGCCAAACATAGTGCTGGATGAAATCAGGTGGGAAAAATGTGAAAGATACATAAATTATGAAACCTTAAGTTCTAACAACAAATAAGAGAGCTAGACTATTTGCTTTACTGAGAGTCACACTGCTTTCATGTCCTACCACTTACAGCAAAATCACTTTCACAGTATTTAGTACATAGAAAGCAAAATGCATCTGGGCTATATATTAACATACTGTTTTGTAATCTCACTGATTAGAGATAGATTATTTACATAAAGTAGTTTAAGAAAGTATTTCAGTGTATTTAACATGTATTAAGTGTATTGCATAATGTACTGATTATGTAATATGGAAAACTATACAATGTATTAAAACTTTAATTGACAAATTCAGGTGTAGATTACCTCTATCAATTAGAAAGGATACTTATTATCAGTTCTAGAAGAAGAGTCAGTTACACTTCCCATCTCTCCTCCTGAAGAACAATGTTCTAAGTGCCCTCTGCACACCAGTACTTCCTTCACCCCTCTGTACTCACTGCACATTTGGGGCTGCTGCTTCTCGACTTCTCAAGCCAGGAAACATGCACAATGCAGCTGCTCCAGGTCACAGGCTATGTATCCTGTACCGCAATCAACACAGCTGGAAACAAACCCTGACCCCGAGAAAGCAAAACAGGCCAGGAGCGTTCAATACTGTCAATGGCAGAATATATACAGAATACACAGAATATAAATTCTGTATATAAATTTATATACAGAATATAAAGTCTATTAATGTAAAACTATTCAACTTCATTCGCTTTTAATTTATATATCTAGAATTATTTCTTTAATAAATGATATTACACTGATCATTTTCAAAGCTAGAGATACAAGAAAGCTACAGATGCCCATAGTTATTAAGCAATAAATCCAAGTAGGAAAAGCTCAAAATAACCACAGAGATGTTTCTTAAATAACATGCCACAATCAAATAAGTTTCCTATTATAAAAATATATCTTCAATCAACTTAGACTTGGTATTTAAAATCCAGGTAATCTCTCAAAACTTCCTATAAAAACCATACTTTGGGACTTGACTACACTCCCATACTAAATCCCGGGTTTCATCTCTGACCCTTCACCTACCATTTAAACTCATTTGTTTCAAAGTGCCGCAGCATGGCTGTCACTAACTCCCACTTGTGCACCGCTCAGTGCTGACCACACCAGCAAAGGGCAAAGCTGGAGGCCGGGAACCTGAGCACAGTCCTCCAGACAGACACACATGTTCTAAAGGGGTGAGCAGCAATCCAGCAGAACAAGATCCGTACAGCGCCTGTCAGCGTTCTCAGAATCCCTCAAATGCACCCCAGCAATTCAGTAATTTTCGTGTTCTCATGCATTATCTCTCACATTTTGGGGGACACAGTATGCCCTTTCATCAAGTCAGTCTCCTCCAGAAAAGGAAAATTACTTTTTATTTACTTATACTTAATCTATGTATCCATTAAACTAGAGAAAAAAATTCTTCTAGGCCATAGTGAAAAAGGAAATGATCTATAGTAACTTAGGTTGTTGTGTACCTCTTCTGTTTCTTACCAGTGAATTAACAATTTACATTCTCTATATACAAGGTTCCCTATCCTTTCTGAAGTGTTTTTTTCTCTTATTTATATCATGATGGCCTGTAACAGTTTAAATATCTAAACACTGAAATATATATTTCTAACATACATCATAAAAATAGTAAGAGCATGCTTTGCCTCAGATAAAACGGTACCTCTCTGGGCATTTCCAGAAACTCCAGAATTCCCAAATTCAAATTACCAGACCCAACACAAAAATGAGGCTGGGACTGGAATCACCCACAGTCACAGGTGACTGAGGACCCCTAGTGCTCTGTAATGAGAACTCCACCGTAAAGGCTCCCAAAGCAACAGTGGGCCAACTTGTTCACACTAATGGGGAGGTCTGGTAACTGGCATTTATTATTAAGACTTCCCCTAAGCCCTCTCCCCACATCTGCTTCAAAAAGGCAACCTGCAGCTTCAACATCTGTAGGGTTAAAACAGTATTTTAACACAAATAAACTAATGCTAAATCATTATTTCAACATGTAAAATAATGAACAGAATTGAAACCTACACCAAAAGCAACAGCCACATGCCAATTTCACAAGGTAAAATCTCTCTGTACCGCTGTTTAAAGAATTCTGTCCAAGATACAGCTTTAAAGCTGGGACACTTCATTATGGAGTCAATCTAGGAGTCAAGATATACAGTGTTGGTTTCAGTCATGGGTGGTGGCACACACTTATAATCCCAGTACTCTGGGAGGCTGAGGCAGGAAGATCACAAAATCAAACCCAGGTTGGACAACTTAGCAAGAACTTGTCTACAAATTTTAAAAGGGCTAGGAATGTAGCTTGTGTGACAGCCCTAGGTTCACTAACCTTTCTGAAGTCTGTAGTCATAAAAATCTCTTTTGAGTGCATTGGTTTGATCACACAGTGCCCTGAAGAAGCAACAGGTCTCCTTGCTGACACAAACGGTGGGTCCTAAGGGCCATGCCAAGGCAGCCTCCTGGCCACCACTGTCTCGACCCTTGCTTCTCTCCGGCATGGCCCACAGGCCACCATGGGTGTTTGGAGGGCAGGGCAACTGCAGCAGGGCAGCCTGGCTCCTGTGTCACCCTGCTCACCAGGAGCTAGCCACAAGTGCCAGACAGATTCTCCACAGGCAGGGTCGGGCTTTCTAACTCCATTTCAATATTCCTTAGTTCAAGTATTTCTTTGTTTTAGTTTGGTTTTATTTTCTGAGAAAGACTCTCCCTATATAGTTCAAGCTGACCTTGAACTCACCATGTAGCCCAAACTGGCCTGCAACTTGAGGTGCTACTCCTGCCTCAGCCTTCTTAGTGCTGCGGTTACAGGTGTGCACCACATCTGGCTGAAACAGAAATATTCTGGTTGAAAACAAATATCTCCAAATATTAAGAGCCAATAAGCTGGACAGTTAGGTATTCTTTTTACTTTTTCTTTCTTTTCTACTTTTGCTGTTCTTGTTGTTGTTGATACTGGGAATCAAAGTCAGGACAGGCAGGCCCTAAGCTGCTGAACTACATCCCTAGCCTGACAGGTTTTCATCTGTAAGTTTGCTATGACATATGTCTTCATTTTGTTTATTACTTATCAGGGCTTAGGTGCCACAAGCAGCAACAGGCTATGGAGTTGAGAAAGAAGGCAGGAGAAGCAGCCTGTGTGGTTCTGAGCACAGCTCCGCTGTCAGCAGAACTATCTGGGGTGGGTGGTGAGATGACGATCTGGCCTGACAGCCCACATGAACAGCAAGTCTCATTCAAATGTTACCTAAATAAGGTTTGCAAAGCACTGGATCGAAAGAGGACAACAAGCGACTGGAATCTGTTTCTCATTTAACTGCTTGACGTCTCTAAATTATTCTGGCTTATGTTGTTTTGGTTTTTGGTTGAGAGAGGAAGGAACTTGCCATGTAGATCAGGCTAGTCTTGAACTCAGGATTGTTGTATTGCTCAGCCTCCCTACTGCTAGGGTTACAGGCATGTAAAGCCTAGCTAACCACGTTATTTTGGACTAAAAAGACAGGAAATAATCTGCTGTTTGTATTCTTTTTATGAGACTAGCTCTGGAGCTCCCGGTGTACTAATGATTCACATCCACTGTGCAGACAGAAACCACTATAAGAACTTGTGATCCAAAACAGGCTGCACCCTAACCAAACAACCCTGGCAACCAGGTCGGGGAGAATACAGGTCCTGAGGTCACTGCAACATAAATGAGGCCACCCTGCTGTGTACCAAGGAGGATGGTGGGGCAGGGCAGACAGCAACATCGCATGCATGAGTGAGAAGGCAACTCGGGGTAACACACAGACCCTAAGCCGTGTGCCACATCTCTCCTTCCAGGCTGTCTGAGGAGGAGCTTTCCGGTGGTGCCTGCCTTGCCGCCCTGCAGCCCGGAGCTCCAGCCCCACCAGCCGGCACCATGGAGAAGGTGCAGTACCTAACCCGCTCAGCCATCAGGAGGGCCTCAACCATTGAGATGCCCCAGCAGGCACGCCAGAACCTCCAGAACCTCTTCATCAACTTCTGCCTCATCCTCATCTGCCTGCTGCTCATCTGCATCATCGTGATGCTGCTCTGAGCCTGCCACTGCTCATCCCTGGCTCCAACTCTGGACTTGGAGCAGGTCCCACGAGGGGAGGGCCACTCGGGGCTGCTCCTCTGCAGACAGCTCCGCAAGCAGGCCCAGGATAGCACGCTGTCCTGTCCGGGCACAGCCGTACCGCGCTCCTGGAAACACTTCCAGCCTTTGCTTCCTAATGATCGCAGTGTACAGTGTGTAACGCACCTGCCAACTACTTCCAGTAGCCTGCAGTTTCCTCTCCTGAGTCCTTCCTGAGGATGGGGTAGGAGTTTAATTTTGAAACAGTGTGGCTACCAAGGTCACTAGCTGCACCGAGGGTCGGCCTCATTCTTGGGCTAAAATACAATTTAGAATGTACTGTCAAAGTATCTTTGATAGTTACTACCTAGTGTTCAAGTCTACCTAGTGTTCAAGTCTTCCCCAAAGCAGTGGTGGCGAACCTATGGCACGCATGCCCCAGCGGACTGCCTGTACCACTGAAAGCTTCACCATCACTGCACAAGAGGAACAAGCCACTTCACACAGCACCTGTAGATGCAGGAACCCTTGTCGGGACCTTGCTTCCAAACCACAAGTTATATGCATTTCCTGTACCAAATGAATGCTTGAAGTTTATGGAAATCAAATAAAGGAACATATTCTTATATAAATAAAATTCTGCTAATTTTTTCAAAGAACACCAATTCTAGTACATGTAAGTGAATCATGACTCTATTGTAAGACACTATGTTATCAGCAGATAAGAACTGGTTACCATAACTACCAATACTACTGTGGTTACCATAACTACTAACAGAATAAAGCCAAACCTTAATTTAAGACTGTAGAGAATTACCTAACTTGTCATACTATATCAAGAAACCTTAAGATTTCTGAATGATTGTATAGGTTCTTTTCTATTCCAACCTCAGATCAACAAGGGAGAAAAAGAATAAAAGATTTCTAATGACAGAAAAATACAATATTTCAAGTATTAAAGAAAATTAAAATTCTTTCCAAATATTCTTATATTACATTTTAAAATGAACTTTTTGTCCTATTACTTACTTCAGGATATAGTTATTCTCCTTAATCTATCAACCAGGTAGTACAAACTTACTTTGTAGGCCACCCCACTTAGCTAAATAATATATCCAGCAATGCTAACCTATCATGACTTTCTTGATGAACACATTTTCCTGCCCTCTGATCATTTTTGAAGCACCCTGCAACAACAAATAAAGCAACTGAAGTAAAAACTGGTATTGTAAATATACAGTCACCCAAATTCAAAACTAAGTTGATTCGAGTTTAAAATAGTTTGTACCTTTACTATTACACAGCAGCCGCAGCTCCAGTCCGGGCCCACACAGCCCCTCAGCAGTCTAAAGAGCAGAGTGCACAGCCAGCCGTGCTGGCCACACTGTGGTCAGGAGAACAATCAGGCACCGACACTGGCCTTGGTTCCTAATACAGGGCTGCTAACTGCATAGCACAGGAGGTGCTCCTTGCATCTTTCCTCCACGCCAGGTATGAAGGGAAGCTGTCTGACAGACAGCCCTCACGGCAGCCAGGGGGCGATGAGTCACACATACAGCACACTCGGCACACACTGGTCTGCAGCTGCGTGAGACTATCCAAGCTCCACGATCAGCTGTACTGACGCGAACAGTAAGTGAACCACCAGAACTGCTAAGTCCTACCCTTTCATTACAATATCAACTAAAACTATCAACTGCAAAGTTAGTTTTTCCTAAGTAAATGGAAATAATGATTCGGTTTCTCATTCTGCCTTTGACAGAAATTAAAATTGTACACTGTGAGAATTTAAAGGTATGACAACTCAGATTAAAATGTACAAGAGCCTATTTTTAAGTTGATCTTACTGTTTACTGTGACATATACAAAGGAAGCTATAGGAAAAATAATTATGTCAAAAATTTATTAAATGTTCAAATACTTTCTGTACTATGGAATGAATTCTAATCTTAACTTACAGGGCATTACAAGGGAATTTAAATGTTTTACGTTGCCTTTTACAATTTAAAAATGTGTATTTGCTGAATGCAAATAATCAGAATCATCCATACTAAAATAAATGTTTCTGAACTCAGTGAAGCTGTTCTGTAACAATGGTGGCAAACCTATGGCACGTGTGCTGCAAGGGCTGTTTGTATCACTGATCACACTAAAAGGTTTGCCATCACTGCTCTATAATATGCACATGATTAATACTGACTATAAGATGTGCTGATTATGAACAGTTTGATACTGCAGGGGTGAGGGGAGTTTTCCCCTAATAAAATATAACCCATACTTCCTATTACACACACAAGAGGGCAGACGTACACAGAAGATTGAATTAGCTTCAGCCGAGATTACTCACCCTTTGATTATTGTTGAAGTGGAACTGTCTGTCAAAGTGGAACTACAGTAAACCTCAGAAAGATTTGCTTATCTGCTCAGTAACTATACACTATAAAACACCTAGAAATTATACGTCAAATTATATAGAGAAGTTGACAGATGGAAAATCAAGCACATTACTAATTTTATTAGGACATGCATACAAAATTATATGCTTTTTAGGAATTTAATGAATGTGTCATAGTATCAGATGCTATATATAGAGTGTAGTTAGTACACAGATTATGTCAGTTAAAAAAATTGAAGACAAAACAGGATGCAAATATAAAGAATCAAAACAAAACTGGTTCCTTTCAGGATATCATAGGTCAAACACTCCTGAATTAGAAAATTCTTTTTTACATTTCATGTTACACAAAAACAAAGCCTTCCTTTGTTTTTACCACATTCTTTATGTAAGAGATCATCTCCATTAAACTCTTACATGGTAACACCTTGACTTACCTCTTCACGTAAAAATTAGACTAAACAGAAGTCAGTATTTCAAAGAGACAACCACAAGAACAGCTTTAAAAACGGAGAATCCTTAGAGAAGGAAGCCTGAGGAGGGCTTTAGGGGTTTCCTCCACAGCCATATAAGAAGAGAACTGGAAGGGGTGCAGTCATGTGAAGCTGGCACCTCAAGAGCTGGCGGGTGAGCATGGTGCCATGGCAGAGCGCATGCCAGCAGGTCAAGGCCCCGGTTGGGTCCCCCGCAATATACACACACACTCCCTGTCTCTCTGTCTCTCTCTGTCTCTCTCTACCACAGACACACACACACACACACACACACACACACACACACACACACACACACAATTTATACATATATACATACCCATACACAGATACACACTCAGATATACACACTTACACGGATACACATGCTCAGAAACACACACATACAACAAGATGATTATGCAACTCAAGCGCCTCAACTTTAGCTGGCTTCACTTTTCCACTCCGAAATTCAAAAGCACTATATAAAGAAACCAAGCCAGTGAGACCATGGGGACACAGGAATTTGTCCACGGCAGCTTTCTCCCTCTCCTCTGCACGGGCAAGTCTGAAAAATAAAGTTCTTTCCCCAGTGCACCTCCTCCCTCCCTGCTCTCCTAGTGCTAGAACAGCACACAAGTAAGCTGAAGCTCACCCAATCCCCCGCTGTTGCCACAGCTACTCAGCCCCTTAACAGCTGCATCGCTGTGTGAGGACACAGAGGAGAAACCTCTGCCCAGTCCCCATGGCCCCCGAGTCACAAGTACTTGGGAAACTACAATGTGGCTGCGTTGGAAGAATAAGGCTTCCTATCTTCCAATTACCTAAACTGATAACATCACAAATTTGGGTAATCAACCCTTTTTTGATCTGTAATTCAGACATCCTATGTTTCTATGTGGTTACATGGTCTAATCAGGACTGTCAGAACGACACCCAGAGTACAGAGGGCACAGTTTGAAGAATTAAGGTTTCTCCTGGAAATGTGGCCTCTTTGGTTGCAGGGAGGTCCTAATATATGAGGTTCCTGTACATTTTCTCTCTTTATTCTTTAAAATTTTATTCTATGGAAAGTTTCATAATTTTGATCTTTAACACTAAATTATAATAAAGTGTTTGCCTTACACTGATGAACAAAATCTTGACCTTTTTTAAAAATAAGCTTATCTGATTTATAAACTTAATATATACCAATCATTTCCAACACTTTACGATGACTTTAGTTCCACCTTATTTTAAAGATGAAACTGAGGCCCACAGAAACTAAGTGATGGGCCATGAAGCTGAGGAAAACAAAACCCAGGACCTGATACTCCCATGTTCATTTTCCTTCCAGCACTAGATGCAAGCAGCTGTTTCTGCTTCCAGCTACTTTAGATTAAATGTTTTCCTGTTTATTTTTATGACCCTTTAACAAATGAGAAAAAAAAGTAAAGACTGGGTAAAATTTTAAATTTTCAGGTCACTTAGCATCAAATGCTTCAACACTTCTGCCTGCCGACATGTGGGCAGAAGAAAGGAATCACTGGGACCCAACACAGTCAGTGCCCACCCCACCCGAGTGCCGTGCTCCCTGTGCCCAGCACCTACCAAGGAGAGGTCAACACCTTACCTGCGGTGGGACCTCACTGCCCGGCCGGAACTCCTGCCCAGGCTGCTGCAGCCAGGGAGCCAGGCTGTAGGCATCCTCCGCAGTCCTGCCTTCCACAGGGTTTGTCCGTAACTGCTCAGTGAGCCACATCTGAGTCCGCACGGAGGGCTGGATGGGCACTTCACCCACTGACTGCTGGCCAAGCACTAAATACTTGGATGACCCAAAAGTGTCTGGACCAGCTGCAAGGGGCTTGCTCTCAGGTAAGGCACTGTATGTCATGTCCAGGAGCTGCCTCCGGAGAGCAGAGGAGGAGGCTCTGAACTCCTCCTTAGGGCTGCAGCTCTCAAACTTGTACTTGCAGTCCAACGCTGATGCCCGTGGGCTGCCTCTTTCCTTGTCCTCCACCCTGAGCACCTCCACACCATCATGTAGGCAGCTGGGCCCCACTGTCCTCCACTGTGATGACGTGGCTTTGCCCCGCCTAGGCTTCTCCAGGCTGGTCCTCCACTGCTCCACATGCACAGTGCCAGCTGGGCCACAGCCCTTGGGGGTAGGGAGTCTGGACAGAGACGACCATTTCCGGAGGGGCCGGGAGCCCTTCATGTCCAGACAAGAGTCCTGCTCGCCACCACTGTGGTCACCCAGAGCGTGCAGGAGGCCCGAGCTCCACCTTGAGCCATCGGATGCCGGTGAGTCCCTGTGCTTGGAGCTGGACGGCATCACATGGGCAGTGGGCAGGGTGACCAGCGAGCGACTGGGCTTAAATGTTAACGTGCCGCTGGACGTTGAGTGATCTGCAAAGAGAATAGACTGCTACATTAGTGGCAGAGGAGAAAGAGACCGAAGCAAGATGCAAATGCCAGGAGAAAGTCTGCATGCGGCTTCAGGCACAGGTCTCTCAGAGATGCTCCTCAGAAGGAACCAGTCTGCACTGCTGCCCCTTCCAGTTCACCAGAAACAAGTCAAATCTGCTCTCAAATGGTACTTTCTAAACATGCTTACATGGTAAGGTGCACTGAAGGACAAAAATGATTGGGAAACATGTCCATATTCATCCTGTATTTAGTCAGTGCTGTGCCTTTAAAAGAAAAAAGCCATCTCCCAGTTGGGGGTCTTACTGTAATCCAGCCTTCAAGTCTTGGCACCTCTCCATAAGAAAATGTCTTTAAGTGTCTCTCTATACTGCACAAGTCTAGGCCAAATCTGAAGATTTCAGCATCTCCCAAAACCCTGATTCAAACCACAAACATGAATGAAGGAGCTCCTGAATAAGGTGAAAAACCAGGTAAGGTTTTGGGGATTCATCTGCAGAGACACAGCCGTTCCCAGGCCTCCAGCCTTAATGGTGCCACTGGGGCACACCCCAGGTGAGGGCCTGGCACCTCCTTCTACTCCTGACCATCTCTCTGCAGTCATTAAGTCCCCACCCTGTACACATTCACTTCTAGACCCTTGTAGTCCTCAGTCTTAGAGTGGGCCTCCCACCATATGCTCTGCAGGGGATCATGGCAGGAACCCCAGAAAATTGGAAGTGAAAGCGCTCCTTACACTCAATAGCTTCCCAGAAAGTGCTGAGTCACCACCACACGTGCCAGGCATGAGTCAGACAACACCTTGAACTGCTGTGGGTAGAGGTGGGTGGAGGTGGGTGGGCGAAAGGCAGCTTTTACCCACCCCATACCTTTTCATGTTGTTTGACGCTCAGGCCAGGATTTGTTCCAATCTTACTTGTTTTAGAGAGACAGAGTTAATGGAGAAGACACATTAGTAATGTCATTAAGTGAACTCAGAAGTGTAGGAACTGAGGTGGTTAACTGAAATGCCACTTGGTCCCTGCAGAGAAATGGCCAGTAGGTGACGAGCAGGGAAAAGCACACAGACGGAAAGGTATGGGCAGAGCACTGCTGTGCACAGTCCCTGGATGCAAGCCTTCCTGTCAGGGTCTTCAGAGCCTCTCTGTCATTAGGAAAACCTCACATGGTGAGTCCAAATTCCCAAACGGATGTCAGACCTTGCATCCCCAACACACCCTACAAACCTGCTGCAGACATTCAGAAGCGCCTGGCACATGAGGAAGAGTGCTCTACGTGGCTCTGCCACCCCACTGGCACAAGCAGTGGCAGAGTCACCTGCTTTCCACAAAGGTAGCTGCAGAGCCAAAGATCTAATGATGGCAAATCTTTCAATGACACAAACAGCCCACTGCAGCATACGTGCCATAGGTTCGCCACCACCGCTCTAGACTCTGAGTGTAGCAGAAAGTCAGCACAGGTGTTTTCCCCAGAGTGGGGAGACAGTACAGTGACCACTTTCACTTGGGACTTGAGGCTCCTTAACCAGAAGCTTAGCTCAAACCCAGTCCTCACCCCTCCCAGAAATATTGTAAAGAACACCCTGCACACACACTGTTCGTCTGCTGGCTAACAACAGTGAACCACCCAGTAGTAGGCCAAGACAAGTGGCATTAAATGAAAAAAAAAAAGGTTGTTTCTCTCTGCACGGGGTGAAGTCACAAGAGGCTATTAGGCTGTTCCTGACAGGTGAGGGTGAAGCAGAGATGAACAAATTTTCCAACGCTGAGCAAAGAGCCTTGCTTTTGTTTAGCAAAAAGCTAAAGAATTAAAGCATCACACCACAGTGATACATGCACACCCATGTTTACAGTGGCAGTCTGTAATAGCTCAATCTTAGAAACAGCCCACATACCCATCAACTACAGAAGGGATAAAGATGTGTATTTTATTCAACGGAGTACTACTCAGCCATAAAAAGAACAAGCTTGAGACATTCCTAGGTAAATGGATGCACCTTGAGTCCATACACTTACGTGAAATAAATCACATACACATGTAAATACTGTATCATTTCTCGGGTGTGAGAAACCAAAATATTAAACAAGGACCAAAAAGTATAGTAAGTATTGTGACACAGGGTGAGAACGTTCAAACAGGGAGGGGAGCAAGGGAGGGGCAGAGGGAAAAGGAAGAAGGGAAAAATACAGTGAGAAAAGGAGGAAAAATGGAAAGAAAACTTTTATAAATAAAAACAAAGCTTTTGTAAATGAGGGAGGAGAGACTGGAGGGAAGGCAGGGAGATGGAGAAAAAAGAATCAAGTTATACCATGTACAGGGACAGATTCTCTATGATGAATGTTATTGTTATGTAAATCTAAAATGTACCAATAAAATATAATTTAAAAAAACAGAGACAAGGTTTGGAGCCTTCCAAAGGGACAGGAGCTCCCTGTTTCAGACAGACAGAAGCATTCAAGAGCAGAATACAAGAAAAGGACATCATATAACTTGATACGGAAGCAGATTGTTTTAAGATAACATATTTCCAAATCCCAACAAAATTTCAACCTTGTTTCATTCTTAAATACCTCCTCCCTTTCCCTCCTTCCCTCTTCTGCTTTATTCTTCCTATAGTTTAAAAAAAATTAAATACAAAGAACACCAGACCCTTGTCTTCCAGATTTATAATAAACTGTAAGTTTTAGGGCACAGTGTCACAAGCACCTGCCTGGCAAGTACAAGGTCCTGAGTTCAATTCCCAGTACCAAAAAAAGAAAGGGGCGGGGGGTAAACTGTAAGGTTTTATAGTTAAGAAAATAAGGAAAATATACAACTGTTTCAAAACATTCTAATTTAAAATGTAGCAACCTAATACACTAGCCAATATGAACTAGCATGACAAGTATTTTACTTTTTAAACAAAAATATTAATCTTAACCATGAAGGCAACAACTAAGTTTTATGATACCATGACACTTTTCTCCCTTGCTGCTAATGCCATAACCATAGCATATCATCTGTGAAAAGCTCCTACAACATGTAACTCCCTTCTCTTGACAGATTAATACTTCAAAGTATTTCCTCCATCGTATGTAAATATTTTTAAATATTTTAAGCCAAACTCTGGTAGAAAAGGAGCCATATAAAAATAACTCAAAGATAATTCAACTAAAGACTCTTCTAAGACTGTACTAAACATAGAAACTTCTAGGCATAAAAGACAACACAAGTATATTACTAGCAGTTTCACCATTACACAGCTGCAGAGCAGGATTAAGGTTTATCATAAAGAAACTGCAAAACAACAGGATGACAAGAAGTGAGCAAAAGAAATGCAGACTGCTCATAAACCACCCTCAGCAGCAGTGCATCCAGAGTTCTCAGAGGGTTAGGCATAAACACCTGACACTCACAGGTTTTTCCAGATCGAGGGCAAAATATATATTGGGCTAAGCAGAAAAAGACCTTACTATCAACAGACTCACTGAAGAACCACTAGAAGCTCTTTACTTTCTTTCTAATATAATAAAAATAGCAATAATTACATAAAACCATCCAAACGAGATGAGTACTGCAAAAGCCGGCCTCTGCCCTACACACTCGGCCGCAGAGGTGATCAGCAGTGCTGCACTGCATGAAGGCTGCGATTGCACGAGCCAGAGGGCCCACTGACTCTACACCCACAACGAGGATCAGGAGGCTGGGCAGCAAGAGACAGCACAGAAAGACGGGGCTGCTAATTCAAGTGAACCACAGAATGAAATCGAGTATCTTGAACTACACAGTTTCAGAAGAAACCACAGTTATCAATTTCCAGAACCTTAGGTAATTAGGCAATAGTTTAATACTAAAAGCCTCAACAATGGGAAATACAGCTAACTTGGGCCTCATTCAAATTTAAAATTCTACTGCAAATGAAATTTTATCGAGCAAATAAACGTACCCACAAATCATGTGTTTGATAGGGACTTTTATCTAATTATATAAAGAACTCTTATAACTCAATAAAATACAAACAACTCAACTTAAAATGGATACAGAATTGGAATAAACATTCTCCAAAGAAGATACACAAATAGACTGCTTAAAGCGTATGAAAAGATACTCATATCATTTATATGACCAGGGAAATAAAGTGGAGACCACAGTGAGAAATCACTTCACACCCACTGGATGGGCAGGATCCAAAGAGGAGGAAACAACTGCCAAGGATGCCCACAGCAGCCAGAGCCTTCTCTAACAGGCATCCCTTCTGGCACCTGCCCAGGAGAAAATGAAAACTCGTCCGGGCAACTGTATGCAGAAACATCCACAGACACACTAGCCTGCCCAGCCAGCAAATGGAAACAATCCACACTTAAGCCCACTGAGGAAGATAAATGTTCTGCCCATGTGACGACTAACTCCTTGCAGTAAAGGGAAGGTGTGCTACTGCGCGCTGCGTGGACAGCCAGGTGGCCCTGCGTTCAGGGACAGCAGTCAGTCACAGAACACTGTGCCCCAGGCAGCCGCATTCACGTGAAAGATCCGGAACAAGAAAGCAGTAAAAACAGCTGCAAGGCTGCCAGGGATGGCAGGGTGTGGGGAGAGCGCCGGGGGTTTCCTCTAAGAAAAATGAACATTTCTAAAACCAGACAAGATGTCCCATCCACATTCTGAGACTATCTTCTAAAAACATTAAACTGTCTACTTTAGTGGGAAAACTGAATGGTCCATGAAATACACCTCAATAACACCATCTTTTCAAAGGACAGATACAGACAGAAACGGTATGAGGAGAAAAGTCAACCAAAGAAAGATAAGACCTAAGAAAACTGCATCAAAATATAAAATTATCACATTATGTGAAAATCCACTCAAAAGACAAGCATTGTCCAATTATTTTTTAATCCAGGTAAATATTTATGAGAGACATAGCTTAAATGTGAAGTCCTATTTTGGCACTGTGGTATCTGCCTGGAGTCAGGATAATTACTAGAAACACCTTCACCCAAAATTAACAGGAAGAGGGCTTGCTAGCGGCGGAGACGCCCGGCAATCCCACGTTTCGAGCGTGTCGGGCGAGCCGTGCGGGAGAGGGGGATTTGCTGGGTCCTGGCGCCCCGAGAATACAGACAGCTCGATCCCTCCCGCCCCCCCCCCCGACCCGGCGCAGCTCTCCCGCGACTCCCGACAGAGATCGGCTCTCTGGCGGCGGCAACGCCCAGCAGGCTCCCGTTTCGTGCGCATCGGGCGAGCCGCGCAGAAAGCCCCAAAGGATAGACTGCCACCTTCGAATCTTCATGCCTGCAGGTACTCCAATAACTGGTGAGATATCGGCGCTCGCGACCAGATCACCGAGTGGGGGAGGAGATCCATCCCTATACCTGCAGGGAACTCTGGGAGGGTGGGGGAGCAGTCTTACACACCTCACCCAGGTCACTAGGTAGGGAGTATCTAACCAATATCTGTACAGCCTTTTAAGCGGAACTCT